>CM038792.1:289882647-289983317 GCA_021764765.1 Vicia sativa
CCAATTTTGTTCTTTCTTGATAGGTATGCATCATATATTTATCTTGGATGGATTTGGAATGGTTTTGGAAAGAATCAATCAACATTAAACAAATCAAATTTGATTTTTGTACAAAATCAAATTTTCAAAATTGATTAATTTCAATCAATCTTGCCATATTGATCAAATTTGAAATTTGCTGGCTTTGTGAGTTGCTTGGGTCTCAAGGAAGGAATAAAAATCAATCTTGCAATTAATTTTGATTTTATACTTTATTTTAAATTTAATTTGTATTTAAATGAATAAATTCCAAATTAAATAGAAAAATAAAATAAAAATCGTGGCATTGGGCTTGGATATTCCTAATTGTATGAGGAATAAGTTTGGATGAAGAAAAAGCAAGCCTTTGCAAAATTTGATTTTAGAAGTATCTCTCTTTGTGCATTCCTTCAAAATTGCCCACTTGTGAATGGTGTATCTTGCTCAATTTTCCATTTTGAGTGTTCTTGGACTTTTGAAGCTCTAGAGTCCTCTAACCAACCTTTTGGTCTCATCTCAATTGGAGTTTCCATGCTCAATATATCTTCAAAACAAAAAGTTGACTTTTTGTTGACTTTGACTGTAATGTTTTGAGCCATACCTCTCAAATGAAGCATTTTTGGACATTCTTGTGAGACATGAAGTTGTAGAGAATTGAATTTCCTTCAAAACAAGAGGTGGTGGAAAAATTTAGAAAGTATAGAAAGTTATGATGGTCAAAGTTGATTGACTTTCATCACAGAAACCCTAATTTAGAAAGTTTGACTTTTGAGCAAATCTTGAGTTTTCTTGATGAATCATGATCAACCCTTGATCAAATGATGAATGTAACTTCAAAATGAGGATGTTGACAAAAATTATGAAGTTTGTTGTATGTTGACCACAGTTGACTTTTGTCCAATCTGATTTTCAACCATCGAGCAATTATGCGAAACTTGACGTGAAGCTTGAAACTTGACATGGAGAATCTTTGAAGCATGAGGAGGCATGAAGACCATTGGAGATGTTGGAAGTCCATCTTGACAGAGATACCAAACCCTAGTTTGGGTTGATTGTCTAGGAGAGAGTTTATCGATCAACTCTTGAGGAATCCTTGAGTATAGATGTATGAAATCTCTTGAAGTAGATGGAGGGCAAATTTTGGGGTATGACGGCTGCCCTGTTCAATCTTCTTGTCTTTGGAGGGTTAGATTGACACGCTTGTCTTTCGTGACACGGAGGTGAAGATGATTGAACACTCAATACACAATTTGCACTCATTGTTGGTGGATGATCGGGAATGGGCTTCTGATGCCATTTGGAAGTTGGATACTTATTTGGGGATGAGTCGTGCGCTAGACTCGAGAATGTCGATAGGAGGAATTGGCGGGGATGGGCTTAAGATGCCATCTGGAAAGATCGATCTTTGAGGAGTGGCGCGCTAGGCTCTGTGAGTCGTTGGAAGGAGATGGGCTTAAGATGCCATCAGGAGGGAGTGTCACGTTAGACTTCGTGTTCATTTTTGAATGAAGTTATTGGTTTGCATTGATTTTTAACCATATATGCGCATTCGAAAGTGAAGCATTGTTGATAAGTAGTCGGAGATGGGCTTAAGATGCCATCCAAGACAGCCGAGGTCGTGCAGCTAGACTGTAGTCTTGATGATAATAAAGAATCGAGAATAAATCTTCGTCTTGATTACTACGAGGAAGTTGTAGTTGGCAAAATGGGGATATCTTCTGTTGTGCATCGGTGTTGATCCATTGCACATTATCGGAGGATAACGGAGGCGGTCTTCGGATAGTTTTCCGTCGATTCGGGCTTAATCTGGACCGATCGTCGAGGAGGACAACCAAGGGGCGGTCTTCGAGATAGTTTTCCGTCGATTCGGGGCTTAATCTGGACTGTTTGCGTCAGTAGTATTACTGTTTTGGAGAAAAAAGACTTTGATAGAATATTGGTTAGTTTTATGCAAAGTATGATGCATGACAATGTATATGAATGACATATGCATAATTATGACTTTATGAGAAATGTATGAATGATAGATGTTGTGGTATTTCAAAACATATCCATCTTGAAGAAGATGTAGATGTTACATTGAGGATTCGACTTCTGCTTGAGGTTGAGTAGGTGAGAACCGCAAGAAGAAGAAAGATATCCTGATTCCTCCGATGCACTATCGACCAAGTCTTGGGCCTAGATATTGAGGAAGGTGAGTGAGAGGCTCGTTGTTGGAGATCTCATATAGACCTATTTGAGGAGAATCGGGAGGCGATCCGTTGGGGACCTTGTGTAGATCTGTTGAGGAAATTTAGGAGGCGCTCTTGGGGATTCAGTGTAGATCTTGGAGAGCATTTGATAGTTCTTAGGGAGACGGGTTGGAAAGTCGGGGCCGGGTTAATCGGTGGGGATGAAGATGTAGTTTCCTCAGATGCATATCGACCAAGTTTGGTGCGGATCTGCTATTTGGGAAAAAAGGGAAAGGGAGAGAGATTCCATTTGGAATAAATACCTTATTTGAGGGTGAAGTGTTCTTGCTTAGGCCGATGTAACATTGCTTGGTTGAGTGGAATTGCTGCTCGTGGATTCCACTTTTGCTCTCTTGGGGAAGTGTGTGTGATGACATCTCTGTGGGGATCATGCTCTGTGGAAATGCATTGGTGACTTTGTCGTCATCTCAATTCACGGAGCTGTAGTAATACTTTGTATGTTCACTTTTAGTATGTTTGTGATTAGATTTTTATTGTCAAATGCATATAATCATTCAAAGCAAACGTTGGACTTTATTGAAACCCAATAGTGAAAATTGTAAAGAGAAAGAACTTGTATTTATTTGAAAGGTGGCGTATGGCCAAGTAGTTTTGTACACAAGAAGGTAGCTATCTGCGAAACAATCTCGTTAAGTTCCAACTATGCTAGTACTCATATATTCAACTATCTCATCTCCTTCTTTGTCGGTAGAAAGTGAGTGAATTGATCTTCGCCATTTGAATCTTGAATCTTGATAGTAGTCACAGAGCGGGTGACACGGAAGAGACATGTAGTCGTGCGCTTGAATCTAACTTTTGCCTAGACCGCCCTTTCGGGTTTTCGGTCTACCGGGATACCCTTTTTTGCCCAAGTCGCCTTTTCGGGTTTTGACTTGCGGTGTACATGTTTTGTATATCCTTAACTTTTGCCGAACCTTTTGGTTTGCGGGATGCCACCCAATATTTTACTGGCGATGCGACCTGGCGGGTTTTCTTCATCGTAGTATTTTTGACTATATACTGCGTTCACGGTGTGGGAAGTCTTCACCATCCATGGTGCTAAGTATCATAACCATTGAGGAAAACCTTGTCTTGACTCTGAATGGTCCCTCATGGGTGGGAGTCCATTTCCCACAGGATCACCTTGTGTGGAAGAATGATATAAACGACTCTTTGAATCCATGAGCTTGGTAGACTTCGGTGCTTGACCTTCTCTTGTTAAATGCTCACGATCATTAGGTTTCGATGGAAATGCGTCATTGGCGGATGGATGCGATAAGTTTCTCATCCAATCAAAGTTAATGCGGTCAAAGCGAGTGGACTGATAAATCTTAGCCTAACTACGCCTCTGGAGGACTACGGTTGAGGGTATCTCTGAACCTCGATGGGTAGAAGCCTTTCCATACCATTATCTGTGAGAAGGGGGGTTGCTTGTGGATGTTCGTGAGTCTGGGGAATACTTCTTCACGTCATAATACCAAGGTTTCTCTTACGCATCAAGCTCGTAACCTGGTTCAATCAATAATTCTGCTATAGGTGAGATGTGATCCAAAGTAATCTCTTCAAAGTAGGGGATCAAACTCGAGAACGCTCGATATGGAATGAGATTGGATGCTTCGTATCACTAAGCGCATCGTGATCACTAAAGTTGAGTCTCCATATACTTGTAAGAACTTGATTCTTAAGTCGATAAACTTTGAGACCCATGATGCACCCATTTTCGGCCATGTTGTTAGTGCAAGCTGAAACATAATCTGGCGTGAAAGGTATGTCACTTTGCGGGAGAGGATGTAATGATGGGCATGATGCCATTGCCAAGTGAGTTTGAGGCTCCATCAAAGACCATGATCCATCGGGATCCTTGTTCGAGTCCTTAAATGCAGGCACAGTTCTTCTAATCGTGACTAGTAAAACATCTTCATCGGAAATTGAACATGGTGATAGTCATCTCTGACGATGAGCCAAATGATGGTACTACACTTCCTTTGATCGCTTTAGGAAGTGTCTTGGATGTCATATTCGGTCAAGATCATTTGCCATCTTGCTATTCTTCAGGAAGGCTGGTTTCTCAAATATGTATTTTATCGGATCCATCTTGGAAATCAACAAGGTAGTGTGAGTCAACATATCTTTCTTAGTCGTGACAATGAAGCCAAAGCGTTGCAAGTTTTCTCAGTGTGGTATCTTGTTTCACGATCGGTAAACTTTTGCTAAGGTAGTATATTGCATGCTCTTTCGACCCGGACTCGTCATGTTGCCCCAACACACCCCATTGAATTCTCTAACACTTTAAATACATGATAAGTCTTCCCGGTGGCATCGGGATGGGAGGATTACATGGGTACTCCTTGATTTTGTCAAAAGCGATCGCAATCGTCGTTCCATTCCACTACTTGATCTTTCTTTAGTAACTTGAAGATTGGCTCACAAGTAGCGATTAGTGTGCAATGAATACGGCAATGTAGTTCAATCGGCAAAAACCTCGACTTCTTTCTGGGGTCGGCATCTCTTGAATGCTTTAACCTTGGGGATCAACGATACCTTTACCGCGACAACAAACCCTAGGAGTTTCGGATCGACTCCAAGGTGCACTTGTTGGGAGTCTCGATCAGTACTTCTTGAACATCAAGCAGTTTACCAAATGATCAAGATGTTCTTCTTGATGCGTGATCGAGCTATCATGTCGTCGGCGTAGACCTCTATCTCGTGATGAATCATGTCATGAAATAATGTCACCATAACCGCGATAAGTGGCGCCGCGTTCTTCGATCCGAGCGGCATAACCTTAGCGAGAAAGTGCCCCACATGTAACAAAGTAGTCTTCTCCATGTCTTGAGGAGCCATTTGATCGATTATGGAAGAAACCATCCATGAAGGAAAACCTTATCTTTGGCGGTGTTGTCAACGAGAACATCAATATGAGGAAGTGGAAAATCGTCTTCGGACTTGCTTTGTTCGGATCTACGTAATCACACACATTAGTACCTTACCATCCTTCTTAGAGTACGGGTACCACATTGCAACCTTTGGGGATAAGAGGTGACTAAGAAAAGCCGTTGAAGCGTTTCATAACCCGCTTTGATTTTCTCGACATCTCGGGGCCGTCGTGAATACCTTCCTTTGGGAGAAAACCTTCTTTTTATCGGCAATCGGTGTACCACAATATCAATGTCTAAACACGGCATGTCTTGTATGACCAAGCAAAAACCTCAATATAGTCTCGTAGCATCAGACAACCTTTCTTTAACCTTGTTCTCAAGACCGCTCCTATCTTGATCTCTTTTCGTCTTCGTCGATACCCAATTCACAACCTCGACTTGCTCTTTGTGTGTTGTATAACTCGCTCTTCTTTGCTTGTAATCGGCAAGTTCTCACGGCACTTCACAATCTTCCTCACTTTCGTCTTGGCTTGGTAGATCGGATTATCGAAGTCATATTTAGCAATAGCATTTGTTATTAACGAGATTCGGAGTGATTACTGCGGTGTATCACGTGGGTGTGTGTAAGAAACACATAGCTTTTTGAAGGGGTGATAAAGTAAAGAAAGAAAACAAACAATTGAATGCAAAAGTCCACGATTTATTGAATGAAAATAAGCATGACGATATAACCCTACATAAGCGAGCCATGATGCCCAAGGCAAACTAGGCTTTCAAAGTTTATTGTTCAAACATAAAAATGAAAAGCAAAACAAAACAAGAGCAATTACTCGACTAAAGGAGATTGGTATAGCGTCTTGATCTTCCAATTCTTGAGCCATTGATCTGAGGTTGGGAAGATCCACTTGCTTGATGTCGAAGCGTTGTGTTGTCTTCTATAGCATGGATTCCACTACGGCGTCACGGAAAGGAAGTTGGCGGCACGTTCGCGGCGTATCATCTTGACCCTTGATGGTGAAGCCTAAACCAGTCTTGTCGGTTTGAAAGGAAGATCGGGGGCTGACCCCAAATAGTACTACCTTCTTCAACAACGACGAGCATCTTTCGGTGAGGCCATCCTAGGCGGAACTTGTGTAACCGGGAGTGTGAGGAGAGTCAGAGCATGACTACGGGTATTGTTTCAAAAGCTTGACGGAGTCTCGAAGAATTCACCTTCCATCTCAGGTATCGGAATGATTGTGATGATGACCATATACTCTTCTTCACCACATCTTTGTAACAACCTTCCCTCACCGGGTACTTGGTTTCGATGCGGTAGAAATATGACCTTGCCCATGTATCCAAGGCGTCCAGTAGGCAAGAGTAAGCTGGACGGATGTCCATGACAAAAGTGGAGTCAAAAGTCCGGGAACCGACTTTACTGAGCTGATGAGCTCTCAAGTCGTTAAGCTTAGAACCATCAAAAGCTCTCACAATAATGTCCTTGGGTCTCGAAACCAACCCTTCGACATCAAGTCGATCAAAGCGAGTCTTGGAAGGATATTCGAGAGAACCGGTATCCACCAAAACATGAGATAATGTAGTGCCCTTGCATTCAACGAGAGATGTGCAAGGCTTTGTTGTGTTTCTTTCGGCGAAGTCAATCGACATCGGAGAAGCCTAGGCCGTTGTTGGCGGCCGGGCTAGCAATACAAACTTCAATGAGTCGGTGGTAGTGTCTTGCGGTACATGAGCATTCTTGAAACTTCACCAAGGCATTAGCATGAGCCTCGAGCCTGCAGAAGCGAGCAAGCATGGAGATCTTGGGCCAGATCATCCCAAGCATTCCACACATTGTAGTCTTCTTGATAATCTTGAATTTCCTCCATTTCTTGTTTGGAGGTGTCTTGATAACTTCCTTTGGTATACAGGTGACCGGGATGAGTCAGGTTCTTGGGGAATGGATTGAATAGGCTGGAATCTGTTTGGAGTCAGTGTCTTTTGGAGGAGAGATTTCGGAGAGAATACCCTTAGGTTCGGTCACCTTACTTGATCCGTTGATGTTGTCAATGTCGGGAATGGTAGCTTCAGCTGTAAGATCTTCAATGGTCGGAGGTCTTGCTTGGCATGTGATAGTAAACTCGATCCATAATTCAAGGGATAGCCTTGTCGAGGAATATGGGCGGGTCTTGGAGAAGTAATAATGAGAGGTGCCACTCGAGGCCGAGGATCGTGAAGGAAATCCTTATTGTTAACATCGGCATAATCTTACGGGAATCGTCACCCCATCCGGTCGCCTTAACATCTTCAATAGGAATCTTGTAGCTTCGAGGAGCAGTGTACTTCACCATGTAATCATACTTTCCTTGGCGCCCAGGTATCCCACACGTAGTGCGGTTTCATTCGCATTGTCAATCTTGACTTAGACATTTCTTCACACGAACACGGGTGGTTTCGAAATAGTATCTCACGGTTATCCATCATGCACTGACGTCTTCGACCAAGCACAACCATCAGTGCGGATGGGCACCAACGACAATTCTCGGGCATCTGGATTGACCGACTTGTGCAAATTCTTCTTACGTTATCGGAGGAATGGTCAAGTCATCTATGTTGAAAACATAAGTATCTTCTGTGACATTGGAACTCTTGTCATGGTTAGGCATAGGCGCGTTGATCACATTGGTCTCAGCGGGAGGATCAAACTCAATCCTTAGCTTGATCATATCTTGAATCTTGTTCTTGAGCCCAACAATCATCGTATTATGTCACGGCTATTGGAATGGTAAGCACACTTAGCATTAGGATTGTATCTCGGAGAGGAGGTGTTGACATTTTGAGGATCCTCAGGTAATCACCTTTCAACATGTGTTGCAAGGCTTGCGACAATGGCATGTTGATCTTAGTGCTTGTCTTCGTTCGCGTTAAGTTCTGCGTTGTCTCATTGAGGTTGTCTTGATGTAGGATTGGAGATCCTGGCCCCCCAGTTAGGCGGTCGGTCTTGGCTCGGCTTTTACGACCATACACACATTGGTTTCTTTCTTACCACCAAAGATCTCTTGTGACATTTGAAGATGTCTCTACAGATCTTCCCACTCTTGATACCGCCGATCGCTGCTCTGTCAATATCATTTCGGTGAATCCGGTGAAGAGTTTCAATCGGATGATTGAAGAATGGGCTGTCGGTGTTCCCATGAACATATCAACCAACTCCCTATTGGACAAGGGTGGTTGAACTCTTTGCTAGATCTCTCCATTTACGAGCATACTCCTTGAACTTCTCACGACCCATAGACATGCTTTGGTTGCATGAGTGGGTGTCAATTCGACATTGTACTCATGCATGCATGAAAGCATCGGCCAAGTCACTCCAAGTACGGATCGGTCATTCTAGGCGATAATACCACTCCAGTGGGTTCGGACAAACTCTCTTGAAAATAGTGCATCCTGACTTTACATCATCGGTGTGGGGATTGATCTTACGAACATAGGACTTCAAATGCGACAGGGCAAGACATGCCATCATACTTAGCAAAGTTGGAACTTTGAACTTGGGAGGAATCACAACACAGGGGACGAGACTCGGATCATCAAAATTCAGCCGGACATCTTGGTTTTCCACGGCATTGAGACGGTCTTCAAGTTGCTTGTACTTGTCATCTTCATCAGTATTGTCCATTATCATAGTCTTTCTCAAGCTCATCGACTACGCCTTCATCACCCTTGTTACTGCTCGGTCTCTTGACACTTCCTTGAGAGCTCTATCCATTGACCCTCTTAGGACCACCTTTGTAGCGTCTACCCATGTTGAGAGACAACCTTCTTCTTTGTTGATGAGCTTCTTGGATCTTCTTGGCCTTGGACCAAGGCGGTGAACATCTGCGGCCCAGGCATTACGAGCTTGAAGATCTTTGTGGTGTTCAAGAGCCATTTACGCTAAAATAAATAGCGAGCAAATGAAAACCAATCTTCAATGTACTGTGATGCAATGTTATGCTATGATATGCAATGTTTATCACGAATGCAATGCAATGTTTTCAAGGACCTTAGAGATTTAAATTTGTTAAACAAGCAATGAACAAACATTTATTAGTACTCTTTTTATTCTTTTTTTTTTAAGTACAAGAGATAGTTCAAAACAATAAAGAAAACAAATAAATCCTAAATCTCTAAGTCTCCATGGTGCTTCCTCTTGGTGCGGTGTAGGCGTTGATGTTTAGCTCCTCGTGAAGTAGCTTGGTCAACTCTAGCACTTTCTTCTCACTTGCATAACACTGAGCTTCAAAGGTATCCCTCTCTTCTTTAAGTTGAATCGGGATCTCTTCAAGTCTTCAAAATCGGTGGCATGTCGGGATGGAGGCGATTATAGATCGTCACCTATAGCGAGGTTCCATAATTCTTGTAACAGTGAGAATGGCATCATGAGGTTTGAGCTCGAGCTCGCACCCATTTGAGGTAAGGTTCCCAGGAATGGAGTTTGGTGCCCCAAAGTCTTGGTATCGATCTTCTTTACCATGCCCCAGCGTGTATGAACCTTAAGTCGGTAATGCGGAGATCGTGTTTGTAGTCGAACACAATATCTTGGAGAAGCATATCATGTGGACCATCTCTTGAGCAAAACCAAACTGACGTAGAGCTAGAAGGGTTGTAAGTAATACCTCCCCTACCAAGTAGTGGTACATTAGGGAATTCTCCTGGCAGCTCGATGAATGTGAAGTCCTTTTGAGAGAAAAGATTCCAACGGATATCCGAATGAGAGAGTGACATTAACCTTTGAGACCATCTCAACCCTTTCATTCTTCAAAGCGATGGAGGAAGGTGCGAAATAAACCACCTGAAAGTAATGGTATACAACACATGAGGTTCCTTGTCTTTTGATATGCAGTGTGGAAGAATGTAGGATATCTCCAAGTAAAGTAGGCACAGGATTGCGGGTAAGAAACAACTTGATGGCGTTGACATCTATGAATTGATCAGTTAGGAAATAGAACCAAACCATAGATTAGCAAGGCCACAATGTCTTCAAATGCATGAAACTCATAACTTTGAGGAATTCTCGGGCTTTCTTAATTAAGAACTTGGGTAAACCCTTAACTCCACCTAGTTTCCCAATTGGCTTCAATGTCGGCGCTTAAGATGTAAGGCGGATGCAATGTCTTCATACCTAGGAACCTTTTCTAGACGGTGAATGGCATTTGATCAGAATAGGTATCCCAGTAGCAGAGAACTCTTCAAGGTAGGAACCAATGATAATGCAGAATGTAAAGCAATGGTGTTTGGGATCAAAGAAGCGGAATAGGACATGCATCATATCTTCTTCAAGCGGGAATAACCAAATCAAGTAGATAACCATGTCTTTTGATGAGCTGAGCATGGTCGGGAATTTAAACCAATTCTTTGGTTGAAGGTATACCCATGAAGTTGATTCGGATAGTCTTTCTAGAAGCCATAATACTACAAAAGCGAGCAAAGATAAATCCTAGGTCCTTGAAATAGTTAGAAATGATATGCAATGAAATGATGTCATGATGTCATGTTTAGCACACACACAATTCACACAATGAGCCTAGGTTTAAGGCTTGCATGAGGTATAGTGATTACCCACCAAAGTTTGAGTTGGTTCATCTGTCCTATAATAATGTAGGGTTCTAGGAATCTCATATCATTGATCTTTCGTGGCGTTTATTTCAATCGACTACCAAGTGGTCGATCGAAAATATCCCAAAGTCGATCTCTATGGCGTAGCATCGGTATCAACCAACCTTGGTCTACACCAAAGCGGCCATCTCCTACCTTCTGGCCAAGATGGGTCAATTAAGGTTCTAAAAGTTTAGTTAGTGCTTGATGACACCACGAAGCCAAATACTATCCTCAACTTGGAAATGAAGAGTATCGGGACATCCAGTGTCACTAGCGTAGCCATCATGTTGACCGTTTAGATATCGTCTAGCGGTCGCGATGATTTATTGCTACTTACCTAAAAGGAAACGGATCGGTGTAGGATCCCCACAAATATAATACCCAAGCAACCCTTAAAGATAAAGCAAGCAAGTCAAGCAGAAAGCAATAAAGTGATCTAGAAATCCCTAAGGCATTCTCTCTTTAGGGTGTGTCTCCCAGAGTGCTTGATTACGTAACACGGTGAGCTGACTTTGTAGGATTTTTATATCGCAAATGTGCGGATAGCAAGAGTCATACCGACTTTTATTTTATCAATTAAGGAAGGTAAAAGTACGAGAAAAAGACCGTTTAGATTACGAGTAAGGGAGAAGGTTATGAAAAGGGAAGGTATTAGCACCCCTTTCCATCCGTGAGTTATCTACAGGCTCTTAGTTGCTCTAGATCACTTTTAAAATTGCTTTACGTGTGTTTGACAAAAATGTTTTGAAAAGGCATTTCGCTTTGACTTTGTAATGATTCATGTAGGAATGTATACAAAGTGTTAGGAAATGTTCGTTTTGAAAAGAGTTTGAACTTTGAAAAAAGTGTGTGGTGTGAAAAGCATTTGATTTAGAGCAAGCAACTAAAGACTTATTACCTACTCGAATTGGTCGTTTTGGTTGCTACGTTCCTTTAGAATAGCTAGCCATACCATTAGTTGGTAGGTAACTCCATTCGTTGGATGTGGACATTCGAAGGGACATCGGATGGTCATAGAAGGCAACTTGTGGAAGTATCCTAGCACATTCGAAGGGACTATCATCATTTTTCGTGAGGCGACAATCGGGTCAAGATCATGTATTCGGAGCGACATCGTGGGTCTTATGATCTTTGTATCGAAGGGACTATGATGATTTGTTTGAAGGCAGCGGTGCTAGAATACCTCTACGTTCGGGGACATGACCATTTTGATTTCGTAAAGGCAGCGAGAGAGAATTACCTAAGGGTGCGTGTGAAAAAGTGTGTTGAATTCAAGTATTTTATCTTGAAAATTAGTGGGCTATGTTCATTATTATCTTGCCATACCGCCTAGTTACTAGCAATTTATAGGGTGCGGAAAGTAAAATGCGGAATGTAAAGATGCGGAAAGGTAAATGTCTCACGCTATTACATGGCTTTAGGCGGATACATAATTTAAAAATGCGGAAAATAAAGTCCTAATTTAAACTATTACATCCCATGGCAGTTACATTATTGAAAAAAAAATAAAATAAAGAAAAAATTATGCAGATCGGATCAACTGCGAAGAGAATGAGAAAATCGAATGCGATATGAATCGAACAAGAGAAAATGTTAGAAAATGCAAATTTTAAAATAAGAAAAAATATTTCATCTGGAAATAATATAAATATGCTAAAATAATTTTTGGGATTTTGGATGCATTTTAATAATTAAAAATGAATTAAAAGTGATTTAAATGCAAAATTATAAATAAAATAAATATGCATGCAAAAATATATTTTTTAATTTTATAAATTAAATAAAGATTTTATGAATAATGATAAATCATGATCAAATGATGAATGTAACTTCAAAATGAGGGATGTTATTAAAAAATTATGAAGTTTGAAAAATTATATTGGAAAGAAACGAGTTGACTTTTTTGTCGAACCTGATTGATTTTCAGCCATCGAGCAATTTATGCGAGGAAACGATGCGTGAGAGCTTGAAACTTGACATGGAGAATCTTTGAAGCATGTGAGGCATGAGCCATTGGAGATGTTGGGCCATCTTGGCACGAGAGATGCAAACCCTAGTTTGGGTTGATTGTCTGGGAGAGAGAGTTTGTACGTCGACTCAGAATCCTTGGTATAGATGTATGAAACCTCCATGGCGAGTAGATGGAGGGCAAATTTTGGGGTATGACAGCCCATAGAGATTTTCTTTGTCAATTAAGGAAGGTGAAAGAACAAAAAGACTTTCGTTAGATTGAGTAAGGAGGAGTTATGAAAAGGAAGGTATTAGCACCCTTTCCATCCGTAGTTATCTCACGGGCTCTTAGTTGCTTTTAGCTCACTTTAAAATAAATTTAACTACGTGTGTGTTTGAAATTTTTTTTGAAAAGGCATTTCAACTGACTTACGTAATGATTCACAGTGGAATATTATCACAGTGTTCGAGAAGAAATATTTTAAGTTTTTTGAAAAAGTGTTTATCTTTGACAAAAGTGTGAGGTGTGAAAAGTATTTTGATGAGGCAAGCAACTATAAGGCTTATTACCTACTCGGAAGCGATTGTTCGATGTTATTGTTTCCTTTAGAATAGTGCTATCCATACCATTGTTGGTAGTAACCCTATTAGTTGGATGTAGAGGACATTGAAGGGACATCGGATGGTCATAGAAAGAAACTTGTGGATATCTAGCACATTCAAAGGACGATCATCACTTTTAAGTGAGCAACAATCGAGGCGAGATCATGTTTTTCGTGGGCACGTGGGGACTATGATCTTTGTATCGAAGGGACTATGATGATATATTTGTAGGCAGCGGTGCTAGGATACCTCTACGTTAGAGGACTTGACCATTCATTGAAAGCAAAGAGAATACTCTAGAGATTGCATGTGTGAAGAGGTGTGTTAAAATTTAAATATATTATCTTGTAATTAGAAGTGGTCTAGGATTCGTTTATCTTGCCATACCGCCTAGTTACTAGCGTGACTTATAGGGTCGCAGTAAATTGGAAATAAAGTCACGGAAAAGTAATGTCCTCACGCTATTACATGGCGGGTTACATAATATAGAGATGCTGATAAATCCTAATTAGCTATTACATCCCATGGCTTGATTACATAATATTGGAAAGAAAATGCGAGAAAAAATAAATTGACTATTACAACACAGGCAGATACATAATAATCGAAAAGAAAATAAATTCGCATAAGAGAGAAAATATGTTAGTAAAAAGAAAGATTTTGAGTTAAGAAAATGTTTTTTAGGTTAGTAACCTAATTAAATGATAAAGCAATTTTTTGGAATTTTACGGATTGGTTTATGAGGAAAAAATAATTAAAGTCAATTTTGAGTTGATTAACGTTAATTAAAATATGCATGCAAAAATATTAATTTTTATGTTAATAATTAAATAAACATTTTTCTAACCTAAATGCAAAAAGAAATTATTTTTGGTGATTTTTTAATGCATGAGAAAATTATTTTGAAGAAAGTAAATGGAAAAGAAATATAGAGAAAAATAAAGAAAGGGTCGAGGAGGAAAGCTGGAACAAAATTCTCCCGGAAAGCTGAGCTTCTGAGAGACCTTGATTTAACAAGTGACCAGTATGCACGCCGGGGGACTCTTGGCGATGGGGATGTCCAGAACTTGGAGTTTACGGGCTTCGGCCTGGAGATGCCAATCGCCCGCCACGGGGCTTTAACTGACGCGCCAGTGGAGCTTGGGGCCTAGGCGTGGCATGAAGGCGGTGTGATTTGCGGGCAAGCTTTCTGGAGAATCCGCAAGTTCAAAATGTTAAATAAAAATAAAGGTTCGAACCAGGGACCTTACGAACAATCACGCTGCCTTGCCATCTGAGCCATGTGGGTTGCTCACATTATGTAAAACAAAAAGAAAACAAAAGGATTTACAGGAACCATTGAGCGAGAGAAGCAGCGAAATCATCTTCTCAATTCAAATGTTGAGCTTTGGCTACGGTTTTACCTTATAGGTGCTAAATCCACGCAAGTCATAACTCATGCAATAGCAATATAAATTAAATGTAAAACCATGGATTGATTGCAAATTGTCCCACGAACATGAATATGTCCTTAGATTGGTCCAATTTTCTATTCTAAGAACCTAATTTGACAGGAACCCTATGATGGTGTTGAACTTCGGTTTATGCGTGGAAACTCAAATCAAACCATCAGATAGCTTTGCAAACATCATTCTAAACACAAACAAACAATCAAAACATGTTAAATATGCATGAACATCAAAAATAGAATTTGAGTTAGAAAGGTTCAAACAGCTGTGATTTCGTGATTACGCACGTTTGAATGACTTGTGTGGATATCTAGATCGATTGAAATACCTCGAGGTGTTGGAATCTTAGAATGCCTTGAATTATACGAAACTAGGGCTGCCAATAACTTGCAATGCGGTTTTTGAAGTTTTGACTAGGGTTCTTGAGGCAAGGATTTAGTCCACAGTCTTGTGAATGCATTGTGTACTTATAGTGGAAGGTTTGGGTCAAGAATCATGAAGAAATTATATGCCAATCAATGAGAAAATATTTGATTTGATGCGAAACCAAATATTGCCTTTTTTGATCAAATCTCATACAATTCCTTTGCCAATCAATGCAATTTAAATTGTGACTTGTATGGCTTGCTTGGACCTCGAGATGAGAGAAAAATCCAATTTGCAATTAATTTTGATTTCTATCTTTTATTTTAATTAAATTGGCTTTTAAATGATTAAAAATCCAAAATAAATAGAAAATAAAATAAATTCGTGGCCTTGGGCTTGGAGGTTCCAAATCAGCTAAGGAACATGTTTGAACCAAGAAAAGTTAGGCCCGTTGCAAAATTTTGGATTTTGTCAAGTATTTCTCTTTGTGCACCTCCTCAAAAATGCTCAACTTGTGCAAGGTGTATCTTGCTCAATTTTTAACATTTTTGGGTGTTCTTGAACTTTTTAGAAAGCTCAAGATGTTCTATAAACAACCTATTTGGTTTCATCTCAATTGAAGTTTCCATACTCAAGAACACTTCTTTACAAAAAGATGACCTTTTGTTGACTTTGAAAAGGACCTGTAATGTTTTGATCCATAACTTCCAAATGAAGCATTTTCTGACCAAGCTTGTGAGACATGAAGTTGTATAGAATTGAATTCTATTTAAAATGAGCTGTGGTGGAAATTTTTTGATAGTAAGAGAAAGTTATGCTGGTCAGTTACAGTTGACTTTTGTCTGAAAGCCCAATTAAAACTTTGACTTTTGATCAATTCTTGACTTTTCTTGATGAATCATGATCAACCCTTGATCAAATGATGAATATTACTTCAAAATATTTATGTTGACCAAAATTATGAAGTTTATTTATGTTGACCACAATTGACTTTTGTCAATCTGATTTTCGATCATCGAGCAATTATAGAAACTTGACTTGTAAGGCTTGAAACTTGACATGGATATTCTTTGAAGCATATAATGAGGCATTATGACCACTTGAAGTGTTATAATCCCACCTTGATTTGAGAATGGCCAAACCTAGTTTGGGTTGATTATAGGAGAGGTTTGTCTTATCGACCCTTGTGAAATCCTTGAGTATGGATATTTGAAATGTCTTGAGAAGTAGGAGGGCAAATTTTGGGGTATGACCGAGTGCTGATGTAGAATGATAAAGTAGTTGAATACATCAAGACAGATGATTCATGAGAAGAATTATCTACATGATTTGGAGCTTCTTGATTGTTTTAAATGAAGATTTGATTATTATTTATATGGTTCTAGATTTGAAGTATTTAGTGACCATAAGAGCTTAAGGTATTGTTCGAGCAAAGAGTTGAATATGAGGCAGTGAAGGTGGTTGGAATTATTGAAGATTACGATTTTGGTGCAATTATCATCTAGGAAAAGTAAATGTAGTGGATGATGCGTTAAGTAGGAGACTTACATACAATGTAACAATGATAGTTAAAGGTTAGAATTAATTGAGCATTTTAGATATATGGTCTAGTTTGCAAGGCACGCCGTGAGAATGTTATGCTAGAAATGTTAAGATTAACAATGATTTCTGGATAAAAATCAGGAAGCTCAAAAGTTGGATGTGGTAGATTCGATGGTTGAATCGATTATGCGAAAATAGTGATTTTAATTTGAATCTTGAGGGTGTGTTGAGATTTTGTATTTGCATTTGTATTCGATGCAGGAGATGAAAAGACTAATTCTTGAAGAAGGCCATAAGTAAGTTGAAAATTCATTCGGGAGCTACTAAAATGTATCAAGACTTAAAGAAATTGTTTTGGTGGCACTGAATGAAGCGAGATGTTCTTAATTTGTATATGCATGATTGATTTGTCAGTTGAAATTTGAACATCGAAGCTGCGGGGTTGATGCAACAGTTGGAAATTCGAATGGAAAAGGATAATATTTCGATAGATTTTGGTACGGAATTACCTAAAAGCATGCGAGGATATAATTCAATTTGGGTGATTGTTGATAGGCTTATGAAGTCGTCTCATTTATACCTATCAACATCAGTTTTCCTATGTTGACTGGAGATTTATACTAATGTAATTGTAAAGCGCATGTTGTTCCATTGTGTATGTGTAGGATAGAGATCCGAGGTTTACCGATTTTTGGTGAGTTTGCAAGACACGTTGGGCTCTAAGTTAAGGTTGAGTTCGTATCATCCTCAGACGGATGGTCGAGATAGAAAAAGGCGAATCAATCATTGGAGGGTTTGTTGCGAGCATGTGTTCTTGAAGAAAAAGGTTTGTGGGACACTTGTCTTCCATTGATAGAATTCATTTATAATAGTTATCATTCTAGTTGAATGACACCTTTTGAAGCGTTGTATAATCGAAGATGTAGAACTCCTTTTGTTGGCATGAATCGGGAGAAAGTGTAGTACTTGGACTGAACTTGTAGAGACTACGAAAATATAAAGTTTATTCGGAAAAGATGAAAGCTTCCCAAAGTAGACAAAAGAGTTATCATGACAAGTGGAGGAAAAATTTAGAATTTCAAGAATGTGATCATGTGTTTTTGAGCGTCACGCTTGTGACTGGTGTTGGGCGAGCTTTGAAGTTGAAGAAACTTACTCCTTGTTTTATTGGTCTGTATCAAATATCAGGCAGAGTTGGAAAAGCCGCTTATAGAGTGGCATTACTGCCGAATCTTTCAAATTTGCATGATGTGTTCAATGTGTCACAATTACGAAAGTATATTCTGGATTCATCTCATGAGATTCGTATGGATGCTGTGCAAGTACGGGATAATCTTACTGTAGAGACGATGCCTTACGGAACGTAGACCATGAGATGAAGGCTTTAAAAGGTAAATAGATTGCTTTGGTAAAAGTAGTTTGGTTGGGAGCTGCGGGAGAAAGCATGACATGGGAGTTGGAAAGCAAGATGCGGGAATCGTATCCATAACTGTTTGCACCAGGTAATTTTTGAGGACAAAAATATTTTAAGTGGGGGAGAGTTGTAATGCCCCAATTAAATATTTAAGTAATTGTTTGTTGAATTAATTTGTTTTGGCATAATTAGGATTTTTGTGGGTGCAATTAGAGGTTGAGAAAGAATACTAATATTGATATTATTATCATTGATTATATTATTTGGTTATTATAATTATTCCCTTATTATTATTATTATCATTATTAGTGAGTAATAGTAATAAAATATACAATTAGAAGAGGGTTAAACCTATTAGGAATTATTGTCACGAGAAAGAAAGAAGAGAAAAAGAACTAGGGCCAAGGAGAATCACTATTGTTGAAGGAATCAAAGATGCAATTTAAGGTAAGGGGTGAATGAGTTCTCTAAATGATGGTATTAACATGAGAGGGTAGTGAGGGTTCCTTCCCCTCTTTAGATTTTATGTATTATCTAATGTATAATTTTCTTTGGTTGATTCTTGTGTTGTTTCTCTATAAAATTTGTGAATCGATGATGCCTAGATGGATGATGTTGTTGAATTTGTTGTTATTGTTGTGTTGCTCTATAAAATTGCGGATCAAAATTATAAGCCTAGAAATGTGATGAAAATTATAGAATTAGATGAAGAAATTGTTGTAGATTCATAGGATAATGAAATTAGGTGAAGATTGGATGTTATTAGATGTAGAAACACTATTTTGGACCCAAAATTGGGCGGAAGTACTCAAAAGTAGGAAATGAGCGAGAAGATGGCGGAAAAACTATGTAGCGGCGTGCGGTATGATGCGTATGAGGAGCGTGAGGGTAAATGCGTATGTGTATGTGCTATGTCCCGAGCCAGCCGACCAACGGCGAGGCAGTATGAAAATGAGGCTATACAAGTATGGACTTGCCTTACGGCGTATGGGGTTTGGGGAATATTTTCAAAGGAAAACATCCTCTGGGGCGTATGACCTTGGTCTCTAGAGCGGAACACGTGTATACTGGCGTATGGAAAGGGCGGCGGGGAGGCGTGCGTCGATCTGTATGTCACGGTGGTGAGAATAAAAATATGTTTTCGCGATTTAATTCTCGTTCTCGCGTCGATGCAATTTCTTTTAATTCTTAATAACTAGTAAGACTTAAGTAGTTATAGGAAGACTAATAATAGTGGAAAATGAGATTAAAATATGAGACTTTGTATGAATGGTACATGATGATGAAGGTGTTGTTGGCCTTAATGGCAAATTTTGAAGGCTTATGCCTTGTTGTTTTAAAAAATCGTTGTTGCATGTTGATAATGAATTCATATCATAGTTGAGGGCTCATACCCTTCTACAATGGCGTTTATGTTGAGGGCTTATGTCCTGTTGTTGCCCACAAAGTGACACTATGTTGAGGGCTGATGCCCTGTTGGTACCACATGCATTTAGTTGTACTCGATTACATCACATTGCATTATATTGACTTGTTATTGATCATACAAATGAGGAATGTGTTATGAAGTTTTGTGTGGAATTATTTATTGTGCGTTATATGATTGTGTGTGTTACTACTCCTTAGCATGTGATATTTAATTGTGTCTTTATTGAATGCAATTATCACCCCTTTTATGTTGTTGTGCATGCTTCTCGGGAAGAGCAGGATAATCGAGTACAGTAGTGCTTGGAGTTAGTGTTACGAGATCGAGTCTTAGGAGTCGCTCTGATACGTAACACGGGAATTGGGAACATTTCATGACTTTACATTCTTTTGTTTGTCACGTATCTTGAACTATGATTATGTTGAACCACACGTTTGTGGAGTTTTATTTATTGTTAGGGCCGTAGTGACATAGAATTAAATTGATTTAATTATTTAGCTGCTTTGAATCAATTATTTTGAATAAATGAAGTAATAAAGTGAATCTTAGATTTTATGAAATTTTGAAGTATGTGGCATCCCACTTGTGGAACTCTGTTATATTTTGTGTGATTCTTTATTTATTATTATGGGGAAGTGGTGTGTTACACACGGGACCGATGACGAGTTTAACCAGGAGCAACCTCTAGCTAATGATGTTCGATCCTCATGCATCACCACACAAACGCACCATCTTCCTCTAACCCACTAGTACCACTTGGTTTTATCTTTATTGAGGACATGTGGACTGATCTATCCATCGGAATATCATTGAGTCGTGGCATTTTATCCTCGAGCAACTCAAATATGCGAGACTTCCAAATGCATTTCAACCTCGTGAAGGCCACAGGCTCCATCCTAGGTAACATGCGACGGTTTCGTTTAATAATGCCACATTATATTCAGTCGAGCAACTTGAGCTCTCCACGAGACCACTATCGCCATAGCGAGTCGTCACACTTGACACTTAGGCGGGATGGCGAAGGTACCAATGGCCAACAATAGTGTTCCTAGGTTACTCCTTTCTTCGCTTTTATCGAAACATTGAGGACAATGTTCAGTTCAAGTGTGGGAGGAGATTTATTTACTGTTATGTTTTTCTTTGATTTTATTTTCTAGTTTAGTTTATTTTCTAGTTTAGTTTATCTTTAGTTAGCTATTTTCATGTGTTTGACGAATTTGTGCAAGTGTACCCATTTCCTTATTTTTGAGCCTTACCAAATTTTTACCAAAGAAAACATTGTTTAGGAAGATTTGGGCTATAAGACAAGTTTAAGATAGGATGTAGTGGACTTAGGAAAATCTTTTTAAAAATCGATATCATCCACAGCCATAAGCTCCACGATTATAGGAACAGGACGAATCGCCTAAATTGTGGCCTTAATCATCATCTTGAAAATAAGTTCTTTAGTTTATTTGTCATTAGCTCCGGACCTAAGCATGCTCCACGTAGAGGACAAGCGAAAATAAGTGAATGATCTGAATTTTTACGCTCTTGAAAAGATAAATGCAACCCGAGGATAGGTGACTCTCGACCATTCCTTTAAAATGTCGTAAGAATTTGAAAAAAGAAATAAAATAGCTCTTTCGGTTGGTTAAATGGAATGCAGTCTTCGGACTTGGTAGGGGCGATACGATTTGATCCTCCACAACTTTAATTAGCTTTAAGGGTTACACCGACTTATGTACGAGCCCTGCTTGAGATCAAAATCACTAATCGGTCACTTTACGAGTAATGTCTGAATAACAAGCTTAATGTTGAATGACGAACCTTAAATAGATGAAGAGAAGAGGCCGAGGTTTTAGTAGCATGTCATGGGTTGGTTTACAAAGGAATAAAGTTTATACCCACATTGACGGTGTCACCATGATATCTTTGGTTCAAAAGATTAGTTCCTACCACATCACACTCGAACTTAGAAGCCCTTTTTGCCTGAATCTTTCTTTGTGCTGTTATTTGTTTTATGAGCTTTATCAGAGTTTTGCTTGAGGACAAGCAAAGGTTTAAGCGAGGGAGAATTTGATAACACTGAAACATATTGCATATTTGACTCAGATTTTACATGATCATTTTAGTTTTATTGTCCTTTTCCCACTTTATTGTTTTCTTTTGCTTTCATTTACAGGTTCTCAACTATTTCAGAGCTCTCTTGCGCGAAACGAAGCAAATCGGCCAAGAAATCAAGATTTTCAGCTATTTGTGCACATGGCGGTCAACATTGCGGCTGGCATGATGTGTCAAGGACTCAACCATCCATCACCTTCAACCCAAGTTCTTTTTGTCTTTATTCGGATGAAGCGCCATGGTGTGGCGGGAGCCATCTTTGTTTCTTTTTTCCACAAAGGGAGTTGAGGGCATCTTAAATTCCTTAGTTTTCTATTTTTCTATAAATAGTCATTTTCAGTTTAGTTTTATTTTCATTCCAAGCTTAGTTACAAACTTAAGCCATATATTGACAGTCTTGTAAAGCGATAAACTCCTTATATCGAAGGGTTATTGCATTATTGATCGAGTCGTAATCGAGCTTAGAGCACTGATAGAAGTTAATCCCATGCCATTTTCATTTCCAATCGCATTTATTTCCACTTGTACAATATTTAAAGCCTCGCTTTGGAGCAAGTTTCTATTTACAAGTCTTGCATTTACTTTATTTATTTCACAACTTTACTTTACTTTATTTCCTTATCTTGCACTTACTTACTTGTTTTATTAACATGCACTATTTTGTCTTTTAAGCCTTTTATTTCATCTACTTTAATATGATCTATTTTAACATGTCTATTTACATTTCTATGTCTGGCTAAACTTTAAAGGTTAGAATGTAAGGATCATAGTTAAAGTGATGTTCCATATAATGTGTCGGTAGAAATACTTAGGGGATGTTTTGGTTTTTAACAGAAGTTTTCTTCACTTTATTTTGTTGGGTAAGATCGAAAGTCGTCCAACTTTTGGTAAACTTGTTGAGTCTTAATTGTTCAAAGAAATCGAAAGTGCTTTGTCTAGTTAAGTAGGAGTTTTTAATATTACAGAGAAAACGATTTTAAAAATATTTTTGGACGCGTTTATGGTTTTAAAATCCGGTTCGTATGAACCTCTTTTAGTTAAAAGTTCCAAGTCAAAACACTTTTCAACTAATTCAAGAAACTATATTTCTTAAAAATAGGTTCACTACTTTAACTTGATCGCCTTTTATAAGTGACAATAAAAGGAGATTAAAGAGTAAACTCGATTAAAGATATCGGCAGTTCCTATTAAATTAGTTCTTTTCAGGAGTAGAAAATATTGCCCTATAAGTAGTTCTATTTAGAAGCATTCGGAACATTATGAAACTATGTGAATTACATTCAAGCCTGTTGCTTTTATCTGAATTTATTTTCGTTCTTTACTTTCTCTCACACTCTCAACAACTGAATTTGATCTTCCTTAGATAAACATCGTGACAAGACTATGAAAGATTGACATTTGGTCTCTATGGATTCGATAATCTCTTATATTACTCTGACGATTCGTTACACTTAGATTAGCATGAAGAAACTATGGGAAAAGACTTAATTTGAGGTGGGCGTTCCTAGTATTGATACTAATATTAGTGACAAAATTATTATAAAAGTCTCTAATTATCAGTTGACTCATGATAAGGTAAGGAGATATATTATATCATCACAATGGGACAGTTATGTAGGTGTTAAGTGTTATACTTTGAATGTGGCTGAAGGATTGTAAACTCATAAATAAAGACCTTTAGAGGAGATATTGAAGGATCCAAATTAGGAGATCCATAAAGAACCATACTTATGTGCTTGTTAGATTACTGAAGTAGAAAAAAGTGGTTGGAAGAAAGTGGATGCAAGTGACAAGATCAAGGTTCAAGTGTGACTTGTTGGTTAAATTGAAATCATCACACTTTCGTGTCAAGATAAAAATTGTTGAAGTATGTCTTAAAATGGTTAAATTGAAATCATCAGGTTTCGTGTCAAGATGAAAATTGTTGAAGTATTTCTTAAAAACTTAAGTGGTGAAGAAAAATATACATTTTGACATTCTTTGAAACAAAAAGTTGTAAAAGTAGTTGAAAGGTTGACAAAAGGCGTTGAAACCGCATGGAAGAGGTCACATAAAGGTGGCTAGAGCAAGTTGAACACCATAAATTGGTGGTGGATGGGCGTCGGGTGGTTGGTCGGTCAGGGTTTTGATCATCTTTATGATTTTCTCAATTCATGTGTTTTGGGCTTTTCGTTTAGTATGTACATTTTGTTAATGGGTTGCATTTTAGGTTTATTTTGGATGTGTTGGATTTCAACAATTATAAATATGCATCTTTGTCATTCTTGGTATCATAGTGTTCGCGTTAAAAGGTGACCTTTGAGGATCTGACGTGAGTTCGGATCTTACGATGCCTTGATTAAATATTTTGATTTGTTTATAAAGATGCCGCGAGCATCAAGCTTTATTATTTTCAACACAAGAAAGATGATTTAATGATTATGAAAAGGGGAAAATACCCTCAATTGATATTGATATCGTAACACTGCGCAAACTAGACATAACGTTGGGGAGATTCAGTAAAGGATTGGTATATAAAGGGAATAGATGGAGCACCTAAATATATGTAGTTATCTACAACTTTATATATGAATATGTTTGATATGTTGTGTGTTTTTTAATTGCTATTTCTATGATTGGGAAAGTTTCTCCTTTGGGTTTTAAAAGCATGAATTATGTGGGATTCTAGGTTTTGTTATTATTGTCTGCAAAGATCTTTGGATCTTGCATACATATCCCTAGTGGGAATCGAGCATTTGTAGCTCGGATCTGAGGTTCTATGGTTTGTTTGGTGCGAGGAGATAGAAATTTGCTCGGCAAGGATGAGACCTTGTGCCTCATTATTCTCGGATGTTGAGAAAGTCGGGCTTGATCGTAGTTCCCACTTATGCTAGTGGAAAACAGCGGGATGTTAGTAAGGAGACAAATGTCATCTTAATGAAAATGTATCTAATCTATTTCATCACATACATTTTTGAAAAGTTTGATTGATTAAAATCTTTCATCGTAAGTATTAGGTGTTTTGCTTGGTGTACAAGCGTTACCACATGTTTAAGAAAGATGTTTTGAAAAGATGATTTAAATCTTTTAGCTGTAAGTATTGGGTGTTTTGCTTGAGTGTACAAGCGTTACCACTTCTGTTAATAGATGTTTTTGTTTGAAAAGAGTTTAAAAAGTTTGAAAAGTTTTTGTTGTATGTGATGTAATGGATGAGATACTTCTTCCATAAGATGATAAATGTCTAAATCTCTTAGGGTTGTGCATCTCTTACTAACATCCCGTTTGCTTTCCACTAGCATAAAATCTTGTTTAATTTATCACTGAGAAAATGAATCTTAATGAAAAATGTATCTAATCTATTTCATCACATACATTTTTGAAAAGTTTGATTGATTAAAATCTTTCATCGTAAGTATTAGGTGTTTTGCTTGGTGTATGCGTTACCACTTACATGTTTAAGAAAGATGTTTTGAAAGATGATTTAAATCTTTTAGCTGTAAGTATTGGGTGTTTTTCTTGAGTGTACAAGCGTTACCACTTACATTAATAGATGTTTTGTTTGAAAAGAGTTTAAAAAGTTTGAAAAGTTTTTGACTGTATGTGATGTAATGGATGAGATACTTCTTCCATAGAGATGATAAATGTCTAAATCTCTTAGGAGAAATTGATTGGATTAAAGGGATGCTTTTAAAAGCTGGGTCCTTGTATTGTTAGCCCAAGAGGAGGCATTCCGGGGTCATCGAGGGTCATCGAGGGTCCTTGTATGAAGCTCAAGAGGAAGCTATAGGGTATGGCTGTCTTTGGCTTGAAGGGATTTCACCGTCATCCTTTTTAAATAAGAGCAATTTCACCGGGAAATTTTACTCTTTGGGGAATTTGAAAGTGATTTCACCGGGAAACCATCCTTTCAGGGTTCTATCTTAGCGCGGGTGATTCTTTGTATTGGAAGCCCAATAGGAGGCTTTTAAGAGATTTCCTGTCTCTTTCATTGTATGATGCCCAAGAGAAGGCTAAACTCAATGAGGAGTTCTTTGAACGAAGCCCAAGAGGAGGTGACTTCAGCAGTGTTGTCTTATCTGACCTAAGCGGAGGCTAACTCTGTGGGGAGTTTTCTACAAGCCCAAGAGAAGGCTGACCCATGTTGGGGATAAGTTATCTTGTATGAAGCCAGCGGAGGCTAAACTCAACCGGATGATTGTCTTGTATGAAGCCCAAGCGGAGGCTAAACTCAATGAAACCTATTGATTAGTCTAATTTTTATGTTATTTATTAGACGGTTGTATAAACAGTGTGTGTGTGTGATATGTATTCACAGGAGTTTATGAAGGAAATATAAACAATGCATGATGTTTATTTACAGTTTATGAAATATAAACAAGTGTCGTGAAACGAACGTTTAAAAGCGTAACTTGATTATTCACAAGTTTGAATGTGTACAAGGAAATGAATATGTACACGAACGAGTTTTATGTACAGACAAAGATGGATGTACATAGGAGGGTTGGGACTTACATGTAAGAGGCCCATTGATTTGAAAGCGTTTCACGAGGAATAATGCTCCTTTCAATACCAATGGTATTTAGTAAAAATGTCTGATGAAAGCGAAATGATTGATCAACGTTTATCTGTAAAAAGTATTTTCAAAAAGAGTATCATGTGTATACGGATAAAAAGTTTTGAAAAATATACATGTTATATCTGAGATAAAGTATTTTGAAATACATATTATGTCAGGATAAGAAAGTTTGTTTTAAAAATGTTTGACAAAAGCTTGATATGTACAAGGAAATATGTACATAAAAGAATGTTATGGGACTTACAGTGATGGAGGCCCATTGGTTTAAAGAAATCTTGCTCGAGAAACCTTCCTTTAGAACCAATGGATTCGGTATAGACAAACGAATGAAAACAAATGAAAGAAATTTGTTTACGTTTGAATATTAACAATGATAATTTGAATATGTACAAGTAAAACTAAGTATGTACATAAAGTTGGGACTTACACCATAAGGGTGGCCCATGATCGATCGAGAAATTCGAGAAAGAACAATTTGTTTTATCGTTTTAATCGGATGATCATGGTAAAAGATGCAAGTTTGATGAAATGTTTTGAAAAATGATTTGAAAATGTTTTGAAATGTGAGGTTCATTTATGAGAAGTTTTTGAAAAAATCGAAGTCGAAAACTTGAAAAATTCACCTTTAAGGAGGTTTGAAAAGTGTTCGTAACATCGTTTTCGCCCGATTAAAATTTAATCGGATGAAAGTTTTTTTGGATTTTTTTGACATAATCATAAAATATATATATATTAAATGACAAGTGTGCAAAAAATCATCTCAAAATGAGAAGTTTTGATAGGTTAAAAAAATTGTTGAAGTTTGATAAAAAACATGAAAATATTGAAGTTTTGTGAAAAAAGAAAAATGGTCTTCTTGGGTTTTGAACCCATGACCTTTGAGTGGACGCGTGTCACAAAGCCTTAAAGAAGCAAGCAACCAACGAGCCAAACGGCGAGTGTTAGTGGATTAGAAACACGCGTAGATAAAGTTGGATAATTTAAAATTTGAAAAAATGAAGAACACATGAACACGCGCGAATTCTGGGTTTATAGTTTTTGATTTTCAGAATCTTTGATCCAAGCTATCTCCCTCGTTTCTCAATGGAATTGGACGATGTAAACATCAAAATGACTCGGTTTTGAACAAGGAATACAAGCGTGGTTGTTAATTTTATTTATTTTAAGCCTAACGTGTTTTGATTTGGAAAAAGCTAAGAACCCTAGACCGAGAAATCAAATTAAATGACTTGTAGTTGATGATTATTTGATTTTTTGAGGGTTAAGGATCGTGTTAAGTGCGAAAGAGAATGGCCAAGTTTTTGTCAAAGATTCAAAGAATCATGAGAACCAAACTCGTGTTCTACACCGAAAGTGAAGATCGTTCGATGCAAGCGTGTTTCCGATTCTTGTTTCTCGATTGATTAAGCTCAACGGCATGTAAGGATGCTCATGGATAGCTTTGCTTGCTTCACGAACTTGAATCGTACCAATCAACACTACACTCAAAAAATGAAATCTGGAAATCGTGTTAATGGTGTTACAGCTTGTTGTTCTTTTTGGATCACTCTATGATGTTTATGGAGGTGTATGGATGATCAAAACTTCAGGAATCAAACCAAACTCCAATTTCGATTATGGCGGTTGTACAAGTTTGAAAAATGCAAAATTTGATTTTAGCTTAGTACAGTTGATTTTAAGTTTGGAACAAGTTTGTTAATGATTATGGAACATGTTGGACACCAATTTTCATCATGTTTCCATTGGATTTTCAAAAAATATGTTTGGCAATTTTGCTCTATGATACTTGATTTTCAAGAAAGAAGAAAAGCATGGATTGTGTATTGATTTTGGTGTTGATTGAAGCTTGAACTATGATCCTTTTATAGACAAATAGGCTCGAAATGTTAGGAAAATGTCCATGGCATTTGGATATTCAAAGAAAGCTTAGAGGGCAAGATTGTCATTTGTAAAGCAAAAGGAACCTTCCTTTTTACCATGTGTTATCCAAACTTGATCCAATCTTCAATCATCACTTCTCACTGATGTTTATCAGTTTGATGACTCAATTTGGCAAGGTGGCAAGTGGTTTAAATGAAAAAACACAAAATGACCTATAATTTTACAAGTTTGTACTTGAAAATTATGGATTTTGGAGCTCTAAATTTCAAATTCAAAAGTGTAGCTATACTCCATGGATTTGAGAGTTCTTGGACATTTTAGAAAGATTTTTCCATGATCTACAACTTTCATGTTTTGAGTTTTTTTCAAATTCCAATTGGAACTAGGTGAAAAAATGGCTTGAAGTTTGAAAAAAAATGTGAAATTTCAACACTTAGAAATTTTTCTAAGTATAGAAATTTTGACTTTTTTGTTGACTTTTCCAAATTCTTTGATTTTTTAGGATCATGATGGATCATTTGAAGTATTTTGATGATGGAAAAAGTTTTGTTTTGAAAAATTTGACCAAAAGTCAAAGTTTGACTTTTTCAGAGATGAAATTTCATCGACATTTGAAATTGATGATGAATTTTGTGAACCTGTGATGTTTTGAATCCGTAAATTAGGTCAAGATGTTGTATCTAAGATATAATGACCAATCTCTATCCAAAAAGTCAATTCTTGCTCAAAAATCGAGAATGCCATATGCTCGACCAAAACCCTAATGGTCGATCCTCGATGATCTGTGAGAAAATTTGATATCCGAGTTGAAGGTGATGATTTGATCAAGATAGATCAAATGGAGTGAGAAAATCTCAAACCCTAATTGGTTAGCTCTTGAATCGGATGAAAATCGATGAAACCCTAGTTTTGACCTGTGAATGCTATACCCGATTAATCTTTATCGAATTAGTTATTGCAATGATGCAAATGTATGGTGGTATATTAGGTCAAAATTTGGGTATGATATACATAGCCTTTAGAATTTTACATCCGAAGACATGGAAGATGTGACAATTCTAGTAAGGGAAATTAATAGAAAATGATTAATGAGAATTTTTTTGGAATATATATGGAATTGAGAAACACTTATAAACACATTGGACTTATGTGATTCATATATAGAGTTAAAGAGATTGAAAAACATCGATCATAAAAATAGATTGTTTTAGAAATTTAGGTGACTATTTTTATAACTCATTTGTAATTTTTGTAATAATTTTAAAAAGTATAATGAATTTAAGAGTTGCCCTCTTTAAGGTAGATCATTTAATTAAACCAAATAAACAAATTATTGTGTTTCCGTTTTATTTTATATATTCCGACTAAATTAAATTTTTGTTTTATTACATAGAATTGTTTTTGAATATTATTTATTTTTTAATTATTTTTCTACACCATATCTAAATTTGTTGAATGATTGAACATTTTAATTTTACAATAGGACCAAAGATAAAGACAACCACAAAAGTAACTATATAAAGATCAATGATAAAGTAAATAAACAAAGGCTATGTTTGGTTTGGCGGTGAAACCTAGGCGCGTTTGAAACCCCTTTTCACCGTAAAAATAAAAAGCCACAAAACATAGCTTTTAACGTTAAGTAATGCAGTGCTTTTGAAATTCCTACCGTGTATCCAAACACACTAAAAATATTTTTCTTATCTAACGTGAAAGACTATTATATTGTTTTATGAATTATTGTTGCCAACTTTTGCTAAGATACATTGTGTATTTCACATGTCCCATTTCAAACATTGAGAGGTGATAATTCGAGACAAAGAAATACTTAGTTGGTCACAATCCCAACAAATATTCATTTAGGCACACATACAAAATATTTCAAATCATTTAAATATTATAAAATTATCTATTATTTAATTATTTTTATTCTATAAATTTTTCTAACATGTATGTGTGCCTATAGGTTGTGTCCAAGAATTGTGCCCAAGCAAGAGTTTCTCCTACAGACAACTCATGCCCCTTCCTTACTCACCATCCCCACATCAAAATAAATGTGCTCGAGATTGAGTATAGAAATTATTAGGTGTGGAATATGTGATTGTGTAATCAATCCTCCTCTCTCATGCTTAGGCTTAATTTTCTATGTTCATTATTTTCTTGAGTGTTTTATCAATAAATTAACCTTAACAATCCTCCGTTTAAGGACACCCATCTTAATAGAACACATCATTTAAAAATTAAGAAACATATTTACCGATCCAAATTTCCATGATGCACAAGTTTTGAATCATATTCATTCTTCTCGTTTCCATTAATTATTTCTCCTACTTTTCTATTTCTTCCCATATGAACCTGATTATACTTGATTGGAAAGTTGAAATAATCCTCTTAACATAGTAGCCGTCGTCGTCATCATCATAAAGAAGAAGAATATATAAGAAAATACATCATGAACCAAACAATAATTACAATAATGTTACATCATCCAATTCAAAACCCATACAAATGAGGAATCAACGTGTTACATAATATTATGAATAGTAGTATAATAAATAAAACCAATATAAATCAATCCTTTAAAAATTTATTGTGGTAAATAACCATGTTTCATAAATTTAAAAACAAATCAAAAACAAGAGCAACAAAGGATGCAACTATTGTTGGCACAAAGAGGGTTGTAGCGTCAGATGTAGGACTTGGAGCTGGTGCTTCTCCAGCTGAAACAGTTGATGCTGCCATCATCATGGCCACCACCATCATAGCAACAAATAATTGGTTTATCTTCAATGCCTCCATTTCTGAAATTTAATTTGATACTTTCTTAATTTCTTGTGAAAAGAAATTGAGAAAGTTGGTATTAAAAAACAAGAATTGGTATTGGATGAATATTGAATGCGTGTGTGTGACTTTATATAGTTGTTGCAAGAGAGAATAAGATTAAAATAAACAATTATTTTGGGCAGGCTAGGCTGTCCCAACTATTGTTTTTGAGGATTTCAAGGATGCCAATTAGATTATGGATGGATGAGAGGAGGAAACAGGTTTGGGTGGTTTGATTAAACAACTATTGTAATACGCGCATATATATATATATATATATATATATATATATATATATATATATATATATATATATATATATATATATATATATATATATATATATATATATATATATATATATATATTAAGTTTTGTTTATAAACTTTATAAATTCTATTAATATAAATTCAAAAAGCAACCCTAAATAAACTATTAAACTCATATCCGATTACAATTATGAGAATGAAAGTCATTGAGAATCACCGAAAGTTTGCGGAAATGTGAACTTCTAATTTGTAGAGTTCCTTATGATCTTCTAAAAGTTATTTTGATCATCAAATTTGTTTTTAGGAAGTTAACTTAACTATTAGTGATATTTTTTTAAAGTTTAATTAAGATGCACTATTGTTTTTAAAAAAATTATACTAAATCGTTAGATTTTTGAATTGCACACTAGATCAAAATATATTAAACAAAAGAAAAGAGGGCAAATTTTAATTAAGAGCACTACAAATGCACTAAAAAACCAACAAAATAAAAGGGCGAATTAAGGGAGGCAGGCAAAATATAATTGTTAGACGGTGTGGAAGGTGATCGAGAGGGGGGTGAATAGATCACCTCTTTAATATTACGGATTACAAATTATTTATCAGAGTTAAAGATAAAATTTGCGGAAAGCGGCAAACGGTCCTGAATTGACTTCCGTCTATTCTGAACTAGCTACTAGAAAATCGGACATGCGATAGTTTACTGGATTTTAATTGAGATGAGAAAGATGAATTAACACAGAACATATGTTGAATTAATCCACTTATCACTATAACACAATTTCCAATTAATGAAATCAAGCTAGCACTTTTGTCAAACAGTTGGAGTATGCTTGTTCAATGATCAATGGCAATGGAGTTTTGATAAAGAGTTTCTTCCAACCTTGTATCAATGAACAGGAAATTGCACACCAATTGAATCACAAATGTATTGCAAAAGTAAAGAGATAGAGAGAAAGAATACGATACACAGAGCGATTTGGTAAGGAAGTTCTCCACGTTCGTCCTCGCGTGTGGGTACGTCTCCCTCTCAATTTCCAAATTGGAATTGAGAACTTTCTTTATCAATATGCTAAAAAATTGTTTACAAGGTTGCAATACAAAGACAGAAAAACAAATCACACTGATCTTGTTCTTCTTGTATCAACCTTCTCTTAATCAGAGTTGATCAAGAACACACCTGCAAGATACACAAACAATTCACCGGTTCCACGACCTGTTTGCAAGATCACCCCGATCTCCAAACCCTACGCTGCAGATTAATATGCTCCGTGTAATCGTGACTAACAACCCACAAGAACACCTCCGTTCTTTCTAGACAAACCTTCTGGTTTTTCCTCGAAACCCCCTTCGAATCTTCAACTCAGCTAGATCACTGATCGTACCACTGAACGTTATCTCTTTGATCCCTTGATCCAACAAATAATGATGATTATGTGTCAATGTTCTTGAACCAAGGTGATTGAGAAGATGATGAAGATAAAGTCTCTTTCAAGTTTCTATGTGCTCAAAAATTGATGCTCACCAACCGTATTAGTGACACACAGTAACTCAACGCCAAACTTTCTTTTTATGGAAACAAAAGATGTTAGAAGAAAGACAGAATTATGAGTCGACACAAAATGCGTATGAGTCGACACAAGAGCTCTATGAGTTGATACAAGTGAATTTGTATCGATGCATAATGTATTGAAATTTCTTCCAGAAAGTAAAGTTATGTATGAGTCGATACAAATGTTATATTTGTCGACACAAACAACTTATCTATTGATACAAGAGATTTTGTATCAATGCATACTGTATTAGAATGACTTCCAAAAAGTTGAGAAGGCTATGTATCGATGCAAGCAAGTATGTATCAATACATACTATTTGTCAAAATGAATTCCAGGAAATGAAATACAATATGGGTCGATGCATAACATGAATGTGTCAATACAAGTTTTAAAATCTTTGAGCGCATAAAACGTGAATCTTCTAACGTATAAGAACTTTTTATTAGAGCGTGAATCTTCTAACGTATCAGAGCTTCTGCTTAGAGCGTGAATCTTCTAACATAATTAGAACTTCATTGGATCAGTCTTCTTCGATGTATCGAAACTTCAGTAGGTTCGATCGAATCTTCTTCTGCTATCTGAACTTCTGTATTGATTCATAATCTTTATCAGAACTTCTATTACGTTCAGATCATAATCTTCTTCTACTATCAGAACTTCTGTATTGATTCACAGTCTTTATCAGAACTTCTGTTGCATTCAGATCAGAATCTTCTTCTACTATCAGAACTTCTGAATTGATTCACAATCTTTATCAGAACTTCTGTTACGTATCAGAACTTCTGTTAGGTTCACAATCTTTATCAGAAATTCTGACATATATCCATTCCATCAGAACTTATAACGTATTGACACGTTCAGAACTTTTGACATATATCCATTCCATCAGAACTTCAGACGAATTGACACATATCAGCACTTCTGTTAGGTTCACAATCTTTATCAGAATTTCTGACATATATCCATTCGATCAGAAATTTTGTAAAACTTTTCTTCTTCTGACGTATTGACACGTATCAGGACTTCTGTTAGGTTCACAATCTTTATTAGAAATTCTGACATATATCCATTCCATCAGAACTTATAACGTATTGACACGTTCAGAACTTTTGACATATATCCATTCCATCAGAACTTCAGACGAATTGACACATATCAAAACTTCTGTTAGGTTCACAATCTTTATCAGAACTTCTGACATATATCCATTCCATCAGAACTTCTGTAAAACTTTTCTTCTTCTGACGTATTGACACGTATCAGAACTTCTGTTAGGTTCACAATCTTTATCAGAACTTCTGACATATATCCATTCCATTAGAACTTCTGTAAAAATTTTCTTCTTCGTATTGACACATATCGAACTTACGTAACAATTTTCTTCTTGACGTATTGACACATATCGAACCGTAAAACTTTTCTTCTTGACGTATTGACACAAGAGGTTTATATATGACTAAGACATTGACCACTTTTACACATACATGTACATTTATTCAATTAAACAATCAAACACATTTATTTGCATCTTACAAAACTATTAAACATTATTATAGAGGGTTTCTCACAAACTCCCCTTTTTATAATGGAAAATTTTGCAAGATGTGTGTGATGTTTGATGAAATTCTCCCGAGTCTATGCATGGATAAACATCGCATTTTACCTTCCCCTTTGTCAACATCAAAAAGTGGAAAGAGAAAAAAAACCATATGGAAGTAATAGTTGTGATGATTAAGAGAATGTCATTCACATAGAATGACGGTGAGGGACAATCATACTTTCACTCACAAAGAGTGGTAGAAATTAAGCAAGTATAACTAAACAATAAGAAACACTTGATGAAGAAAAGAGTAAATATTAAAAGAGCGTTACAAAAAAGAGTACAAATTATTGGAATGAAACTACATAAAGACTAGTACAATGATTATGCGAATGGTAATGCAAATTGTTATGATAATACTCGAGCAGTTTATGTAAAGCTAAGCATGTGACATTTAAGGAGCATCTTGCACATACACAAATTCAATGAATTTTAATAGGGTATAGAAGGGAACAATATTACCTTAGTTCATAAACTTTAAATACACTCGTACAGAAACTAGACTCTATACTTCTTGACATCTACACTCTTACCGTGTTCATCTTTATCCAAGTTCCCGTTAGTGGCCATGGGAGTGTTGATGGACTTTGATTCATTCATTCCAAAGCTCTTGAGCAGCTCTCTGCAGTACTTTGTTTGAGGATGTCCAGGCTGGTGGAAGAGATTTCACTTCTGTTGGCCTTTCTTCCTCATATTTGTTGTGACAAGTATGTTCCTCATTCTCTTTGTCCCGATTTGGATGGTCAATTTCGAACAACTTCAGAGTATGTCTTCGAAGATACACTGCGCCATCAAAAGAAATACCTTTTCCGACATTTTTCGGATGAGACTACACTACTTTTGCCGAGTATAGCTCTTTTGTTATTGTATCCATAAGTAACATATCCCTTCTTCTTTGCTTTGAAGTCAATGAAAAACAATATGTCACCCGTCATGTGCCTTGAGCAACCGCTGTCTAGAAACCATCTTCTATCTATGGATGCAAGACACTCGATGCAATATCAAAGAGAGAGAGGTACATAATTTTTATTGGGTCCTTGAGGGTAAGTTGTAACATGGTTGCCTTTAGGCCTCCGTTGATAAATGCCTTTAGAACAAGAAATATCCTAAACTTGCATTTCTCGATGGTGTGACCTTTATGACAATAATAATGACATAAACCATGATGATGAACTTGTTTACTTTTTCTAATTGAGTCCATTGGAATCTTTTCTACAAAAGAATATTTAGCATAAGGTGGATTCAATGTTTTCTTAAAATCCTAGGATCAATAGCATAAGTAATCTTGGGCTGTAGAGCTTTCCAATTTGGCATTGAGTTTTAACCTCTTGTTTCCAAATATGACAAACTCCACATATCTAGTTTCGATACATCCATTTACATCAATATCTTTTGAACTTTCTGCAATACTAGTTTTTAGGCTTTTTAAATCTTGTTCAGCTTTGTACACTTTACCCTCCAAATAAGAAAAGATTTGTTTGTCGGAGGATAAGCGTTTAAAGGCGTCTACATCTTCGTTATGCATTTTTTCAAAAGTTATTTTCAATTCAGAGAAAGACAAGGATTAAAATTGTTGTAGTAGGTTTGTCTTACTTTATTTTCATTGTTTCTCTTCTTGTGGCGGGGCTAATTACTGATATGAGTCATGAGACATCAATTTGCAGTCTCATCACTATCACTCGAGTCTTCATTGCTTGATGACTCACTATCACTCTCCCACGCAAAGTAAGCTCTTCTTTGTTTGTTGAACTTCTTTGGTGGAGGCTTTTCTTTTCCCTTTTTGTTCAAAGGACAATCTGTCTTATAGTGCCCATATTTACCACAATTGAAGCAGGATCCTTTTCCTTTATGTTTCTTATTTTCCTCTTTCTTTGATTCCATGGATTGTCTTTGAAACTTTATGAGATTTTTTTCGGAGTGCTTGATTCCATTCTTTCGAATGAATCGATTATATCTCTGAATAAATAGTTCCATTTCCTCATCATCCGAATCTTCGTCACTACTTGAGTCATTATCATTTTTCTCTATTTGTGAGGACTTAGAGCTAGAAGCCTTAAGAGCAATAGACTTCTTCTAGCTCTCCTTGTCGCTATTCTTCTCCTTCTTACTCTTGTTCTCATGCTTTTCAAGATTTTCCAGCTGTTGTTGATGTTTACCAAATAGAGTTGAAATGGTAAGCGTAGTGAGGTTGTTGGCTTCCTTAATTGTTGTAACTTTAGGTTGCCATTCCCTGCTAAGACATCTCAGAATTTTATTAGTAGCAGTTTCATTGGAAACAGGTTTTCCAAGTGTATTTAAATGACCGGTGAGATGAACGAATCTCTTTTGCATGTCAGAGATAGTTTCTCCCTGTTTCATGCGAAAGAGATCAAACTCTTGGTTAAGTGTGTTAATTCGAGATTGCTTAACTTCAGTAGTGCCCTCATGGGCAACTTCTAAAGCATCCCACATTTCTTTAGTTGTCGTGCAATGAGATACCCGATAATATTCATCAACACCAAGTGTGGAAATTATCATATTTCGGCCTCTCCAATCGCTTGACCACTTTTTCTCATCTTTTTCATCCTAATCGTCCTCTAATTTAGGCATAATGGCACCTACATCATTCATCATGGTAATTTCAAAAGGTCCATTTTGAATGGCAGTCCATACGATCCTATCTATGGAGTTTATGTGAACTCGCGTGCGATCTTTCCAGCCATATTTTTCACCATTAAACAGGAGATCTAGTGTATCGCCTTAGGTCCAGAAGCCATATCGTTAGAAGCAGCCACAAAGCACCAGAGAAATGGTGATCTGATACCACTTGTTAGACGGTGTGGCAAGTGATCGAGAGGGGGGTGAATAGATCACCTCTTTAATATCACGGATTAAAAATTATTTATCAGAGTTAACCATAAAACTTGCGGAAAATGACAAACAGTCCTGAATTGACTTTCGTCTATTCTGAACGGGCTACTAGAAAACCGGACATGCGATAGTTTGCTGGATTTTAATTGAGATGAGAAAGATGAATTAACATAGAACTTATGTCGAATTAATGCACTTATCACTATAACACAATTTCCAATGAATGAAATCAAGCTAGCACGTTTGTCAAACAGTTAGAGTATGCTTGTTCAATGATCAATGACAATGGAGTTTTCAATAAGAGTTTCTTCCACCATTGTATCAATGAACAGAAAATTGCACACCAATTGAATCACAAACGTATTGCAAAAGTAAAGAGATAGAGAGAAAGAATACGATACACAGAGCGATTTGGTAAGGAAGTTCCCCACGTTCATCCTCGTGTGTGGGTACGTCTCCCTCTCAATTTCCAAATTGGAATTAAGAACTTTCTTTATCAATATGCTGAAAAATTGTTTAAAAGGTTGCAATACAAAGACAGAAAAACAAATCACACTGATCTTTTTCTTCTTGTATCAACCTTCTCTTGATCTGAGTTGATCAAGAACACACCTGCAAGATACACAAACAATTCACTGGTTCCATGACCTGTTTGCAAGATCACCCCGATCTCCAAACCCTATGTTGCAGTTGAATCGGCTCCGTGTAATTGTGACTATCAAACCAACAAGAACACCTCCGTTCTTGCTGGACAAACCTTCTGGTTTTTCCTCGAAACCCCCTTCGAATCTTCAACTCAGCTAGGTCACTGATCGTACCACCGAACGTTATCTCTTTGGTCCCTTGATCCAACAAACAATGATGATTACGTGTCAATGTTCTTGAACCAAGGTGATTGAGAAGATGATGAAGATGAAGTCTCTTTCAGGTTTCTATGTGCTCAGAAAATTGATACTCACCAACTGTATTAGTGACACAAACCGTAACTCACTGCCAAACTTTCTTTTATATGGAAATAGAAGATGTTAGAATAAAAACAGAATTATGAGTCGACACAAAATGCTTATGAGTCGACACAAGAGCTCTATGAGTTGATACATGTGAAATTGTATTGATGCATACTGTATTGAAATTTCTTCGAGTAAAGTAAATTATATATGATTCGATACAAATGTCATATGTGTAATAAACAAACAACTTATATTGATACAATAGATTTTGTATCAATGCATACTGTATTAGAATGACTTCCATAAAGTTGAGAAGGCTATGTGTCGATGCAAACAAGTATGTATCAATACGTACTATTTGCCAAAATGAATTCAGGGAAACTAAATACAGTATGGGTCGATGCATAACATGAATGTTTCAATACAAGTAATAAAATATTTGAGCGCATAAAGCGTGAATCTTCTAACGTATCAAAACTTCTGCTTAGAGCGTGAATCTTCTAACGTGTCAAAAATTCTGCTTAGAACGTGAATCTTCTAACGTAATAAGAACTTATGTTAGATCAGAGTCTTCTTCTGACTTATCAGAACTTCTATTAGGTTTAGATCAGAATCTTCTTCTGCTATCAGAACTTTTGTATTGATTCACATACTTTATCAGAACTTTTGTTACGTTCAGATCATAATCTTCTTCTACTATCAGAACTTATGTATTGATTCACAGTCTTTATCAGAACTTCTGTTGCATTCAGATTAGAATATTATTCTGCTATTAGAACATCTGTATTGATTCACAATCTTTATCAGAACTTCTGTTACATATCAGAACTTCTGTTAGGTTCACAATCTGTATTAGAATTATGACATATATCCATTCCATCAGAACTTCTAACGTATTGACACGTTCATAACTTCTGACATATATCCATTTCATCAGAACTTCTGACATATTGACACATATCAGAACTTCTGTTAGGTTCACAATCTTTATCAGAACTTCTGACATATATCCATTCCATCAGAACTTCTGTAAAACTTTTCTTCTTCTGACGTATTGACACGTATCAGAACTTCTGTTAGGTTCACAATCTTTATTAGAACTTCTGACATATATCCATTCCATCAGAACTTCTGTAAAACTTTTCTTCTTCTGACGTATTGGCACAAGAGGTTTATACATGACTAACACATTGACCACTTTTACACATACATGTACATTTATTCAATTAAACAGTCAAACACATTTATTTGCATCATAAAAAACTATTAAACATTATTATAGAGGGTTGATCATAATAACCACTAAAAGTGAAAACAAACGTGACCACGACACAGAAGATTACGTTAAGACATCGGACACCATTTCCCATAAAATACATGATGAAAGGAGGAAAGCATAACCACCTAAAAAAAGTAGACCATACAACACACCCATAACAATGAAGACACTAGAGTGAGTCTTGATCCCAATCAAGCAATGAAAATGCTACAACTAGAGCATGCACAAGAACCCACAGTCAAATCAAACTAATAATCAAAGTCATCAAGTGATCAATTATATCCTTATTTTTCGACAAAAATTAATTTTATCATGCATCTTCCAAATAATCCAAACAACAACATGCCAAATCAAAACCAAGCCTAAATATGACTTCTTTTATCGACCAAGACCTTGAAAAACCTCGAAAACCTCTAAGATGGAAATCGAAAGAGGGATAAACATACCACAACCTAAACACTTTATACCGAGGCGAGCAAGCAACCCTACAGTAAACAAACAAGTGGTCCACCAACTTGACATGACCTAGAAAAACAACACATTAATTGTTTTGTGTTGTGAAACATAAGAGTTACATTAGTCCCACATTGAAATTGTATTCAATGCAAGTCATATACTTGATACATTCATATTAAATTGTTAAATGGATGCATGGTTGGTATTGTAACAAAATGGGCTTGGCCCAAAAATAATGTTTTGATATTTTAATTAATTAATAATAAATTAAAATTAATTTAACTAAGATTATTAATATTAATTTATTTAAAAAACATATTAATTAATAAAATATCCTAGTAATCTTTTCGCTAATAAAAATATTTTTTGTAATTCTAATCATCGATTTTGTATAAAAAGTGGGGGACCACGAAAATCTAAAGACTATCAAAATTAAGGGACCAAAATAGTGGATTTTGTAATAGGGGTACCAATTGTTAAAATTTCCAAATTTGGGTGATCAAAAGTGCATTTAAAACAAATAAGTAAGATGACCCAAAGGTCGAAATAGTCTCTCTTTGACTTTTTGGGTCAATGGGGTGACTCCTGAATCTTGGAAGAGGGAATAAGAGGTTTTGAATTACTATGATCCAGATTGAAATTCTAAACATCATAGGATCTCATGATACATAAACAATCATGGACCAAGGATTATTGAAGATGACTCATAGTAGTCCAAGTCATAACCAGGATGTCTTAGATAGTCAAATGAAAATGGTGGAAAATTTTTAGGATATGACAATTGCCCCAATTTAATTACCTTCAATTGGAGTGGATGATGACATTTAGTATGCATATTCTCATGATAGAATATAATTAAATATAGGATGACCCTAATTTTGTCCGCTAAGAAAGTATGAAAACACATAAATTAAGAGACTCCCTGAGGATTAGAGTAAACCATCTAAAGATAGGACTTTAAAGCTCCTATGAGTATTAACAAATAAACTTTAAAATAAATTTTCCTGAGGATTAACAGATCAAAATTTCGACAGACAACTTGGAAGGTCCCTCCTAAATAGATAGTGATGAAAGCTTTCCTGAGGATTAATAGTCCAAAACTTTGATAGGAGAAATCCTCTAAGCACTAAGAGAGACTCCTAAAACCAATGAGAGTTTCCTAATAATTAATAAGGAAAGCTTCTGAATACAAGTCTTTGAGAGGTTTATGGGGATTAACTAAATAACCTCTTGAAATATAACTGAGACATTTTAAGTCGACACAGAGATCGTGACCGATTCGTGCTTAGATCAAGGATATACTTTGATAGACTATGTCCCAGGTGATGGATAAATGAATTGATAAACCATGTCCCAAGTGATGGACGTGTGTTTTTGATATACCATGTCCTAGGTGAGGGATAAGTGTTTTTGATAGACCATGTCTCGGGTGAAGGGTAGATGTTTTGATGGGGATATGAGAGGTTAACACTTACTCATGAGTTGGTATGGATTGTTTAAATTACTGTCTACTGGGGAGATTCTAAAAATACTTATTAGGTAAAGAGCTTACTAGGGAGAAATTTCAAATGAAACATGTGAGGAAGTTACCTACTTGGGGAAACCAATAAGCATTCCTGCTTTGGAAATTGTAATGGCTAAGCCAAGGATTGGACTTCTATAAGAGGTCATATAATCCTCCCTCATGCTATGTTTGCATGATTTGTGTTATGGATGCATGTTTAGAATTCGCACGACGTAATGCTCCACATTCATGGATATGCTACACATGGAAATGATGCATGAATGCAATATGACTCATCCATGGAAGATTGAATTTTGGTGATTCCTACTTCCTAACGCTTATGTCTTTGTTGAAGTCGAGGAAGTGCAGTAGATGTGAGTCAACCTGATGACCTATGTTTGGGCTACTATTCGACAATGCGTGACAGACCATCTCTGTAATGATTAGGTTGAGGTGACCTATGGAATGATTTGATGTCTTGTGCTTTGGACGCAGTACTGTAAGTTGTGTATTTCCTTAAACGTTTTTAAATCAAGCATTTTATTATTCTTAGAGATTTTATTATTCCCATATGGTTTTGATGCAATGTTTAAAAAAAATAGTTGTTATTATGCAAACAAGTAGTAAAAATAAAGAACAATCGGAAGAATATTAAAAACTAAAATTTTTATTGATGATAATGTGGCATGTGAATAGGCAATAGTCCAATAGATGCAATTTCTAAAAGAGGTAATTACAATAGAGAAACAAAAAAATGAAATGGAAATGTAATTAAGTCTCAACACTTTTCTTTTTAGGAGAGTGATCGGATCAATTCTTCCCATCTTTAGTTGTTAGTGGGGAATGAGCCTTGTGGACCACAATTATTTTTCCATTTAATTTGATAAAGTACCTAACTTTTTTCACGGACTGCCCTTTCGAGTTTTCAGTCCACTAGGATGAATGTATATATTTTTTGTTGCGTCCTTAAGTTTTTCCTAGATCACCCTTTCAAGTTTTCAATCTACCGGGACATCTAACACCCAAGGACAACGAGGACATGGAGAGTGGTTTTCAATGGACTAGGCATGCTAATGAGACATTATCGAGGTCAAAGAGAGCGAGGAGTTGTCGCCGAATTCATATTGGAAAAGAAGAATCCTAAGGATGTGTCGGAGTGACTACATGGATAAGGATTGATAGGTACTACCTATACCAAATATATATATATTCTTTTGATAGCCGTTCCATAATAACTCCATAATTAAGTGTTTGACTTTGAGCTATTTTGGGATGTGTGACCTTGTAGAATGTTTCTCAAAAGCATGAGTAAGGACAAAACATCTTTGAAAAGATCCATTTTGGTTTGTGGGGTCGTCGACAATCACGAAAGCGATCAGGTCATTACAAGACACCCCATTTTTTCTAAGTCTCCTTTCAAGTTTTAACTTATTTGGCTTGTTTTGTCTTAGGCATGGTATAACTTGATTGCGTCTAAATTCACTAGATGTGGTAATTCTTTGTCATCTATTGTTGTGAGGATTAGGCTCTTCCAAAAGGGATTTTACGATATATGAACCTTCATAGTTACATGTCAATTTTCCATGTGAATCTGGTGAGTCGATATGATCTTCGATACTAAATTTCCTTCTCGAATACTAGAGGATGGGCCTTATTTTCAAATGTCTTCTTCAACCGTTTATGATATAGTTGACTGTGGCATAAAGTTGTTAGGAATTTATCTTCAATGAGGTTGAGTTGATAAAGTTGTGTCGGACCCATTCATATTCTTGGAGCTCGATTTCCATGAGGACTAGGAGTGAGATATTTAATTCAATGATAAGTCTTTGCTTTCACCATAGACGAGAGAAAGGAGTTTCCCTAATTAAAGTGCATACAAAAGTATAGTAGCTGTGTAAGGTGAGGAAAGCATTATATGCCAGCCATTGTATGTTTTCACCATCTTTTCGATGATTTTCTTGATATTCTTGTTGAATGTTTCAACGGTCCCGTTCACCTTGGGTCAGTAAGGTGATAAATTATGATGCTCAATCTTTAGAATTTTGCAAAGTTCTTTCATCGTTTTATTGTTGAAGTTGGACCCAATATCACTGATGATCTTATTAAGAACTCCACACTGACAAATGATTTCTTTCTTTGTTTTGTCACATTCGTATAGAAAGAAGCTTCAACCCACTTGGTGAAGTAGTCAGTTGTAACTAATATGATTAAGTGTCCATTAGAAGCCTTTTGTTTGATCATCTCAATCATGCCTCTACCCCACATGGAGAAAGACCATGGTGAAGTTAGGACATTCAAAGGAGTTGGGGGCACATGGACAGTCAGTTTCAATTATCATCCAGTAGTAATATTCCCTCAAAATATTCTTCGCCATAACATGTCCATTGGCATGGGTCCCAAAACACCCCCATGTTCTTCTTTGATAAGCATGTATGATTTGGGTTTATCCACACATTTGAGCAAGACCATGTCATAGAAGAATTTTTTTTCCAACCTTATAAGAGTTTTCTTGTCTGTTGTTGAAATGTTTTTGAGATGCTCTTAGTTTTCCAAATACCTATTGATTTCATAGAACCAGGGCTTGTTATTAGGTTCTCCTTCGGTTGTGAGACAATGTGCAAGTTCCTCGAAGTTTTTGATTCTTATGCTCAACTCATGATTGTGCCAAGTTACTTTGAACATAGATGCTAAATTTACCAAGGAATCTCCCACTTGATTCTTTTCTCGTGAAATGTGATTAGAGGTGTTCTCCTTAAACTTAGATGCCAATTCCAACACATGATGTCGATATGAATCAAGTTGAGGTGTCGAGTGTCTCAATCATTGTTGATTTGGTGTATGACCAAAGCTAAATATCTATATACTTTAAGGAACCTAATCCTTAAGTCAATAGTTGCTTTTATACACTGTATGCAAGCTTCTTACTCAGTGATATTGTTAGTTCAATCAAAGCATAACCTTGTAGTGAAGGGATAACGATAGTTATTTGGAGATGTCAGAACTTCCCCTATTCCATGTCCTAGATAATCTGAAGCACCATAGAACATAAGCGTCCATCGGCATTTGGTTTAGGTCCTTTATCGACACATGGGATCTTATAGTCTCTTATGATCATAACATCCTCGTTTGGAAAGTCAAACTTTGTTGGATGATGCTCTTCCATTGGTTGGTGGCGGTGATATACCAATATAATACCCTTGAAGACCTTCTAATTAACATACTAGATGTCATACTTGGATAACAACATTTGTTATTGGGTGATTCTTCATGTGAGAGTTGGTTTCTCAAATATGTACTTCAAGGGTCCATTCTTGCGATTATCCATGTGGTGTGAGTTAACATGTATTGTATTAAGTGCTTAGTGGCCCATGCAAGTGCACAACAAGTCTCTCGAGTAGTGAATCCGAGTCTCATAGTCGGTCGGTGAACTTCTTGCTAAGTATTAGATGCCGTGCTATTTCATCATGTTGGCGAGACACAACCATAGCTTCATAAAGAATTGTTGAGTACATGATGAGTGGCCTCCCTAAACAAGTGGTATCAAGATCGGTGGCTCTTGCAAGTATTGATCTTTTAAAATTCTTTTTGGTTGTTTTGTTCCACTCAATCACTTTTTTCCTTATGAGTAATTTGAATATGGGTTCACGGGTAGTTGTAAGGTGTGATATGAACACAGTGATATAGTTCAATCTTCCTTGGAAGCAACAAACTTCTTTTACATTTTTGAAGGTAACATACGAAACAAGCGGTGAAAATCAAAGAAAATAATTATATATCAATGACATTGCCATCGAACATTTTTATCCCGCCAAAGGGAAAGGTAAACATCGAGTAAACCTGAAACAGAGAAATCACGGTCTTGCGACCGAGAGATCGGGTAAGGAATTCTGTTACGTGAGAGGAATGTATTAGCACCCCACACGTCCGTAGAACTCTACGATATCCTCTTTTACTTTCTATCTAATGGATGCAAAATTCTAACTATATCTATATATGAGGTATAATGCACGCAAAATAAATAAAAATAAAGAAACACGAGGAAAAGAAGGAAGTTTTGACAAAGATTGCTCGATAAGGCCCCGCGACAGAATGCCTACGTATTCCCTCGTGCAATGGGAAAGTCAGAGCATCGTAGTTCAACTAACTTATTTTGGTGGATTTGTGTTTTTTAGTTTAGAAGACGAGACAACAAACAACAATGACGAAACACCTCCATGAAGACAAAACATCGGAATCGAAGGACGGCGGAACGTCAACAACAAAAGGACGACGAAGCGTCGGCAATAGAAGGGACGTCACTTGATGAGGGACGACGGAACGTCAACAACGAGGCGGCGGCTTGTCAACAACATGAAGGACGACGGAACATCCTAAGACACTACATGATTTGGTTTATATCTTTTACTTTGGAAAAAGTTTCAATATTATTAGGATATTTTAATGCACTTGACAAAACAAAGTTTAATTTTAAAGATGCAAAAGGATAAAGGTAAAATATCTAGGGGAAGCTAACTTATTTCTAATCCTAATTATTATCATACAAAGTTGTTCCTAAGTTATGGGTATGAACAAGGGAAACTACTTAGATTATCCACCTAATGTTGGCATGCATGGATACTTAACCTAATGTCTAAACTAGATAACTAACCTAATCGAGTGATCCTAAGGTAAATCTATAAAATCAATCATCTTGGTTAAAAAAACAAATGAGAAGAAGGGAAGAAGCAAACAAAGTACTTTGGCAAAGCACACAAACCAAACATTCACAAAAGGCAAAGAAAGAAGAAAGAAGATGAAATGAAACAAGTGAGTGAATAATCATACAAGGTTTCATATGATGTGAGGTCAGTAGACACAAAATACATATATAAGGTTTATACAAATCATAAACAAACATCAAACATCACTATAAATACATACATGCAAAGTTAGCACACAAACTAGGTCATAACTAGTCCTAAAGGCATACAGAATGCAAATTGTGTGAGATTTTAAACATAGATGAGATGAAGGAAGAATTAAAAAGTAAAATGACATAAAATTAAGTAGCTAACATGTTAATAAATCACTTACATCATGTAAACAAATCCATAAAAAATTGTAAACAAAACTCTACAAGAGTGCAAAAATGCAATAATTGTGTGTGATAAAGTGGGTACAAGTGTATGACATACATAACATGCATATAGAGTGTTAAGATTAAGTGATTACAGTAACAACATCACATAAAATAATTCACAATCATATTACAAAGAAAATATCACAAGGACGCAATCACGAGCTAGTACAAAAGCTAGTCGAAACTTTGACCTAGAAAGTGTTTACAAGTCAAAAAAGCAAGAAAAGGCATATATGAAAGGAAATGAACCAGGGCAAGGTTAAGAAACATAAAATATAGTAGAAAATGCACCAATTCATCAATAAAAGAATACAAACATGCATAAGAAATATTCACGAACAAATCACTTAAGTAAAACAAATTCAATCCATACAAGTCGGGCAAAAGTGTGCGGTGTGTGTGTGTGAGCATACTTGTTCTAAGTGTCACATAAGAGTGATATCATAAGAAATAAATTATGATGCAAGAATCATATTAAACACAATCAAGTTACAAGAAACTCAAAAGAACACATACAACACTACTACAAAAACTAGTTAAAACTTGACCTAGAATGCATCTAAGAGTCAAATGAAGCATGGTAGTGCATAGATGAAGAAAAGTGAACTAGAAGATAACAAGACAAAAAAAATTAAATAGTATGGTAAGAACACATTCACATAATATACACAAACATCATGAAGATTTGCAAACAAATTATCATAAGAAAGCATGAGCGTGCATCCCAAAAGTGTATGGTGAAGTGTATGCAAATGTGCACAATGTGAACATGCTTCAAGGTTCCACATAAGATTAAAGTGAAAAGATAAACATATTTAGGTAAAAATCATGCATAGAAAAAAATCAAATAGCTAGTATCACCATCACTAATAACACAAAAGCTTAGTAAAGGAAGAAGTCAACATTTAACCTAAAGTCAACTTAAACAAGTCTAAGAGTCAACAAGTAAGTTATGGTCATAAAAAAAGTAAATAGATGATAAAACACACAAGGTAAGTAGCTTAGACATCATAAGAAAGTCATGAAAACAAACCACCTTCAAAGTTTACACCCAAAACTAATGCATGCAAGCACAAACAAGCCTCTAAAGGCAAGCAAACATAAACCAAACACCTATGAGTAGAGGTTAAGACTAAAGGGGTTAGCACATGCAAGGTCAGTAGCTTAAGATCTAATAAAAACACAACCAAAGGCATCTTAAACAAAAGAGAAGTATTGCACTCAAAAGCATACAAAACTAGGGTTTAAAAACATCAAAGCTAGTCTAATTCAAAGCATTAGATAAAAATCCAACAAAATGGTCTTAATTGAATAATTAATACATGTGGACTTGTATAATAATTTAACTCAAGATGAGATTCATGAGCAAAAAATGTAGAAAAAAAAACTACAATACACAAAACAAATCACCTAATTGATAATCAACACCATGAAATATAGAAAAACACTTGTCAAAAATCAATGATGGTTTATATAAATCAACTGTGTAAAGAAGATTTGATACCTATAGGTCCTATGGAAGTGTAATATCCCTAATATAAGTATCTATCATGAGCTTATAAGAACTCCAAGCAATGCTACTAATCTAACATGCTAAAGTGTCATGACAATGTACAAATTTAGTCCCTTATGCATAAAGGCATACATGATCAAATTGCATTAAAATTAAGGTTCTTAAATGCTATAGGGATGAAACCAACATCAAGATACCTCAAGAGGACAAATATCATAAGATCAATATTCATAATTTAAAAAAAAAAAAAAGATAGAAAATCAAGACTACAAGGGTAGCCAATTTAGCTTCAAAGATGAGACCAAGATGAAGTGTCAATGGGATGTCATTCATGGGTTCATATAAGCATCAAATTATAACAAATAAAACTTGAAATATCAAAATCAAAATTAATCATGAACCAAGTTGCTTCACATAAGGTATTAAAGGTGGTGCATGGAAGCTACCTCCTAAATCATGATCATGAGCAACCATCAAACAAAATTGAAGAAGAAAGTATGTTTAAGGGAAGTGAATTGTTCATTGATGAACTCAAATCCCTAAATCAGAAATGAGAATAAAAAGAAAAGAAAATTAATTCCCCAAGGGTTGCATAAATGCATTCTAATATACGTCTAAGTCAAAAGAAACACCAATGCATCTATGGAAGAGATGCTTGGTTCAAAAATAGCAACAAGACTTGTAAAATCAAAACCAAAATATCACAACATTCTTAAGACAATTAAAAGTCAGAAACAACAAGTACAAATAAAAATTGGCAATGTTCAAGTAGAGAATGAAAATGCACAATCAAGCAAGGTTCATAAGATGATCAAACTAGGAACCCTAATTTAGCAATGTTGGAAAAAATATCAAATCAACGCAAAATTTAAACAAAATTAGTTCTAGAATCCTAAGGGAGCATACAACTAATCTAATCAAAAGTTGACTTGAAAGTCAAGAGAAATTAGCATATGAACCCTAACTTGAGGCTCGCAACCTAAACCACACAATTGATCAAATTAAATTAAAAATTCCAAATAAATATGATCCATTCAATAAAAAATTCAAATCAAAATTCAAACATCAAGACATGAACCTCAAAAGGTGGAAAAGTCAATTTGGCATTTTAATTAATAAAATTATTGAAAATTAAATCTAGAAAAATTTATATCAAATAAACCATGAAAAATATTCACAAAAGAAAAATGCTAGAAAATTTAAAAAGATCAACTCATTGATTTCAAAAGATCAACCACACATCAAGAAATCAAGCCCAAAATCATGAAAATCATCCAAACACAAATTTTGAACTTCATATCATGCAACATGCTTCACACAAGAAATGATATAGATCAAATATTGTTTGGCCAGCTATACCATACATGCTTTATTTCAACAAAACCAATTGAAGATGGAGATTCAAGTTTGAAAACTTACCTCTTGAGTTGAGAAATAAACTAGCTTCGGTTCCTCAAAGACAATAGGAAAACCTCTTCTCTTGATCCTTTGAGCTTCAATAAAGTACATTAAGTGGAAAATAGATTTGGAATGAACGGCAATGAAGCTTAGAAGAAAAATAGCGAGTTCGGGCATTTTTGATGAGAGGAGAATCAAGGCAATGAGAGTGGCTTGTGGCTTTATAAAGCTCATGATGGTCTTTGGGCGTTTCTTGTGTTGTGCGTTTTGCTTGTATTTCTTCTAAGTTTTTGCGCGTTTTGCCCTCCTACTTCTCAAAACATTTCATACATCCATACTCAAGGATTCCTCAAGGTTGATCAGACAAACCCTCTCCTAGACAATCAACCCAAACTAGGGTTTGGAAATTCACAGGTCCAGATGGATGTCCAACATCTCCAATGGTCATCATGCCTCCTCATATGCTTCAAAGATTCTCCATGTCAAGTTTCAAGCCTCACAAGTCAAGTTTCCACAAACAATTGCTCAGATGGTTGAAAATCAGTTGTATTGGACAAAAAGTCAACTGTGTCAACATATGAAACTTCATGATTTTGGTCAACATCCTCATTTTGAAGTTACATTCATCATTTGATCAAGGGTTGATCATGATTCATCAAGAAAACTCAAGATTTGCACAAAAGTCAAACTTTCCAAATTAGGGTTTTTCAGGAAAAGTCAATCGAACTTTGGTGAGCATAACTTCTTCATACTTTCTGAAATTTTTCCACCACCTCTATTTTGAAGGAAATTCAATTCTCTACAACTTCATGTCTCACAAGAATGTTCAAAAATGCTTCATTTGGAAGGTATGGATCAAAACATTACAGGTCCTTTTCAAAGTCAACAAAAGTCAACTTTTGTTTTGAATATTATTGAGCATGGAAACTCCAATTAAGATGAAACCAAAGAGGTTGGTTAGAGGACACTTAGAGCTTTCTAAAAGTCCAAGAACATTCAAAATGTCGAAAATTGAGCAAAATACACCATTCACAAGTTGGGCATTTTGAACAATTGCAAAAGGAGATATTTGTCAAAATCAATTTTTTCAAATGGGCCTATATTTTATGATCCAAACTTGATCATAATATTATTTGTGACCTATTGATGCCTTTCCATGACCACTTTCTATTTTATTGATTTATTTTGGATTTAAAACCATTTAATTCAAAATTAAATTATATAAAATATGAAAATAAGATATATTTTCAAAATGTGGATTTTTATCAAACTTGAGGTCCAAGATAGCCCATAATACTTGCCAATTTCGTGATAGCTTGCATATGGAAGAAAATCAAATTTTCTTCAAATTTGATTTTATTTGAAAGGAATTTATTTCACATTCAATATCCAATCTTTTTCCTTCTTTTTGCTCAAATACACTCTATAAATACCTAGTACATTGCCAAGAACGAGGACAAAACCCTAGCCCCTACAACAACCTTACTTTGCCAAATTTTTCTCAAAATTGTCAAAATCGTGTTTCAAGTCCACGTACTTCACCATCCAAAACCATTCCATTGTGATCTGAGGTAATTTGGAGTAAGTATACATCATTGCCCATGGTTGAAACAGCCTGAATCGTGCCATATACATTCATACATATTCAAAATTTTCTTGATTTTGCATTTTATTTATCTGCGTATTTTAATCGATTCTAACCACTTTAATGTGTTCATGAGGTTCCCTGGATGAGATCTGGGCCATCGTTGCATAGCTTGAACGTCAGAAAATCGATTTGCCATGTTTAGGGTATGAAAGCTGATGACTGTTGGTAGTTAGAGGCATTTTCAATGAAACTAACACACCATTGAATTGAATGCTCGATATAGGGGGATAGGGTACTCTTTTCCCTTTTATTTCACTGATTTCGCAGGTTTGGCATTTTGGGTCATCGGAGAAGACGACCGGAGCTAGGGCTCCGGCGTCGTTGACTTCGTTTGAACCGGCGAGAGCTTGCGTGGCGCGAGGAAGCTTCCTGATTCGTTCCTTCGTTCAACCTGGACCCCACATGGTATTGTCGTTGAATCTCAAACTCGGGACACGTATTCATTTATAAACAATTGTTTGTATTTCATGACACCAAATGCATTATTTCGATGGTTAGGCGTTGGCATGTGAAGATGCTCTCAAGGCCTCGAGTTCGATCCACAGCAAGACCAATGTTTTTCTCTTTTGCAAACTAACATATTTTTCATATTTTCTTATTTTTTTTTTAATATTTTCCATGCATTTTATTTTATCTTCAATAATTTTATCATGCATCTAAAACACCAAAAATATTTATTTTTGCATAATTATCAGAAAAATGTTTATTTAATTTTAATATAAAAATTATTATTTTGCATGCATATTTAATTTAATTGCTAATTAATTATTTAAAATGACTTTTAATTGTTTTTAAATTATCAAATCAATTCAAAATTCCCAAAATTATTTTATCATATTAATGTCATCACAACACAAAACTTTTCTCATTCAAAAATACTTATTTTTACTAACATTTTCCTCTTATGCAATTTCTCGTATTTTAGGTTTTATTGTTTTCTTTTCCAATTATGTAATTGCTATGGGATGTAATAGTTTAATTAGGGCTTTTATTTTCCGCACTTTCAATTATGTATCGCCCCAAAGCCATGTAATAGCGTAGACTTTACTTTCCGCACATTTCATGATTTACTTTCCGCACCCTATAAACGCTAGTAATTAGGCGTGTATGGCAAGATAAAATGGACATAGATCACTCATAACTCAAAATAAAATACGAAATCAACACACTCTTTTCACACATGCACCTTAGGGTAATTTCTCGTTGCCTTCACAATTCAAATGGTCAAGTCCTCGAGCGTAGAGGTATTCTAGCACCGTTGCCTTAAACAAATCATCATAGTCCCGATACAAAGATCATGAGACCCACGATGTCGCCTACGAATACATGATCTTGACCCTCGATTTTCGCCTACGAAAATGATGATAGTCCTTGAATGTGCTAGGATACTTCCTACAGTTGCCTTCTATGACCATCCGATGTCCCTTGAATGTCCCGCTTACATCCGAATAGGGTTACCTACCAACTAATGGTATGGATAGCACTATTCTAAAGGCGATAAAACAACACAAAAACGACCAATTAAAGTAGGTAATAAGACTTTTAGTTGCTTGCTCTATCAAAATACTTTTACACCTCACACTTTTTTCAAAGTTCAAACTCTTTCAAAACAAAATTTCGAACACTTTGTATACATTCCTACATGAATCATTACAAAGTCAAAGCGAAATGCCTTTTCAAAACATTTTTCAAACACACAGAAAGCACAATTTTAAAGTGATCTAAGAGCAAAAGTAGATAATACGGATGGAAAGGGTGCTAATACCTTCCCTTTCATAACCTTCTCCCTTACTCGGAATCTAACGAAGGTCTTTTCTGTTCTTTTCACCTTCCCTTAATTGGATAAAAGAAAAGTCGGTGGCGACTCTTGCTATCCGCACATTTGCGATACAAAAATCTAAAAGTCGAGTTCACCGTATTCTGAGCTGGCGACTCTGAGGAGACACCCTAAAGAGAATGCCTTAAGGATTTCTAGATCATTTTTGCTTTTCTGTTGATTGTATGCTTTATCTTTAAGGGTTGCTTGGGTATTATATTGTGGGGGATCCTACACCGGATCCGGGTTTCCTTTAGGTAAAGTAGCAATAAATCGTCGCGACCGTTAGGCGTATATCGGCGGTCAACATGATGGCTACGTTAGTGTGACACTTTGGATGTCGATACTTTCATTTCCAAGTTGAGGATAGTATTTGGCTTGGTGTCATCAAGCACTAACTAAACTTTTAGAACCTTAATTGACCCATCTTGGCCATTAGAAGGTAGTGAGATGGCGGCTTTGGTGTGACTAAGGTTGGTGATACTCGATGCTACGCTCATTAAGATCGGACTTTTGGGATATTTTGGTCGACCACTTGGTAGTCGTATTGAAATAAGCATACTCTGAGAAAGATCAATGATATGAGATTCCTAGAGGTTACTATTATAGGACAGGATGAACCAACTCAAACTTTTGGTGGGGTAATCACCTATACCTCATGCAAGCCTTAAACCTAGGCTCATTGTGTGAATTGTTTGTGTGTGCTAAACATGACATCATGACATCATCGCATTGCATATCATTCTAACTATTTCAAGGACCTAGGGATTTATCTTTGCTCTTTTTGTAGGGATTATGGCTTGAAAGACTATCCGATCAACTTCATGGGTATACCTTCTCATTCAAAGGTTTAACTTGATTCCCGATCATGCTCAGGTTCATCAAAGACATGGTTATCGCTTGACTTGGTTATCTCGGTTTGAAGAAGATATGATGCATGTCTATTCCAGTTCTTTGATCAAAACACCATTGCTTTACATTCCCAGATATCGTTGGTTCCTACCTTGGAAGAGTTCTCTAAGCTACTTGGGATACCTATTCTTGACCAAATGCCATTCACCGGTTTAGAAAAGGTTCCTAGGTATGAAGACATCGCATCGACATTACACTAAAGCGCTCGGACATTGAAGCCAATTGGGAAACTAGATGGAGTTAAGGGTTTACTTGCCAAGTTTTAATTAAGAAAGCAGAATTCCTCAAAGTTATGAGTTTCCATGCATTCGAAGATATTGGCCTTGCTAATCTATGGTTTGGTTCTATTTCCTAACTCGGATCAATTCATAGATGTCAACGCCATCAAGTTGTTCCTTACCCAATCCGTGCCTACTTTACTTGGAGATATCTACATTCTCTCCCACTCGTACTATCAAAGACAAGGAACTCTCATGTGTTGTATACCGTTACTTTCCGGTGGTTTATTTCGCACCTTCCTCCATCGGTTTGAAGAATGAACAAAGGTTGAAGTGGTCTCAAGACTAATGTCACTCTCTCATTCGGATATCCGTTGGAGTCTTTTCTCTCAAAAGGACTTCACATTCATTGAGCGTTGTGGAGAATTCCTAATGTACCACTACTTGGTATAAGGGTATTACTTACAACCCTTCTCTAGCTCTACGTCGGTTTTTGCTCGAAGAGATGGTCCCATGATATGCTTCTCCAAGATATTGTGTTCGACTACAACCACGATCTCAATTTGCAAGCGAAGGTTCATACGCTTGGGGCATGGTAAAGAATGATACCAAGACTTTGGGGCACCAAAACTCCATTCCTTGGGAACCTTACCTCAAATGGGTGCGAGCTCGAGCTCAAAACCTCATGATGCCATTCACGCTGTTTACCATAATTATGGAACTGTTGCTATAGGTGGCGTACCCTATCTTGTTCTCCATCCCGACATGCCTCTGATTTTGAAGACTTGAAGAGATCACGGATTCACAAGAAGAGGATACATTTGAAGCTCGAGTGTTATGCAAGCGAGAAGAAAGTGCTAGAGTTGACAAAGCTACTTCGAGGAGCGAAACATCAACCTACCGGCACCAAGAGGAAGCGCCCATGGAGACTTAGAGCTTTAGGATTTTATGCTTTTCTTTTATTTTGAACTATCTTTTGTACTTAAAAGAAAAAGAATAAAGAGAACTAATAAATGTTTGTTCGTGCTTGTTTAACAAATTTAAATCTCTAAGGTCCTTGAAAACATTGCATTGCATTCGCATAAACATCGCATATCATAGCATAACATTGCATAACGGTACATTGAAGATTGGTTTTCTCATTTCGCTATTTATTTTAGCGAAATGGCTCTTGAACATGTCAAAGATCTCAGGGCTCGAATGCTCGGTTCAAGAGATGTTCACTAGCTTGGTCCAAGGCCAAGAAGATCTGAAGAAGCTCATCAACGAGAAGAAGAAGGTTGTTGGTGTTCTCAACATGGGTAGGCGTTACAAAGGTGGTCCTAAAGTGGTCGGTCGGATAGAGCTCTCGGAAGGAAGTGTCAAGAATGAGAGGGTCAAGAGGGAATGAAGAAGAGCGGCGTGAGCACGAGAAGGAGAGAGAGATCAATGATAATGACCAATACTACGATGAAGATGACAAGTACAAGCAACTTGAACCGTCTGAATCTTGTGGAAAACCGAAGATGTCGGTGAATTTTGATGATCGAGTCTTGTTCACGGTGTGGTGATTCCTCCCAAGTTCAAAGTTCCCAAGTATGATGGCATTTCTTGTCCAAAGCGCATTTGAAGTCCTATGTTCGAAGATCAACCCCCATGTGATGAGAAAGTTGTGGATGCATTATTTTCAAGAGAGTTTGTCCGAACTCAATTGGAGTGGTATTATCGTAGAGAATGACCGTATCCGTACTTGGGTGACTTAGCGGATGCTTTCTGAGCAATATAGTACAATCTTGAATTGACCCACTGCATGCAACTACAGCATGTCTATGGGTCGTGATGAGAAGTTCAAAAGTATGCTCGAAATGGAGAGATTAGCGTGAGTTCAACCACCCTTGTCCAATAGGGAGTTGGTTGATATGTTTATGGGAACAGCGGGCCCATTCTTCAATCATCGATTGGAAACTCTTCATTGGGATTCACCGGAGTTGATATTGGAAACGTGTGGTATCAAGTGGGAAGATTCATGTAGATCATCTTCAATGCGAAGAGATCTTTTGGTGGTAAGAAAAGAAACTAGCATGTATGGTCGAAAAGCCGACCAAGCCCTCCAATCTGTGAGGGTTGTGATCTCGATCCTACATCGACAACCTCGGAGAGAGACAGCGCGCAACGAACACGCCACGAAGACGGTTTACAAAGATCAACATGCCATTGTCATGAAGCCTTGCAACACATGTTGAAAGTGATTACTTTGAAGGATCCTCCTCGGTGTCAACACTTCCTCTCGAGATACAATCCTAATGCTAAGTGTGCTTACCATTCCAATAGCCGAGACACGACACCGACAATGTTGGGCTCGAAGAACAAGATTCAAGATATGATTGAAGCTAAGCGATTGAGTTTGACCTCTGTTGAGACTCAAGATGATCAATGCGCCTATGCCTAACCATGACAAGAATTCAATCTTTGTTGGAGAAGATACTTATGTTTTCAACATAGATGACTTGACCATTCCACGATGTTGTGGAAATCATGTGAAGACATGTCTAAAGCTGAAGATGTGAAGATATTGAATGAGACACTTTCATCTTGCATGGGATACCTTAGGGCGATGGAAGTGGTGATTACATGGTGAAGTACTGTGTTCTGAGAGCTACAAGATTCCTATTGAAGATGTTAAAGCGAGGATGGGGTGTGACGATTCCCGAAGACTATCTTGATGTTAACACAATAAGGATTTCCTCTGTGAGATCACATGCCTGAGTGGCACCTCTCATCATTACTTCTCCCGAGACCGGTTCCATATTCCTCGACAAAGGCTATCCTTGGAATTATGGGTGATGTTTACTATCATGGCGTCAAGCAAGACCCTCGACCATTGAAGATCTTACAGTTGAAGCTACCATTCGACATTGACAACATCACGGATCAAGTAAGGTGACCCGAGCAGGAAGGGTTTTCTCAATCTCTCTCCAAAAGACACTGCGACTCCGCTCGCATTCCGACTATTCAATCCATTCCCCAGCTAGAGGGAAAGAACGGTGACTCATCACCTTTCGGCCAGTACCAAAGGAAGTTCTTGAAGACACCTCAAACAAGAAATGGAGGAAATTCGAAGATTATCAAGAAGAGTGACTACAATGTTGTGGAGCAGTTGGGACAGACTCAGTCAAGATCTCCATGCTTGCTCTGCTCTTGTGCTCGAGGCTCATGCTAATGCCTTGGTGAAGTTTAGAAGAATGCTCATGTGCCTCAAGACACTACTACGACCAGTTTGAAGTTTGTATTGCTAGCACGGCGCCAACAACGGCCTAGGCTTCTCGATCTTGATTTGACTCCTTAGGAAAGAAACACAACAAGCCTTGCACATCTCATTGAATGCAAGGGCGTTACATTGTCTCATGTTTTGGTGGATACGGTTACGCTTTGAATATCCTTCCAAGGCGCTTTTGATCGACTTGATGTTGAAGGGTTGGTTACGAAACCGGTGACATTATTGAGAGCTTTTGATGGTTCTAAGCGAAGTGCTGGAGAAACTCATTCTGCTGTTAAAGTCGGTTCCAGGACGATTCCACTTTCTTTGTCATGGACATCCGTCCGACACTCTTACCTACTTGGGCCTTGGATACATGGGGCGGTATTTGTACTTCTACCTTGCATCGGTGAAGTACCGGTGAAAGGAAGGTTGTTCATTATGTGGTGAAGAAGAATATATGGTCGATCATCTGATCATTCCGTACCGAGATGGAGGGTGAATTCTTGAGACTCCTGTCAAGCTTTTGAAACAATCCCAGTCATGCACGTTGACTCCCGTCACTCCGAGTTACACAAGTTCGCCTAGGATGGCCTCATTGAAGGATGCTCAAGCTGCGTTGAAGAAGGAGGTAGTACTATTTGGGGACAGCTCCCGATCTTCCTTTCATTGACAAAAGCTGGTTTAGCTTCACCATCAAGGTCGGGAAGATGATCGCGCCAACGTGCAACCACTTCCTCGCATCAGCGGTGGAATCCATGCTATAGAAACGGCGACAACGACTTGACATCGACAAGTGGATCTTCCACTCGGACAACGGACCGCAATTGGAAGCGAAGGCGTCATACCAATCTCCTTTAGGCGAGAGTAATTGCTCTTTGTTTTGTTTTGCTTTTCGTTTTCTATGTTTTGAACAATAAACTCTAAAGCCTAGTGCCTTGCCGGGGCATCATGGCTCGTTTGTGAGGTTATTATCATCATTTGCATATTTTCATTCAATAAAATCGTTGGACTTTTGCATTTAATTGTTTTTTCTTTCTTTTACTTTATCACCTTCAAAAGCTATGTGTTTCTTACACACCACGTGATATGAGAATCACTCGAATCTCGTTGATAACAGCTATGCTATTGCTAAATATGACTTCGATAATCCGATCTACCAAGCCGAAAGTAAGGAAGATTGTGAAGTGCCGGAGAACTTGTCGACTTTCTGACAAGAAGATCGAGTTATCTGACCACCGAAGAGCAAGTTGAGGTTGTGAATTTGAGTGCTTGAAAGACAGAAAAGAGATCAAGATAGGAGGCGGGTCTTGAGCGGTGTTAAAGAAAGATTGGTTCGGATGCTACGAGACTATATTGAGGTTTTTGCGGTCATACGAAGACATGCAGGTTTAGACATTGATATTGTGGTACAGATTCTGACAAAAGAAGGTTTTCTCGGTGAAGCGGAAGGTTGTCGCATGCGTCTGAGATGTCGGAGAAAATCAAAGCGAAGTTATGAAGCAATTCAACGCCGGTTTCTTAGTTGTTACTTCTATCCACAGTGGGTTGCTAATGTGGTACCCGTACCTAAGAAGGATGGCAAGAATGCGATGTGTGTGGATTCGAGAGATTTGAACAAAGCGAGTCAGAAAGCGATTTTCCACTTCCTCATATTGATGTTCGGTTGACAACTGCAACATAAGGTTTTCTCCTTCATGGATGGTTTCTCCGGTTACAATCGGATCAAAATGGCTCCACGAACATGGAAAAGACTACTTTTGTTACACGTGGGGCTTTACGCTACAAGGTTATGTTGATTTGAAGAGCAGGCGCCACTTATCGATGCCATGGTGACATTATTTCATGACATGATTCATCACGAGATAGAGGTCTCGTCCGACATGATAGCTCGATCACGAAGAAGAAGAACATCTTGATCATCTCGTGTTTGATAGGTTGAAGAAATGCAGGTGAGACTTAATCCCAAATGCACCTTTGGAGTCGATCCGAAACTCCTAGGGTTTGTTGTCGATGGAAAAGGTATTGAGTTGACCCGCCAGGTTAAAGCTATTCAAGAGATGCGACTCCCATGCAGAAGGAAGTCGAGAGGTTTCTTGGGCGATTGAAACATTGCGATTCATTGCACATCTAGCGCTACTTGAGCCAATCTTCAAGTTACTAAGAAAGATCAAGTGGTGGAATGGACGGCGATTGCGGATCGCTTTTGACAAAATCGGGTACCTCAGAATCCTCCTATCTGATGCTGCCGAAGGAAGACCTCTTATCATGTACTTGCGGTGTTAGAGAACTCAATGGGGTGTGTGTTGGGGCAACATGGCGAGTGCAGTCGAAAAGAGTATGCAATATACTACCTTAGCAAAAGTTTACCGGTGTGAAACAAGATACTCACAGCTAGAAAACTTGCATTTGGCTTGAGGTGCTATGAGACTAAACAGTATATGTTGACTCACACTACCTTGTTGATTTCAAGATGGATCCGATAAAATACATATTTGAGAAACCATCTCTCGGGAAGAATAGCAAGATGGCAAATGATCTTGACCGAATATGACATCGGTATACTTCTCGAAAAGCGATCAAAGGAAGTGTAGTGCGATCATTTGGCTCATCAAGCCGTAGATGACTATCGATCTAAGTTGAATTTCAGATGAAGATGTTTTACTAGTTATGATTGCGAAGAACCGAGGCCAGACGAAGGACCGAACAAGGATCCCGATGGACTATGGTCTTTGATGGAGCCTCAAATGCACTTGGCAATGGCATTGGCGCCATCATTACATCTCCTGACGGACATCGCCTTTCACCGCCAGATTATGTTTCGGTTGCACTAACAACATGGCGAATCTGAGCGTGCATCATGGGTATCAAAGATGCTATTGACTTAAGAATCAAGTTCTTACAAGTGTATGGAGACTCGACTTTGGTGATCGATCCGGTTAAGGCGAGTGGGATCAGCATCCGAATCTCATTCCGTATCGAGCATGTTACGAGTTTGATCCCTACTTTGAAGAGATCACTTTCAATCATATTCCACGAGAAGAGAATCGGTTGGCGGACACATTGGCTACTATGTCATCTATGTTCAAGGTCGGATGGGACAACGAGGCTCCCCGAATCATCATTGAAAAGTTTGACAAACCGGCGTATTATTGTGACTTGATCTGAAGAGAAACCTTGGTACTACGATGTGAAGAGGTATCTTGAGACTCGGAATATCCAGGGGGCATCATCAATGATAAGAAGTTCTTGAGATTTTGCATCCAATTCTTCCTCAACAACGGCATCTTATACAAGCGCAACCACGACTTGTGCCTCATTGTGTGGAAGCGGAAAAGCGTGAACGTATCATGGAAGAGTTACACGAAGGCATTTGGTACTCACTCCAATGGACATACTATGGCTAAGAAGATTTTGAAACGAGTTACTATTGGTCCACCATGGGCGATTGTCAGCTATGCTCGATCTTGTCACAAATGCCGATTATGCGACAAAGTGCACGTACCTCATACCTCACAGATGTTCTTGACTCCTTGGCCTTTTGCAATGTGGGCATTGACATGATCGGAGAAATCAAGCCCACGCTTCCATGGACATCGTTTCATCCTTGTGGCAATTGACTATTTCACCAAGTGGGTAGAAGCGACCTCGTTTGCATCTACTACCAAGAATGTTGTGGCTCGATTCATCAAGCATAATCTTATTTGTCGGTATGGCACTCCGAAAGGATTATCAGGATAACGGCTCTAATCTCAACAACAAGATGATCACCGAACTACGCACCAGATTCAAGATCAAGCATCACAATTCTTCTCCTTATCGGCCTAAGATGAATGGTGCGATGGAAGCCGCCAACAAGAACATTAAGAAGATTATCTGAAGATGCGGTGACTTACAAAGATTGGCATGAGATGTTACCATTTGCTCTTCATGGTTATCGCCTACTGTGCGAACATCTCGAGGGGCAACCCCTTCTCTCTTGTATCGGTATGGGCAGGTCCTACCCATCGAGGTTGAATACCCTCAACGAGTCCTCCGGGGCGAGTTAGGTGAAGGCGATTGGATCGAACTCGCCTTGACGGATCAACTGATTGATGAGAAGCGACTGGTCCATATGGACAAATCTATCGAAGCGAATGATTAGGCATTTAACAAGAAAGTCAAACACCGAGTCTACCAAGTCGGTGATCTAGTAGTCAAGCGCATCATTCTTCCACAAGGTGATCCCGGGGGCAAATGGACTCCCACCATGAGGGACCATTTGTAGTCAAAATAGTATTTTCGGCGGAGCTATGATACTTAGCACCATGGATGTGAAGACACACCTGTGAACCGAGACATAGTCAAAAATACTACGCATAAGCGAGACCCGCTGGGTCGACCCTAGGCAAAAATAAGGGCATCTGGCGAACCAAAAGTTCGGGCAAAGTTAAGGATATATACAAAACATGTACACTGCGTGGTCGAAAACACAGTGGCTTGGGCAAAAAGGTATCTCGGTGGCGAAACCCGAAAGGGCGGTCTAGGCAAAATTAGGGATTTAAGCGTCGACTATGACTCGTCGGATCACTATCTGAGACTACTATCGACATTCAAGATTCAAATGGCGTCAATTCCTCACTTTCTGACAATGAGGATGAGATAGTTGAAATATATGAGTACTAGCATAGTTGGAACTTAACGAGATTGTTTCCGCATAGCTTTTACTTTCCTTGTATACAAACTACTTGGCCATCATACATTTCAAATAAATACAAGTTTCTTTCTCTTTACAAATTTTGCTATTGTTGTTTGCATAAAGTCCAACGTTTGCTTTGAATGATTATATGCATCGACAATAAAATCTATTTACAAACATGCGAAAAGTGAACAAACAAAAGTAATTCTACGGGCTCTGAATTGAGATGACGACGAAAGTCACCAAACATTCCCTACGAGCATGATCTCCATAGAGGTGTCACTCACAAACCTTCCCAGCCAAAATATCGTTAGTCCCCGAGCAATAATTCCACTCAACTAAACCATGTGACAACAGATTTCAAGCGATAACGATTCATCACCAATGAGAGATATCCCCAACAAAATATCTCTCATAATCATCACCTCCCAGCGGTGATGATATCGGACTTGAAACTTGGTCGGATAGTGCATCGGAGGAAACTTACATCTTTTATTCCCACCAGAGATTTCACGGGCTCCAGATCCTTCTAACTTGGTCTTTCACAACTATCAAATACTCTCCAGAGTTTAGGCGCAAGATCCCGATGAGGTACTCATATTTTCCCCAGCGGGGTCTGGCACGAGATCCTCAGCGGTGCGTCTCTTGATCTCTACCATCCTCAACAATATCTAGGCTCAAGACTTGGTCAGATAGTGCCCTGGAGGAATCAAGGATATCTTTCTTCTCAGGATTTCCATCCGCTTCATCCCAAGCAGTCAATCTCCAAGCGAGCATCCATCTTCTTCAAGATGGATATGTTTTGAAATACCACAACATCTATCATTCATACATTATTCATGAAAAGTCATAATATATGCATATGTCATTCATACACATCGTCATGCATCATACTTTGCATAAGACTAACAATATTCTATCAAAGCTTCTCTTGTTTTTTCCAAAACAGGTGAAAATCACTTCTGAAACAAACAGGCCCATGATTAATGCCCGAAGCCAGACGGGAAAACTATCTGAACGACCGCCCTAGTTGTCCTCCGACAACAGATCCAGGATTAATGCCCGAAGCCAGACGGGAAAACTATCTGACGATCGTTATCCTCCGAATGCGGGCATTGGATCAATACCGAGCCTTGTGTGAGGAAGTTGTCCACATTTTGCCGACTATTATCCTCTCAGAGTAATCAAGACGAATATTTGTTCTGACTCTCTCTTATTATCACCAGCAACTACAGGGTCTAGCGTACGACTCTGTTGCCTTGGATGGCATCTTAAGCCCATCTCCGACTACTTGTCAACATTTCTCCACTTTCAGAATGCTGCATATTTGGTTAAAAACCAATACAAACCAATAACTTCATTCAAAGATGAGCACGAAGTCTAACATACGACTCCATCCGGATGGCATCTTAAGCCCATCTCCATGCTCCTTCACTTCCGAAACATCTGAGCCTAGCGTCGGCTCACTCCCAACATCGATCTTGCCGGATGGCATCTTAAGCCCATCTCCGACGGTCCTCCTATCCAAACGACGTTCTTGAGTCTAGCGACTCATTCTCCCGAAAATCGACTTCTCCAAATGGCATCTGTAAGCCCATTCCTGCATCAATCAACAACGAGTGCAAATTTTCGGTGTCTCGAGTGTTCAATCATCTTACCTCCGGTCACGGCGAGCATGCCAATCTAACCCTTCCGTACAAGAAGATTGAACAGGGGCAGCTTTCATACCCAAAATTTTCCCTCCTACTTCTCAAAACATTTCATACATCCATACTCAAGTTCCTCAAGGTTGATCGACAAACCTCTCGAACAATCAACCCAAACTAGGGTTTGGCAATTCGAGTCCGATGGATGTCCAACATCTCCAATGGTCATCATGCCTCTCATATGCTTCTTCAAAGATTCTCCATGTCAAGTTTCAAGCCTCACAAGTCAAGTTTCCTCGGACAATTGCTCGGATGGTTGAAAATCAATGATGGACAAAAGTCAACTATGGTCAACATGCGGTCAAACTTCATGATTTTGGTCAACATCCTCATTTTGAAGTTACATTCATCATTTGATCAAGGGTTGATCATGATTCATCAAGAAAACTCAAGATTTGCAAAAGTCAAACTTTCCAAATTAGGGTTTTCAAGGAAAAGTCAATGAACTTTGATTGAGCATAACTTCTTCATACTTTCTCGAAATTTTCCACCACCTCTAATTTTGAAGGAAATTCAATTCTCTACAACTTCATGTCTCACAAGAATGTTCAAAAATGCTTCATTTGGAAGGTATGGATCAAAACATTCAGGTCCTTTTCAAAGTCAACAAAAGTCAACTTTTGTTTTGAAGATTTATTGAGCATGGAAACTCCAATTGAGATGAAACCAAAGAGGTTGGTTAGAGGACACTTAGAGCTTTCTAAAGTCCAAGAACATTCAAAATGTCGAAAATTGAGCAAAATACACCATTCGAAGTTGGGCATTTTGAACAATGCACAAAAGGAGATATTTGTCAAAATCCAATTTTTCCAAATGGGCCTATAATTTTATGATCCAAACTTGATCATAATTATTTGTGACATATTGATGCCTTGCCATGACCACTTTCTATTTTATTGATTTATTTTGGATTTAAAACCATTTAATTCAAAATTAAATTATATAAAATATGAAAATAAGATATATTTTCAAAAGGTTGATTTTTATCAAACTTGAGGTCCAAGATAGCCCACAATACTTTCCAATTTCGTGATAGCTTGCATATGGAAGAAAATCAAATTTTCTCCAAAATTTGATTTTATTTGAAAGGAATTTATTTCACATTCAATATCCAATCTTTTTTCCTTTTTTGCTCCAAATTACACTCTATAAATACCTAGTACATTGCCAAGAACAGGACAAAACCTAGCCCCTACAACAACCCTTACTTTGCTCAAATTTTTCTCAAAATTGTCAAAATCGTGTTTCAAGTTCCAGCCACTTTCAGCCATCCAAAACCATTCCATTGTGATCCTGAGGTAATTTGGAGTAAGTATACATCATTGCCCATGGTTGAAACAGCCTGAATCGTGCCATATACATTCATACATATTCAAAATTTTCTTGATTTTGCATTTTATTTATCTGCGTGTTTTAATCGATTCTAACCACTCTAATGTGTTCATGAGGTTCCCTGGATGAGATCTGGGCCATCGTTGCATAGCTTGAACGTCAAAAAACCGATTTTCCATGTTTAGGGTTTGAAAACTGTTGAGCTTCAAACTGGTAGTTAGAGGCATTTTCAATCGAAACTAACACCACCATTGAATTTAGAATGCTCGATTTAGGGGGGTAGGGTACTCTTTTCCCTTTATTTCAATTTGCGAGTTTGGCATTTTGGGTCATCGGAGAAGACGGCTGGGGCTAGGCTCGTGGGTTGACCGTTTGAACCGCGAGAGCTTGCGTGGCGCGAGGAAGCTTCCTGATTCGTTCCTTCGTTCAACCTGGACCCCACATGGCTGACTGTGCGTTGAATCTCCAAACTCAGGACACGTATTCATTTATAAACAATTGTTTGTATTTTCATGACACCAAATGCACAATGGCTCAGTGGTTAAGGCGTTGGCATGTGAAGATGCTCTCAAGGCCTCCATTCGATCCTCGCAAGACCAATGTTTTTTTCTCTTTTCCAAAACTAACATATTTTTTCATATTTTCTTATTTTTCTTTAATATTTTCCATGCATTTTATTTTATCTTCAATAATTTTTATCATGCATCTAAAAAACAGCAAAAATATTCATTTTTTTCATAATTATCAGAAAAATGTTTATTTAATTTTTAATATAAAAATTATTATTTTTGCATGCATATTTAATTTAATTGCTAATTAACCGTTAAAATGACTTTTAATTGTTTTTAAATTATCAAATCAATTCCAAAAAATTCCCAAAAAATTATTTTATCATATTAATGTCATCACTAACACAAACTTTTTCTCATTCAAAAATACTTATTTTTACTAACATTTTCCTCTTATGCAATTTTCTCGTATTTTACGATTTTTCATCTGTTCACAGGTTATGCCGTTTCGGACGATTTTTATTGCTTTTCTTTTCCAATTATGTAATTGCCTATGGGATGTAATAGTTTAATTAGGACTTTTATTTTCCGCACTTTCAATTATGTATCTGCCCCAAAGCCATGTAATAGCGTAGGACTTTACTTTCCGCACTTTACATTTCTGCAATTTACTTTCCGCACCCTATAAACTGCTAGTAATTAGGCGTGTATGGCAAGATAAAAATGGACATAGATCACTCATAACTCAAAATAAAATACGAAATCAACACACTCTTTTCACACATGCACCTTAGGGTAATTCTCTCGTTGCCTTACAATTCAAATGGTCAAGTCCTCGAGCGTAGAGGTATTCTAGCACCGTTGTTAAACAAATCATCATAGTCCTTCGATACAAAGATCATAGACCCACAGTCGCCTACGAATACATGATCTTGACCCTTGATTGTCGCCTCGAAAATGATGATAGTCTCTTGAATGTGCTAGGATACTTCCTACAAGTTGCCTTCTATGACCATCCGGTGTCCCTTCAATGTCCGCTTACACATCCAACGAATAGGGTTACCTACCAACTAATGGTATAGATAGCACTATGCTAAAGGAACATAAAACAACACGAAATGACCAATTCGAGTAGGTAATAAGACTTTTAGTTGCTTGCTCTATCAAAATACTTTTACACCTCACACTTTTTTCAAAGTTCAAACTCTTTTCAAAACGAAACATTTCGAACACTTTGTATACATTCCTACATGAATCATTACAAAGTCAAAGCGAAATGCCTTTTCAAAACATTTTTGTCAAAACACAAGCACAATTTTAAAGTGATCTAAGAGCAACTAAGAGCCGTGATAACTACGGATGGAAAGGGTGCTAATACCTTCCCTTTTCATAACCTCCTTACTCGTAATCTAACGAAGGTCTTTTCACTTCTTTTCACGTTCCCTTAATTGGATAAAAGAAAAATCGGTGGCGACTCTTGCTATCCGCACATTTGCGATACAAAAATCTCAAAGTCAGTTCACAGTATTACAGATATCACAAATGATAATAGGAAGATAATTCTTCAAAGAATTGACTTAACCAAACTTTAAACTTCATAATAAGCCAAAACCCTAATTTCATCAAATGAATGACATAAATGAATTATTCTCCAATTCTTTGCGAAACTTCAACTCTTGGGAAATCAATGAGACAAATGAGATGCCTTGATATATAATATATCATTTTCACTTGAAGGATCCAAAGATATGAGAACTTGAGACTCCCTTAGAACAAAATATTCACACAATCAACCTCCATAGCTTGTAGAGGACTTGAGAATTAAAGGACTTTGATCCTATCACAATGTATGAATGCAATGCAACAAGATGTTTATGATGAAACATAAGTCTAAATCAAGAGGGTAAATTTTGGGGTGCAACAACTGCCCATATTCAATCTTCTAGAACTTGATAAGCGAGCTGGTGGAAACCTTCAAGCGTTCAAAGTGGAAGATTGAATACAAAAGAACCAAAAAATTTACACTCTTGGGAAAAAGAGTGAAACTTTCCAAAAGTAGCTGGAGGATGTTGGACTTAGGGAATATCAGACAAAGTTGATTCAAGAGAAAAGCTAAATAACACTAACCTTTAATAAGCATAGGATCTAATGAATATTAGTATCCCAACAATAAGTGACGGATGGCCTTAGACAAACTCTATGAAATGAGATAAAACTCAAACTAGAAGACCATATAAAACTAGACTTCTAAAAAGGTACGAAATATGACAGCTATGGAAAGGGTCCTATAAGCAAGGTGACTAGAGTGCATGATTCTAGGGGCACCTTCTAGTCTCAACCAAGGGTAAACAATGGAAACTATGGCAAACCAAAGGTATGAATGAGACAGGTCAACCAAGGATAGTCAGTAGACGAAGCTGAACGAATCCATGGAGCGATACAGAACAAGATAAAACTTGACTCGACAACACTAGAAGATTAAAATAACTCTAGAAATGAGTACCAGGACAAAAACTGGATTTCACGCACGGGAAATGAGACAAGACTCAAGACCTAAAAAGTGGTGATAATGCATGTTTCTCAGAGCACTTGCTGGTCTCAAACTGAAGGGTAGACAGTAGACGAAGCTGAATGAACCTAATAGTTATAAAAGAGACATCCCAACCAAGGATAGACAATAGATAAAGTTGAACGAATCTGAGGAATAAAGGGGAAAGGTTTCAACCAGAGATAGACAACATGATGAAACTAAAAGAATCCCAGGAATAAGAAACAAAACGAGTAAACTAAACTCGTGGAACCTAGTTAGAAGAAAAACTAGATGAGTACAGGACAAAACAAATTGGATTTCATGCACAAGCGACAAGATCAAAACTCGGCCCAAAGCAGAGTGATTAGAGCGTACTTCTAAAATACTTGATGAAATGATCATCAGGATAAAACTGGCATTCAAAAGATATTTTGATGGACATTGAAATGAACCAACAAAGGTAGTATAGACTAGACCCATGAAGTGGAACTAGGGAGGAACTGAGCTACGACCAAAACAATGAGTTGACACTCAATCAAATCAAAATGATTAATCGTAATATTTATCACGGATGACAACTACACTAAGGATAGGGACCTTGTTGGGGATATGATCTGAAGTTAGCAAATTCACTAGGGAATATAGAAGCGATAAAGGCTTATGTTTCAATACATGTTTGAATTATTATTCCATGGAGTAAATTTCCAAATGATAATGGAAAATTACACTTTGAGGATGCAATGTAATGATGCATGATTAAATGTTTCACGGGGAATATCCAATCGAGCAGCCGATCAAGCGCTAAGCTAAAACTTGATAAGATTGGCAAAAATAAATTATAAAATTCACTGGAGAAAATTAGGGCAACACTGGAGATTCAGGGATGCTAAATGCATATTGGATGATGCTGAAGAAGATACCAAACAACATTGGATCTAACAAGAATAAAGAAACCTTTGACTTCATGGGGAGCGACCAACCTCTGGTCAATGATATGAGAAATTATGCACACAACTCTTGTGGAGAGTAGATAATTGGGGCTTTAAGAAACTTAACTAGAAATTCACAGATGATCTATGATAAGAAAAGTCCTCACTGGGGATAAAAGAGATGTGGGATAGGAAACCACAATATACGTCTCTCAGTGGTGCAATTCTTATCACCAACCAATAGGATTAAAACTCATTGGGGAGATAGGAGAGCCATGGGATGCGAGATCCAAGTCAAATAGTTCATCTGGGTATGAAGAAATAAGACATCTCATATAAGACAAATCCACTCGGGAAATGAGAAGCAATGGGCCACAATCTCGAAAGAAAATTTATTCGTCAGGGAGAGGAGAAACCTTGAATAAGAAATCTCGGATGCATAGTCGATACCTCTGGGGAAAAGGAGAATTCTTGAATGAGAACTTCCAAATGAAACAACTGTGGGGAATAAAAGGGTCATCAATGGTCACTTCGCCTTGGAAAATGAGTGTTCCTTTATTAACACTAGAGTAACAACTCCTTTGGAGATATAGATTCTTAAGCAAGAGATCTTATCAATCACATCTTATCGAACAAAAATCTTCACCTTACGATACAGGAAAAGACAACTTTCAGGTATAACTGGGGAATCTTCTGGCCACAACCCATTCGTTTTGGAAGACTTACTGGATCATCAACTCAAATCAAATCTACCCCCAAGTCAAACCAATCTTGCCCATCAAATCAAACCAAATCTACCCCAAGTCGAAAATGAGTGCAACTCACCGGGGAAAATCTCTGTAGAAACATAAATTGAGTTGATTCAAGATAATACACAATTGGATATCACCAATTCGTTGAAAATATTATCTTTTGAATCAACGGAATCAAGATCCTCTTCTTTGGCAATATTAAATTCTTCATTGACGTTCATCGTGCAAAAATCACTTGACGCCGAATAGTTGTTTCGCATACAAAAGAGTGTTTGTTATGAGAATGAAAATTCTAATGTAACACTTACGTAAGTCTTGAAGTTTTTATATGGAAATGATATTGCGACTTCTTGTGACCAAAACACTTTTAAAATGAAACCCCTTTGTAAAAAATTTTATTTTTTTAAAATGACAAGACAAACATATGATTCCAACACAAAAATTAGCACACACTCAAGAGTCGGGAAAATGCTATCTCTTCGTGGTATGCTTTCGAATTAACCCATGCTAAAGTTAGGACTTTTAAGGGTTGTAACATGGCCTAGTTCACGGTTTTCAAAAAAAATATTTTTAGGCTCAAAATATTTTGTGCCCACCCCTTCGTGATGTTATCCAATCCTAAATTCAATCAACTTGATACGGCACCACCTCTCAAACGAGTTTGGTATGGTGGATTCGATGGGGATTCCTTGGACAAGCTCGATGAACCCACAAGCTTTATAGACACAATAGTCACTCACCTCTGATTTTGGTGTTTGATCACACAACTTCATTCTTTTTACTAAGAACCTTTCTGGCTTTCCAAAAATTTTGCCCTTTCTTTTTTCCTTAAGCGACTTATTACCAAGTTCAACTTAGCAGGCTTTCTGCTCTCTCTTTTTTATTCATTAATTTTTTTCTCTTTTTTTTAGAATAAATCGTGTGATCTTTACACCATCTTCAATTTTTTGTAAGTGATTGTGGTTGTCTGAGCATTTGATAGATGAAGGATTCCATGTTGATAGACGAAGGTTGACCGTTGCAATTTGGACTTTCCTCAGCCTCTTGGAGGATAACCATTGTTTTATCCTTTGATTGTGCACCGAATGCTCGATCGATGGCTAAACCTACCTGTAACGCCTATTTTAATTAATATTATATTATATTAAGATTTTCGAATTATCGATCGATATTTATTTTGCGACGAGAATATTTATATTAATCAATATACTTATTAATATATTTGGCGACGTTCGGTTCGGTTCGGTAAAATATTATTCGGATCCGATATTTAATTCCCCGGAATTATTTGAATTAATTGAATTAATGATATAATTAGATTGGGGTGTGGGGAGCATTTTGTTAGAATTGGGTTTTTCACCCTTGACTTACTAGTAAGGATACCATAAAAACACTTTCCTTGTTTTTCTTTCCATTTTACAACCAAAGCCAAAATAGAAACTTGGAAGCTTGAGAGAATGAGGGTTTTGGGAAGAAGAAGAAGAAGAGCAAGAGGAAGCTTGAGGTTGGGATTTTGTTGGAGCATCTTCATCCAAGCACTAGAGGTAAGGGGTTTGATTTCTCTATCACATATAGTTAGGGTTTGATAGTTATATTTTGGATTTAGGGGAAAAATTGATAGGTTGATTTATGAGTTGTATGTGTGATTGTAGAATGATTTAGAAAGTTTGAATTAGGAGTATGGATTGTGGGTGTTTTAGGTGCTAGCTTGTAGAAATTAGAAGTGTTAAAAATAGAAATGAAGCAAAATAAGAAAACTGGGAAACTGTTAAAAAACACAGTCTGATATAAAAACGCAGCGAAGAAGAAAATGGATGGAAAGTGATGCATGGGGGAGGCACCCACCTCCATGTGTGGGGCGACCACCCCCTTCCCTGAGGCCCTCGCCTCCATTTGTATACAAGGCCAGGGACGTTCGTCCCTTAGGAACAGGGAGTGTGCAACGAAATTGTGTTTTTCTGTTTGCTGTATGTCTGTTTCCTGCATAACCTGTTTCTGTCTTCTGCATAATTCCATTTTGGTTATGTTTGTCCCAATTTCTACAATTTCACATAGTAATGATTTATATTAATAAAATATAATTAGGACAGGAGTTAGCCGATTAAATTTGGGACCCGATGATGTTCCGTTTTCCGATTAGTTAATTTCGGACGGAGCAAGTTGCTCAGATTCAACGAGACGTGCTAGCTAAGTTCGACGTGTAGAAGCGTAGTGGTGAGGTTAGTTTTAGAAATTAAGAGTATTTGAGATGACCCAAAATAGGCTTATTAGGTTAAATTGAATCGGATTCCGTTTAGTGGATTTAAGACACGTATGGACATTAGATTGCGACATTGATTATGATTAATGTCGGTTATTAGGAATGGCCAGCGACGATAGGTGTTTGACTATTTTTCCGTATTCGAAATTTAGTAAATGAATTGACAATAATGTGGTGTGATTAAACATAATATTATTGGCGATGTATTTATTAATGAATACTTGATAATATCGATGCGATGATATAAGTCCTTGTACATAATGATGTGATGATTATATTGATGTTGTTAATAAATGCTTCCGATTTGTGAGCGAATGACTTTAGATGATGATGAATTATTGATGATGTTTTGCATAATGCAAGTATGATGCGATGATATATTTATCTTGATTTCGATAAATTATGGCGATGTGGGCTTTATGCCAATTTTGGTGAGCGATAATGATGTTTTGTGTCGTGTTTTGTTGTCGAGTCACATACATTGCATTGGCGACGAGGGCTTTATGCCAAGTGCGAGGCTTTTATGCCAAGTGTTCCTAATTATGGACAAAGCGGAGTACCACATGCATAACATAGTCGTGTCTCATGGAGTCGGTTATGTTTATGTTTGAGTTGTTTGCCGTTGGGTTTTTAATTGATTGAAGATGTTGAATTTCGATGATATATGATGCTTTGTTTGGTGATGACCTTTATGATGAACATGAAATGAATATAACGGATAGTTTCATGATAATGGCGATGAATATAAGTGATGACTTTTGCGATGATTTAACTTGATGAAATGCAATAATATGATGTGATGATGTTTGTGACGATGGACTTTTATGCAAGCGGCCGATGGCGGCTTTAGCCAATTGGTGATGATTTTATTTCTGTTGTTTATGTTATTAATATTGTTTAGTGTTATTGTTTATAGTTTATGTGTTGTTGCGATGATTTATGCCGATGAGGTTATGGCGATAAAGTGTAGATTATACACATTAGAATGACGACTAATGTAAGTGAATTTTGGATATGTGTTGGAATTGCACTTATTAATCTATACCCTTTATAATTCCGAAGCTATATATATATATATATTATCATGCCTTTAATTATATGTTTTGGAGTATCTCACCCTTTACTTGTTTCGCCGTTACCTTTATATTGGTAATGTGCAGTTATGAAGACAAAGTTTATAGTCTACTTATTAGTTAGTCGGTGTGCCTCTACGTCGTAGCACTTTCGGGGGAATTATGTTGTCTTATTGTTGTTCTTTTGTTGTTTTACTTTTGTAAATAAGAATCATACTTTATGAAAATATGTTTTGTTAAGGAAGTTTAATAAAGAAGATGTCTTGATGTTTATGAATCAATTTATGTTTCAGCGATACTATGTATCCGAGTTTATACTTTAAAACAAACTGTTTAAAGTAACTTGGTTTTGAAGGTGTGATGCCTCGATTATTGAATTTATGAAATTTTAATTTACTCGATTTTCGCATATAAAACCTTGGGTAATATGGGGTGTTACATTAGTGGTATCAAAGTAGGTCGGTCATTGGCGGGTTATTAATGTGTTTAACCACATTGTATACGACATGTGTGTGTGAAACCTTGTCGTTGCTGCTTGTTTCTATTTGTTTGTCTGCGAGATGAGTTTTAACAAGTGGGAGGTTTTACTTCTTGGTGGCGCTTGTGGCTTAGAGATGGAGCCTCGGCGAGGTTACGCTTTGGTAACTTGAAGTGTAAGTTGAAGGCATTGTTGTAGTTTGGGTAAAGATGGTTTATGTCGCCATCATGATTGTCGACTATCTATTGACAAATTGAGGAACCGATCACCCTTAATCTCTTTGATAATAGTTAAATTGTGTTGGTTGGGATAGACTTGTCTTGCCGACTTAATAGTGTAATATGACGATGTGTTGGCACAAGGTGGTGTCTGTTACTTGAGTTGTTGGATTTTGGTTGAGACAAAGATTTTGGCAAGCGAACTTTGTTGTTGTGATTCTTCAAGCATATTGTGAAGATGTGGGTGAATTGCCGCAGTAGTGCAAAGTGAAGTTTTGATGGATTTAGTTTCTGGAACTAGTTGTGATTCGAAGTATCCTTAAGGGATGTTTGCTTCTGAATTAGAGTTGAAAAGTCAACTTGAGGATGGGTTTGAGCAGAGTTTGTTTATTCGAGCGGGTCGTCGTGGAGTGCGCCGGTTATGTTGTTCGAGAAGAACAAAGGTTGCCCGAGTTGGTGTGTCGTTTGTAGTCAAGGAACGAAGTGGATATTGAGGACAAGTGTCTACTTCCAAGGAATGATGTGGGATGAATCAGTCATTTGGAGCTTTTGTGTTTAATGAGATCGATATGAAGTCTGGCTGTCTATGGGTTAGTGCGTGAACTGAAAACGTTTAGACTATGCTTTTCAAGATAGGGTATGGTCCTGGCGAGTATTTGTTGATGTTATTAGTGTGACTAATGCGTCAGACATGATTTTGGAATATTCAAACAGTACTCTCGTGAGTAGCTGTAAGAGTTATTTCGTGTTGATAGATATTATTTAGGTCACATCAAGTTAAGGAATTGTGGCAAGCATCCGAGCGTTGCGTTATCAGTAGTGAAGTTAGATCGGTGCATGTCGAGTATTCTAAAGGAGGAGTTTTGAACTGTTGGACGTGAGTGTCTTAAGTGAGCGACTTAGACGGTGATATTATGGACCGATTAAAGATTTATTTTATCTTGTAGGAGACCTCAAGAGGTATTTGAGCTTAAGTTCCTTCGTTGTGGATGGTTAAATTTATGAGTTTGATGGAAGATCTTTTATAAGTTGGTATTGATCGTGGGTACTTTGACTTGATATGGTTGAGTCGCTATTTGGACTTCAATGGGAAGCGAATTTGTTTGAGCCGATTGGAAAGTTTAGCGAATGCTTTGATTTTGGTTTTGTTTTGTACTAAAGAACCTTGTGCGGTGTATTGTGATATTTCATTTTGGACTTAAGATGTATTTCGACATAGAGTTGGGAAAGTGCATTACTACCTTGGAACGATTTGATTTTCATAAGGAAAAATTGTCGGATGCGTGAGTTAGAGTTTGATGAGGTTGTACTCGTTGAAATCTTAAAGGTGCGAGATGTTAAAGCGAGAAGATTGGAATTGTTGAAGACAATTCAAGTTTGAAATACGATCTATAAAGAGACTTGATGCGGTGTTGAGTTTAGTATGTTGATATCGCGGATAACCCAAGAATATCTGATTTGGGATTTATTATTTTGAAGAATGTTGCATGTTTGTTTTTTGACACTTGTTGAGATTTAGTCCAGAAAGTTATCAAGGATTTGTTCACTACTGCCATATGGATTTCGTCGGATACTAATGGTCGAGTTGGATTATTAGATTGCGACTAAGATAAGTCTTGACGGTGTGGAATTTTGAGACGGTTTGGTAGCCACAGTACCTTAGGATGATTGATGTTTTATAAAGAAAGATGTTCTATTTGTAACTAAAGTCAATCGCGGTGTTGGTGTTGGATTCCATAAAGTTTATGTCATGGTTCTAAGTCCAACCTGTTTTGTATTTACAGGAGTGTGAGACGACGTTGATTGGTTGAGTTCTTGAGGGAGTGTTTTGGTTTGAATTACCACTTTGGAAGATTGAAAGTTATGAAAGGTGTTTCGAATAAGAAGCCTGTGTATTGATCGTTGCGACGGTACGAGGATAGTGATTACTTAATACAAATTTTGGGAATTGAATTGGTATGAGGGAAGACTTCGTTGAAGTCAAGTGTATGCGTCGAAGTTTCACAAGTGAATATTTGGACAATATTTGAAAAGGTCGAACTGTGTCGTGTATTTTAGAGGATCAATGGACGTTGATCAATCAAGAATGAAAGAGTGATTTTTCGAGTTGATGAGGCTGTTGTTGCGAGGTATCCTGATGGGTGTACGCTTCGAACGTATCCATTCTGAGAAATTGTGAAGTTAAGGATTAACCAAGTTGTTTTACGGATGGCACCTTATGCATAAAGCGAGCGACATGGTTTAGATATCGAGCATTGAATTTTTAGCAGTATGCGAGATTGTTGGATTGGACTAGTGAGTTATAGTCGCAGATCGTCGATATCGCCCTAGAATGAGTGGCGTATCAGCGATTCTATTATGTTTGTGTAACTTGTTATTGTTCAAGGGTTATACGTTGGTAATCTACAAGACGATGTGACCTTGTGATTTTCTAGAACAAGCGATAATTGCAATTGTGATTCTTGAGTTCGTACTTATGTGTGATTGAAGGCATCTCTTTCGTATTTGTGTATACGTGGTTTTATCCTTTTACGATTGATTCGGTTTTGGTTTGTATAACCATTTTTTGTTTTCGTTTTAGCGATGGTGTCGGTGTTGTGTCGTAGGACTTTCGTTCCTATCTTTGGTGACTTCGTTTAGGGGCGTCGGTTCGAGTGTGTGACTAATTCTATGGTTGAGGCGTTAGAATAGTATCGATCTTGTTTGTTTAGTTCTCGAGTGAACCGGTGTGTCTGCGACTTGTTTGGTTGTTGAGTGTTAATTGGTTTTCGAGTACATTGTATGGGCTTTGCATCTCGGCATGGTTGTTCTTGTTTGGACGTTGTGGTTAGGGAGATGCCCTTGTGTTTGGTGTATTTTGTATGTTTTTTAATTGGCGCGAGGATTGAGTGGACAAATGCGTATGCATGTTCCAATTTGTTCATTTTGGTCGAAATTTCGAGGACGAAAAGTTTATAAGTGGGGGAGAGTTGTAACGCCCTGTTTTAATTAATATTATATTATATTAATATTTTCGAATTACCGATTGATATTTATTTTATGCGAGAATATTTATATTAATCAATATACTTATTAATATATTTGGCGACGTTCCGTTAGGTTCGGTAAAATATTATTCGAATCTGATATTTAATTCCCCGGAATTATTTGAATTAATTGAATTAATGATATAATTAGATAGGGGTGTGGGGAGCATTTTGTTAGAATTGGGTTTTTCACCCTTGGCTTACTAGTAAGGATACCATAAAAACACTTTCCTTGTTTTTCTTTCCATTTTACAACCAAAGCCAAAATAGAAACTTGGAAGCTTGAGAGAAAGAGGGTTTTGGGAAGAAGAAGAAGAAGAGCAAGAAGAAGCTTGAGGTTTGGATTTTGTTGGAGCATCTTGCAATCATCCAAGCACTAGAGGTATGGGGTTTGATTTCTCTATCACATATAGTTAGGGTTTGATAGTTATATTTTGGATTCGGGGGAAAATTGATAGGTTGATTTATGAGTTGTATGTGTGATTGTAGAATGATTTAGAAAGTTTGAATTAGGAGTATGGATTGTGGGTGTTTTAGGTGCTAGCTTGTAGAAATTAGAAGTGTTAAAAATGGAAATGAAGAAAATAAGAAACTGGGAAAGCTTAAAAAACACGATCGATATAAAAGCGAGGAAGAAGAAAATGGATGGAAAGTGATGCATGGGGCGCCCACCTCCATGTGGGGAGACCACCCTTCCACGAGGCCCTCGCCTTCATTGTATACAAGGCCGTGACGTTCGTCCCTTAGGAGCAGGGGTGCAAGCGAGTGTTTTTATATGTTTCTTGTGTATGTCATTTCTGCATAACTTGTTTCATCTCGCATAATTCCATTTTGGTTGTTTGTCCCAATTTCTACAATTTCACATAATGATTTATATTAATAAAATATAATTAGGACATGAGTTAGCCGATTAAATTTGGGATCGATTATGTTCCGATTTTCGATTCCGGTAATTTATTGACGAACAAGTTGCTCAATTCAACGAAATTGACGCTAGCTAAGTTCGACGTGTAGAACGTAGTGGTGAGGTTAGTTTTTAGAAATTACGAGTTTTTATGAGATGACCCGAAATAGGCTTAATTACGGTTAAATTGAATCGGATTCCGTTTTAGTGGATTTAAGACACGTATGGACAATCCGATTGCGACGTTGACGATTATGATTAATGGTTATTAGGAATGGCCTTGCGACGATTATAGGTGTTTGACTATTTTCCGTGATCGAATTTAGTAAATGAATTGACAATAATGTGGTGTGATTAAACATAATGTTTGGCGATGTATTTATTAATGAATACTTGATAATATGCGATGTGATGATATAAGTCCTTGTACATAATGATGTGATGATTATATTGATGTTGTTAATAAATGTTTCCGATTTGTGAACGCATGACTTTAGATGATGATGAATTATTGATGATGTTTTGCATAATGCAAGTATGATGCGATGATATATTTATCTTGATTTGGATAAATTATGGCGATGTGGGCTTTATGCCAATTTTGGTGGCGATAATGATGTTTTGTTTTGTGTTGTGTTGTTTTTGTTGTCGAGTCACATACATTGCATTGGCGACGAGGGCTTTTATTAATGACGAGGCTTTTATGCCAAGTGTTCCTAATTATGGACAAAGTGACGGGTACCACATGCATAACATAGTCGTGTTTCATGGAGTCGGTTATGTTTATGTTTGAGTTGTTTGGCGTTGGGTTTTTAATTGATTGACGATGTTGAATTTCGATGATATATGATGCTTTGTTTGGTGATGATCTTTATGATGAATATGAAATGAATATAACTTGATAGTTTCATGATAACTAGGCAATGAATATAAGTGATGAGTTTTGCGATGATTTAACTTGATGAAATGCTTAATGCAAATATGATGTGATGATGTTTGTGACGATGGGCTTTTATGCCGAAAAGCAACGATGGACTTTAGCCAATTGGTGATGATTTTATTTATGTTGTTTATGTTATTAGCATTGTTTAGTGTTGTTGTTTATAGTTTATGTGTTGTTGCGATGATTTATGCCGATGAGGTTATGGCGATAAAGTGTAGATTATACACATTAGAATGACGACTAAAGTAAGTGAGTTTTGGATATGTGTTGGAATTGCACTTATTAATCTATACCCTTTATAATTTCGAAGCTATATATATATATATATATATATATATATTTTATCATGCCTTTAATTATATGTTTTGGAGTATCTCACCCTTTATATTGATAACGTGCAGGTGATGAAGACGAAGTTTATAAACTATTATTAGTCGATTAATCGCTCTGTCGTAACATTCGAGGGGGATTATGTTGTCTTGTTGTTGTTCTTTTGTTGTTTTTCCTTTTGTAAATAAGAATCATACTTTATGAAAATATGATTTGTTAAGGAAGTTTAATAAAGAAGATGTTTTGATGTTTATGAATCAATTTATGTTTTCCGACGATGCTATGTATCCGAGATTTATACTTTAAAACAAACTGTTTAAAGTAACTTGGTTTTGAAGGTGTGATGCCTCAGTATTGAATTTATGAAATTTTAATTTACTCTGTTTTTCGCATATATAAACCTTGGGTAATATTGGGGTGTTACATACCACGCCTAGGTTAAGAAAATGAGGGTTTTCTAAATAGAAAATAAACTCCTACTTCAGGCTCAAGCGGGTTAACGGTCTATCTCCCTTATATCTCTGATGTTTGGGAATTGAAACAAGGCTTGTGCATCGTCAATAGAGTCTTACTCAAAAGAATACAAACTAGAGATTAGCATTTTAGTATCGTCATCCTCCCCCCAATCTTTGCCTAAGCAAAAAAACTTGGTGAAGTTGGCATCAATATGCTAGCAAGTCATTTTATGAGTGATAACACATGGATTGAGTGTAAGCAAATGGATCACTTCAAGACAAAACATACTTAATGAATTCAAAATTTTATTCACAAATAATCAAGTTTCTTTATGCTCGCAATGTTTAAACATACAAGCAAGAATGAAAATGTAGTAAAGAAAACCCAAAATTACCATTGTTGACGAAACTTGACTCTGTCTGGACTTTTGGTTCCTATGACTTTCTGTAGTCTTGATACCCTTTTGATAAGAGATTTCCTTCTGATCAGCCGTTGACATGCTAGTCTATGAACTGATCCAAACTCAAACTTCATCTCTGGACGACAAAATTTCTTCAATCAAACGGACAAGTGCCCCAGGGTGACATTTACAGGGGATTTTCTTCAAAAGAAAGGATGAAAAATGTGTAAAGCAGAATTGCACCATCCGGATCAACAAAGGTTTTCTACTTCATGGGAGATATATTCAAAACTTGCAATTAAAAGCAACTTCTATTAATGATGACTCGAAATGGCTTGTGTGAATTGTCCCTTGAAATACAAATGAATTATGAACGTCTCATACAGAAATAAGACAACATTCTGACAAATTGTTCACCATTATTCCAGACAGTAATATTCATTTTTTCAATTATCATTATTGTGCAAAACCACCTAAGTTCTCCAAATACAAATGATTATCATAAAAATATTGGATATTTTTACAAACTAAATAGTAAAAACAAAAAGAGATTAAAAAGCAGGCTTTTGGACAAAAAGTTGTTCTTTTTTAATTGAAATTGACACAGAAATAGGCATTTACAAAAGATACCACTTCTACAAAGAGGTATTTTCCCAAAAATAAATATAAACCTATTACAAGAATGGCAGCGTGAAGCAGAGATAACCAAAATTCTTCAATTCGCCATTACTCATGTATCCTTGAATATCTCATCATTTTTGCATTTGAAGAAGATGATTGGATCAACCCATATCTTTAGCGCACCTAAAGAAATAGACACGATTATTCCCTTCGAAAATTTGACCATCCACCCCAAGTCTAGTCATGTGAATAACTTTTTCACAACATCAACATTCACCGGCAGTGGGAAGTCTTCACCATCCATAGTTGTAGCATCATGGCCCCATCAAAGAAAACCTTCTTGACCACAAAAGGTCCTTCATAAGTTGGAGTCCACTTGCCCCTAGGATCATCTTGAGGAAGGATTATCCTTTTAAGAACAAGATCACCGGCCTGATAATACTAAGGACGCACTCTCTTGTCATATGCTTTTCTCATCCTTTTCTGATACACTTGGCCATGACATACAACTGTCAACCTCTTTTCATCAATGAGATTTAAGCGATCTAGTCGATTCTACACCCATTACGCTTGACGGGCTAAACATTTTCATAATTCTCGGAGAAAGGATCTCATAATATCTGAGCAAGCTGCTTATCCCATACACAAGAGAGAACGGGATTGCCCCGATGTCTTGATCTGATAACCATGCAAGATGAAAGGTAACATCTCATGCCAATCCTTGTAGGTTACCACCATCTTCCGCAAAGCTTCTAAATGTTCTTATTTGCAACCTCGACAACACCATTCATTTTCGCGATATAGAGGAGTTATGATGTTGGATTTTGAAGGTTTCACAAAACTCTTCCATCATCTTGTTATTGAGGTTATACCCATTGTCATGGATGATCTTCTCGGGATCCCATAGAGACAAATGATACTATGCTTGATAAACCGAGAAGCGACCTGCTTGGTGACATTTGCATAAAACTTCGACCCATTTTGTGAAATAGTCTATAGAAACCAAGATGAAACGATGGCCATTAGAAGCGGTAGGCTCAATCTTCCCAATCATATAAATACCCCACATTCGGAAGCATGGGAAGTCGGGACATTCAAAGGGCAGGAGGAACATGCACTTTATCATCATACACTGACACTTATAACAAACTCTAACATGATTATAACAATCTATTTCCATAGTGGAACAATAATATTCGGCCCTCAAGATCTTCTTTGCCAAGGTGTGACCACTGGAATGGGTCCCAAAAGCACCCTCATGCATTTCTTCAATGATCTTTGTCGCTTCATTCTTGTCTACACATCTGAGCAACATACCATCATGATTCCTCTTGTATAGAGTACCATTATTAAGGAAGAACTTTGCGGCGAACCTCCTTAAAAACTTCTTATCTGTGATGGAAGCTTCTTCTGGATATTCTTGGGTTTCTAGGTACCTTTTGACATCATAGAACCAAGGATTACCATCCAATTCCACTCGGCTTCAAAATAGAAAGTTGGCTCATCCAATATCCTGATGGTGATCGAAGGCGCCTCATTAGCCTACTTCACCTTAAACATAGACGAAAAAGTGGCCAATGCATCTGCAAGATGATTCTCCTCTCTCGAGATATGCTAAAATTTGATCTCTTCAAAATAAGGAATCAACTTCATCATGTTCTCGTGATAAGGAATCAAGTTCGATGGTTCCCAATCACTGTTAATTTGGATAATAACGAGATTAGAATCCCAAAAATTTAAAGAACTTGATCATAAAATCAATTGCGACTTGATCCCATAAATCTGGGCTTACCTCGCCATGTTGTTGGTGCGTTCAAAATAAATTTGGGCTGTAAATGAATATGGAAACCATCGAGAGAGAGTGATATGACTTCAACACCATTACCCATTGCATTCGAGGCACAGTCGAACACCATCGTCCACTGTGATCCTGACTCGGGCCCTTCCTCTGGACAAGGAATGTTGCACTCTCTGATGTACATGATGTCTTCTTCCAGGAATTCAAACTTCATCGGTTGATAGTCGTTCACAGGTTGGTGAGCAAGATAATCTGCCAGAACACTAACTTTGATGGCTTTATGAGTAGTATACTGAATATCATATTCTATCAAAATCATTTGCCAACGGGAAACTCGATCGGTGAGAGTTGGCTTCTCAAATATGAACTTGATAGGATCCATCTTGGAAATCAAGTAAGTGGTATGCATCAATGTACTGCCTCAGACGTTTATCAGCCCATGCAAGTGCACAACACGTCTTCTCAAGCAAAGAGTATCTCGACTGCTGGTGAACTTCTTACTCGGATAATAGATGGCTTGTTCTTTCTTTCACGACTCATCATCTCGTGAGAGCACACAACCCATGGAATTTTCTACAACTATTAGGTACATAATCAACGGATTCCCCTCGAATGACAGTATAAGAACTGGAGGCTCTTGCAAATATTCTTGGATTCTATCAAATGCCCGCTAACAATTATCATTCCAAACAACCGCTTGATATTTCTTTAGCAACTTGAACAAAGGTTCACATGTGGCTGTAAGATGAGATATGAACCTAGAGATGTAATTCAATCTCCCCAAGAAACCATTGACTTCTTTCTCTGTTTTCAGTTCGGGTATCTCTTGACTTACTTTCACCTTGGTAGGATCAACTTCAATGCCCTTCTCTCTCACAATAAATCCCAACAACTTTCCATATCTCACTCCAAAGGTGCACTTGTTCAGATTCAATCTCAACCTGAATTTCCTTAGTCTTTCAAACAATTTACGCAAATCGACTAGATGCTCCTCCTCTATCTAAGATTTGGCAACCATATCATCAACATAAACTTCAACCTCTCTATGCATCATATCATAAAGAGGACCATTACACAATTGTCGTTTCCCTACATTCTTCAAATCAAAAGGCATAACTTTGTAACAAAAGGTTCCCAGGTGTAATGAAAGTAGTCTTTTCCATATCATCCGATGCCATCTTGATTTGATTATAGCCATAAAAACATCCATGAAAAAGAACACCTTAGCAGGCGGTATATCAACTAAAATATCGGTGCGGAAGCGGAAAATCATCTTCGTGGCTCACATTGAGATCCTATAGTCAACACACATTAACTTTACCATCCTTCTTGACCTGCACGATGTTGGAAACCCACGGAGGATAAAAACAACCTTGAAAGGCATCCAACTTCTTATGAACTTCCCTTTGATCTTCTTGGACATCTATGGATGAGTTCTTCGGAGCTTCTGCTTGACGAGAGGAAAATCTTCCCGAAGAGGCAGCTTGTGTACCACAATATCTATGTCCAAACCTGACATATCTTCATAAGACCAAGCGAAAACATCAATGTACTCACGGAGCATGTCTATCGACTCGTCTTCACACTATCTTCATCACGCCCAATTCTAACTTCTTTTCTTGCTTCCTCTATACCCAAATTAATAAATTCCAAAGGCTCCTTATGCGGCTGAATAACCTTCTCCTCTTGTTCTAATAATCTGGATAATTCTGCAGGGAGTTCACAATCTTCCTCACCTTCATCTTCAGCTTGGTAGATCAGATTATCAAAGTCATAATGAGCAATAGCGGTGCGATCATTGGTATCGTGTGAACATGTATCGCATGATTGATTTTTGTTTCAGTGATAGTGTGAACAAATAAAGACAATGCCATTCTTTTAATTTTTTAAAACAAATAAATAATAAAAAAGTAAAAATATGAAAAGAAAAGGAACAGAAAAATTTGAATGAAAAACGTCCTTTATTTTATGATAAAACTTGCAAAAGTGGAACATGGTGGCCCTACACATGGTTCACTCACCTGTAGGAAGAGCGTAGGAATTATGAAATGATAAAGAAAAACAAGAAAAATTACTCCTCGGAGTTGTAACTTGAATGGTGTCCACAAACGTCCAATTGTTCAATTCTCGGCCAAGGATGCATGGGTGAATCCATCTTCTATGTTGAAATCATCATCTTCATCATCAATTGCATTGATCGATCTTTCTTCTGATGCCAACACTTGCAAACTTGATGAGACGGAAAAATCGGGAGCCTTGTGAATTTTTCTTCCAAAAATGGGGTCAAATCCCAAACCAAACTTGTTAAACTTTAGAGTAACCTCTACAACACTACCCTAACCTTGAGGAGACCAACCTCAACAGCAACAAGCGTCTCTCATGAAGCCAATGATGTCTCGGGTTTCTTCCTCTCGGGATGAGGAGTCTTGATCATCTGAACAATCTCAAAAGCTTGAAATGGAGTCTCAAGAATTTCACCCTCAACCTCCATGTAGCGAATGAAGCCAAATTACCAATATATTTTTCTTCACCGCGACGGTGATTGTCTTCCCATCAAGAGGATACTTGAGTTTCGATGAAGTGGAGGTGATTGCACCACCCCTATAAATCAAAGTCCCAAAAGACAACAATAAGTCGTATTAATATCTATCACATAGAAAGTGGAAGTAAATATCTTGAGCCAACCTTGATAGGTAAATCAATCTCAAACACATTCCTCCTTGAACCATCAAGCGCTTTCACAACAAGGTCACTAGGACACAACTCCAAACCGGATAATCAATCTTCAACATTGCTTTCTTGGGCAACACGTTCAATGACGATCCATAGTAGTACCACCCACTCTATGGATATGTGTAAGCTTTGTTATGGTTCGACCCTTGAGAGAGATCAAAATCAGTGAAGCCTAAACCATTTCCGACTGATATACTGGTACAAACCGTTTCAAATTGTCCCACTATAATTTCTTGCGGAACAAAAGTATTCTTCAATAGTTTCATCAAAGCATTCCTATGAGCTTCTGAATAAACCAACAAGGATAGAATGGACATCTTAGAAGGAGTGTGGTGCAACTGCTCAATGATATTATAGTCACTTTTTCTTACGAGCCTCATCCATTTTTCTACCTCAAGATCAATGGATGAAGACACACAAGGCACAATAAGAGGCCTAGGCACATTAATCTACTCAGATATTAGACTATCAACCATCGCTTGTTTACCTTTTTCTTTAGCTAAAGCATCTGCAGCATCTTGAACATTTGGAGGGCAGAACACCCTACCATTTCTTGTTACACGACCTTCGCCAGAAAAGTTATTAACGTCAACATTATTATCTTCAACAAACATATTCGGAAGGACGGTTTCTTGCTTCACTCCATGATAATACATCGGCACCATAGTGCCCGAAACAACTTTTTCACTAGTATGCGACATATGACCGGTAGAGTAATCATTAAAGGTATTATCTTAGCAAAAACAGGAATGCGCTTTGGTGTGAGCAGGGATAAATCACCGAAATATCTGCTGAGTAACCTTTGTGTACTTCCTAGCTCTACATCAACTGAAGGGAACCATCATCCATTAACTCTTGAATCGTGATTTCGGATCATCCAACCCTTTGGTGCGCTCCACACACTTATAGTAAGTCGGACCACAACTTGGGAAAATACCATTGTCGCTCAAGTATCTCTTAACATAAGGCAAAAGGTAGTCACGATCCACATCCATGACTAAATTCAACCATTCCTCATCTTCATGATAGCATTAAGCTGCTTTCATCATGTGTGGTGGCATAGGGTCTTGAATAACATTGGGTCCAACCACAACATCAAATTGGATAGCCTTAGAGTCAAGTAAATCCTGTTTTACACTTCAAAGCATAACAATTTTCAACAGAATGCCCACCGCGAATGAAATTCACACTTTGCATTAGGATCACAATTGGTCGGAAAGCGATCGGTGTTGGAAAACATTTGTCTCGGATGGATCATTTTCATATCAAGCAAATGTTGAAGGACTTGATCATAACTCATAGGTAGCGGGTCAAATCTACTAGGTTGTCTTTGTTGATAGTTATTATTCTGTCTTGGCGCATTCTGTTGCCTTGGTTATTGTGGGCGTTGCTGTTGAGGAGTATTCATAGGAATAGATACAACATTGATATGTTGAGGGCGCTAATTTCTATTTCCTCCTCTATGAGCATGAATAGCACTGGCCTCTCCTTCCTTCCTTTTAGGATAAGCATTAAAGGGTCTCTTACTTCCACTTGAAGATCCCCCAGAACCACTAGCTTGAATTCTCCCCATTTTCATACCAACTTCTATTCTCTCCCATACTTACTAGTTCAGCAAACCCTGCAGATGTAGAGCCAATCATATAGTCATAGAAGGGACCTTGCAGATTATTCATAAACATATCAATCAGTTCTCTCTTCAATAGGGGAGGTTGAACTCTTGCAGCCAACTCGCACCATTTATGCGCATATTCCTTGAAAGACTCATTCGGCCCTTGTGACAGACTCTATAGCTGGGTATGATTAGGTGCCAACTCCTTGTTGTAATGATAGTGTTTGACAAAAGCACGAACCAAACAATTCCAGCAACGAATGTGGGTTCTCTCTAGCTTCATATAACATTCCAAGGATGCACCAGTCAAACTATCTTGGAAATAGTGAATCAACAACCTCTGATCATGAGTGTGAGCTGACATTTTTCTGAAGTAAGCGGTAGCATGAGTCACCGGACAAGATGAACCATTGTACTTCTCAAATACTAAAGGTTTGAACTTTAGGGGAACCCTCACTCTCGATACTAGCCAAGGTCATTGGCATCCATGCCAAAGATTCTTTTTCTTTCAACAGCCTTCAAACGTTCCTCCAATTGACAGTACCTCCTGTTTTAATAGGGAAATCTAGCTCAGAACGCACAAAAAAAGAATCTTCGTCTTGCTCATAGTCATGATCATGCTCATGATGACCCTCACAATAACTGGATTACCTCTACGGTTTCCCATGAGATGAAAACCTGAAGGCAGAGGAAAATGCCCCTGGTTGGTCTTGCATTCCCACATCCATAGAAATATCAATACAACCCCTGATTCTCAACATTAACCTAATTGTGATTTTGATTGTTGACTAGAGCAGCCAACTCATCCTGCATGCGGTTCGAATTCTTGATTGCTTCCATGAATTGAGTCATCTGCATAGCCATCTGAGTCCTCAACTCAGTCGGCTCAGCTTGCACTTTCTCCATTTGCCTCAAAAAATTTCCTTTGGTAGAGTAGCGGTGAATTTTCATCTTGAATCCTCTCTGATAATAAAAGTAAAGTCAGAATAAGAACACCAACCAGAAACCTATTATGCATGAAGTATGTATGTGCGTGAATATATGCAATGAATGTAATGACATGTATATATTTCCAGGATCCTAATACTCGGAGCCAGTTTTGACAAGAAACACGAGATAAACAAACACCAATTGAACCAAATCACATTAAACCAAAGTAATCAAAGATCCAAATAGCTTCAACAAAGTACTTCAACAGTAATATAAACATAAAGTTAAAGATTCTGACAACAAAATGTAAAGATGAGGAATCCCATCAACAAGTCTGATGGTGATTCTCTTTTTTTTAAAACATAAAACAAAATAACAAGCCTAAAAATATGACATAGGAAAGCATGCAGATTCTTGAATTCCCAACTGGATCTTGAGCTTCCCAATTTCCTCTATTGCTAAAGATAATTGAACATCATTCTCTCTGAGCTGATCTCCGAATGCTGATCTTTGAGTAGTTTCCTTCATAACCTTCTTCTTTAGACTTCTGACCTTTGCTTTATGCTTCTTCTCCAATTCAACCTTGGAATCTCTGCTTTTCTTCTCAATCTCTGCTATAGCCTTCTTGTGATATTCCAAAGACACCACTTCTCCTTCAAACCTAGATCTCTTCCTTGCAGCATTAGACATTTCTTTCTCGAACTTCTTGAGCTTGTGAGCCAATTGATTCTTCTCTTGGGTAGCAACTAAGCATCTCACTGTCATAGTTTCTTGTTGCTCGAGCAAAAGAAGATTTTGAGTGCGCACTTGATCATAATATCCTTTGGGTAAAGCATCTAGAACATTTGTAATTTGAGGATAGAAATGTGCAACTCTGGTAATAGAAGGCCATTGTGGATCTTTATTTCTTCCTTCAATCCAGAACAAAGGATGCGAAATTTGTGGGGTCTTTTTCCAAAGAGCATCCTCCTCAAGATGAATTCTCTTCCAAACTGAACGGCCCTATCCAAAGATCGGTAATATCTGGTCTATCATACAACAAAGTCTCTCGCGCACACTCTTCACTAGAAGACCCTATCAGAGCATATCCCAATTGTCTCAAAGCAAGAAACGGATTGTAGTTGATTCCCCCTCGTATACCCATGAGAGGTACATTAGGAAACTCCCCACAACGAACAATTATACTTTCTCTACCTGTCTTAGTCACGACATGTCTATACCAACCAATATCTTGAGATGTGAGGCCCATCAGACGAGGCATCCACCTCATAGTATGTTGAGTATCCACGAAAACACTGGCATGAGGGAGAAAAGTTTGGAACCACTGGTACAACAACAGAACACAACAATGGACCAAACCACCTTTCCCTTTATAACTCCTTAAATGAATAGAGTGATACACGTCTCCCAAGAGAGTTGGAAAGATATTTCATTGATTAAAAGGGTTACAATATTCTCATCAATGAACTTGGGCTTATTCGGGAACAAAACCATGCCATAAATACAACAAGCCATGATGGCATTAAAACTCCTCCAATCATACTTCGCATTCTTAGCATTAGCTTCTCTCAGCAGAAATCCCAAATGAAAACCTTTTGCCCCTTTTGGCACGGTATTATCCGAAACCACAAATTTCTCAAAGAACAAGGTAGCAACAATCTGATCATCAGTGGGTTTCTCCATAGCACTGTGAAAAGGCACTTGATGAAGTAAAGGAATGTCCAAAAGGTCATAATAATCTTCTAGGGTAGGCATCAACAAATAATCAGGGAACACGAAGCATCTTAATTCACGGTCGTAAAATTGAAACAAAGCCTTGAGACCATTCCTCTTGGTACTCACTAAAAGGGTACTTCAAATATGACAGGATTCTTCCATATTCCTTAGTGAACTCAAAAATAATCTCAGGAGGAGACTTCTTGGCCAACAAAATTAGATTCTCAAGAGCTGGCGCAGGGAACTTGTACACTGGGTAACGTCTATAATTAGTCTTCTTCTCAGTATCCATCTTCAAAGGTGGCCCAACAACCGGACTCAGAGACTTGTAATCCTGGAAATGATAAAACGTGTATGTTAAAAAAATGCAATTTGTAAAATGTTTCATGAATTCAATAGGACCAAAGCTCCATTTTCCGAATCTTGCTGGCGATAAGGAGACCAAAACCATGTAACAAGACCAAAAACTCGAAACACTTTGAACATCGAGAGAACCAAGTAACACAATCGGCATCGTAGCTATCTCAACCCAAACTCACGGGTAATTCTAGACACAAGGAACCCAATGATAAGGTCGACAACCCTTTATCGAGCACTTAAACTACATAAAGGGTGTGGTAGTGCAAATCAATCGAACCTCGTCGATTTTGGTACTTATGCCTTCTCACGGATCGTGCGGGATTATTTTATAACATACATCTATCCTATATGTCCCTGTCTTGGGTAATGGGCCTTTACCTCATGTAACTCCACCCAAAAAAGCACATCAATGAGACAAAATAATATAGCCGATCCGGTGCAAATGCATGCAAACATATATATGTATACAAGTAATAATAAGCTATAAAGCAATAAATAAAACAAACAAAACACTCAAAGAAAAGAAAAGAAAAGCTAGGATCGACTTACGAGCACGACCAACAATAGGTCAACTTTCCCTAGTGGAGTCTCCAGCTGAAACAATCGGCCGAAAATCAAAGAAAATAACTATATATCAATGAAGTCGCAATCGAACGTTTTTTATCCCGCCGAAAGGGAAAGGTTAACATCGAGTAAACCTGAAACAGAGAAATCACGGTCTTGCGACTTAGAGATCAAGTAATGAAGTTTGTTACGTGAGGAAGGTATTAGCACCCGTAAATGCCTTAGTACTCTCGGTATCCGCTTTTAATTTCTATCTAATGGGCAAAAGTCTAACTATATCTGTATATGAGATATAATGCATGCAAAAATAAAAATAAAGAAACATGGGAAAAGAAGAATTTTTACAAAGATTGCTCGATCAAGCCCACGGGGATGCCTACGTATTCCCTCGTGCAATGGGAAAGTCGAGCCTTAGTAGTTCGGCTAACTTATTTTGGGTTGTTTGTGTTTTTAGTTTTGAAGATGAGAAAATAAGCAGCGATGTGAAACACCTCCATGAAGACAAAACATCAACAACCAAAGGCAGCGAAGCGTCGACAACAAAAGGACGATGAAGCATTATCATGAAGGGACGGCGAACGTCGACAATAGAATGACGAGCGTCAACGCAGCGGGGATGGTGGGCGTCATCAACGAAGGACGAAACGTCTTAAGACACTAAATGATTTGGTTTGAATCTTTACTTTGAAAAAAGTTTCAATATTATTAGGATATTTTAATGCACTTGACAAAACAAAGTTTAATTTTAAGGATGCAAAAGGATAAAGGTAAAATAGCTAGGATAAGCTAACTTATTTCTAATCTTAATTGTTATCATACAAAGTTATTCTTAAGTTATGGGTATGAACAAGGAAACTACTTAGATTATCCACCTAATATTTCCATGCATGGATACTTAACCAATGTCTAAACTCGATTACTAACCTAATCGAGTGATCCTAAGGGAAATATATAAAATCAATCATCTTGGTTAAAAACCAAATAAGAAGAAAGGAAGAAGCAAACAAAGTGCTTTGGCAAAAGCACACAAATCAAACACTCACAAAGGCAAAGAAAGAAGAAGAAGAGTGGAAACAAGTGAGTGAATAATCATACAAGGTGTCATGTGAAGTGAGGTCAGTACACAACATACATATATAAGGTTTATACAAATCATAAACAAATATCAAACATCACTATGAATACATACATGCAAAGTTAGCACACAAACTAGGTCAAAACTAATCCTAAAAGCATACGGAAAGCAAATTGTGTGAGATTTTAAACATAGATGAAATGAAGGAAGAATTAAAATTAAAATTACATAAAAGTCAGTAGCTAACATGTTAATAAATCACTTATATCATGTACAAAAATCCATAAAAGTTTGCAAATAAAACTCTGAGTGCACAAAAATGCAACAATTGTGTGTGATGAAGTGGGTACAAGTGTATGACATAAATAAAATGCAAAGAGTGTTAAGATGAAGTGATTACAGTAGAAACATCACATAAAATAATTCACAATAAAATTACAAAGAAAATATCACAAGGACACAATCACAGCTAGTACAAAAGTAGAAACTTTGACCTAGAAAGCATTTACAAGTCAAAAGAAGCAAAAAAAAAGGCATAGATGAAAGGAAATGAACCATGAAAGGTTAAGAAACATACAATACAGTATAAAATGCACAATTCATCAATCAAAGCATACAAAGATGCATAAGAAATATTTGAACAAATCACTTAAGAAAACAAATTCATCCATACAAGTGCAAGCAAATGTGTGTGTGTGTGCTTGAGCATACTTGTTCTAAGTGTCACATAAGAGTGAGATAAAAGAAATACTTGATTATGCAAGAATCATACTAAACACAATCAATTTACAAGAAACTTAAAGAACACGTACATAACACTAGTACAAAAACTAGTCAAAACTTGACCTAAAGTGCATCTAAGAGTCAAATGAAGCATGGTAGTGCATAGATGAAGAAAGTGAACTTTAGAAGATAACAAGAAATAAAATTAATTAAATAGTATGGTAATAACACATTCACATATACAGAAACATCATGAATATTTGCAAACTAATTATCATAAGAAAGCATGAACGTGCATCCCAAAAGTATGGTGAAGTGTGTGCAAATGTGCACTTGTGAACATGCTTTAAGGTTCCACATAAGCGTGTAGTAAAAATATAAACATATTGAGTTAACTCATGCATAGAAAACAAAATCAAATAGCAAGTATCACCACCACTAATAACACAAAAGCTTAGTAAAGGAAGAAGTCAACATTTAACCCTAAAGTCAACTTAAACATCTACAAGTCAACAAGTAAGACATGGTCAAGAAACAAATTTAAGATTATAAAACACACAAGGTCAGTATCTTAGACATCATAAACAAGTCATGAAAACAAACCACCTTCAAATTTATACCCAAAACATTCAAACAAGTTAGATCAAAACTAACACATGCAAGCACAAACAAGCCTCTAAAGGCAAAGCAAATATAAACCAAACACCTATGAGTAGAGGTTAAGACTAAAAGGGGTTAGCACATACAAGGTCAGTATCTTAAGATCTAATCAAAACACAAGAAAATACATCTTAAGCAAAAGAGAAGGCTTGCACTCAAAAGCATACAAAACTAGGGTTTGAAAACATCAAAGCTAGTCCAATTCAAAGCATTAGATAAAAATTAAAAAATGGTCTTAATTGAATAATTAGTACATGTGTGACTTGTATAATAAGTTAAATCTAGATGAGGTTCATGAGCAACAAATGTAGAAGACAAAACTTTAATACACAAAACAAATCACCTAATTGATAATCAACATCATGAAAGATAGAAAACACTTGTCTAAAATCAATGATGGATGATATAAATCAAGTGTGGAAAGAAGATTTGATACCTTTAGGTGTTAGGGCAGTGGAATATACCTATTATAAGTATATATCATGAGATTATAAACCTATTATAAGTATATATCATGAGATTATAAGAACTCAAGTCATGATACTAGTCTAACATGCTAAAGTGTCATGACAATGTACAAATTTAGTCCTTTATGCATAAAGGCATACATGATCAAATTGCATACATGATCACAATTTAAAGAAAAAAAGAAAGAAAATCAAGACTACAAGGGAAGCCAATTTAGCTTCAAAGAAGAAACCAAGATGAAGTGACAATGGAATGTCATTCATGGGTTCATAGAAGTATCAAATTATAACAAATAAAGCTTGCAAGATCAAAATAAAAATGAATTATGAACCAAGTTGCTTCACATAAGGTATTAAAGGTGGTGCATGGAAGCTACCTCCTAAACCATGATCATGAGCAACCATCAAACAAAATTGAAGAAGAAAGTATGTTTAGGGGAAGTGAATTTTTCATTGATGAAATAAAATCCCTAAATAAAAAATGAGGATGAAAAGAAAAGATAAATTGATTCCCCAAGGGTTGCATAAATGCATTCCAATATACCTCTAAGTCAAAAGACACCAAAGCATCTATGGAAGAGATGCTTGGTTCAAAAATAACAACAAGACTTGTAAAATCAAAATAAAAATATCACAACATTTTTAAGACACTTAAAAGTCAGAAACAACAATTACAAATAAAAATTTGCAATGTTCAATTAGAGAATCAAAATGCACAATCATGCAAGGTTCACAACATGATCAAATTTGGGACCCTAATTTAGCAATGTTGGAAAAAATATCAAATCAAGGCATAAAATCTAAACAAAATTATTTCTAGAATCCTAGGGAGCATAACCCTAATCTAATCAAAAGTTGACTTCAAGAGAAATTAGCATATGAACCCTAACTTGAGGCCTAAGCAACCTAAACCACACAATTGATCAAATTAAATAAAAATTCCAAACAAATATGATCCATTCTGTCATACCCCAAAATTTTCCCTCCATCTTCTCAAGATATTTCATACATCCATACTCAAGGATACCTCGAGGGTTGATCGACAAACCCTCCTAGACAATCAACCCAAACTAGGGTTTGGTATTTCTCGATCAAAATGGATTTCCAACATCTCCAATGGTCTTCATGCCTCCTCATATGCTTCAAGATTCTCCATGTCAAGTTTCAAGCCTCGGGTCAAGTTTCCTCAGACAATTGCTCGGATGGTTGAAAATCGGTTGTATTGGACAAAGTCAAGCATGGTCAACATACAGTCAAACTTCATGATTTTTGGTCAACATCCTCATTTTGAAGTTACATTCATCATTTGATCAAGGGTTGATCATGATTCATCAAGAAAACTCAAGATTTGCTCAAAAGTCAAACTTTCTAAATTAGGGTTTCTTAGTGAAAAGTCAACCAAACTTTGACTGAGCATAACTTCTTCATACTTTCTCAGAAATTTTTCCACCACCTCTTGTTTTGAAGGAAATTCAATTCTCTACAACTTCATGTCTCACAAGAATGTTCAAAAAATGCTTCATTTGGAAGGTATGGATCAAAACATTACAGGTCCTTTTCAAAGTCAACAAAAAGTCAACTTTTGTTTTGAAGATATATTGAGCATGGAAACTCCAATTGAGATGAAACCAAAGAGGTTGGTTAGAGGACTCTTAGAGCTTTCCAAAAAGTCCAAGAACTCAAAATGTGGAAAATTGAGCAAGATACACCATTCCGAAGTTGGGCATTTTTGAACAATTGCACAAAAGGAGATATTGGTCAAAATGCAATTTTTTCCAAATGGGCCTATAATTTTATGATCCAAACTTGATCATGATATTATTTGTGACTCATTGATGTTGCCATGACAATTTTCTATTTTATTGATTTATTTTTGAATTTAAAACCATTTAATTCAAAATTAAATTATATAAAATATGAAAATAAGATATTTTCAAAAGGGTGAATTTCTATCAAACTTGAGGTCCAAGATAGCCCATGGAACATGCCAAATTCGTGCTAGCTCATTAAAGAGAAAATCAAATTTTTTCCAAAATTTGATTTTATTTGAAAAATATTTATGGCACATTCATGATCCAATCTTTTTTCCTTCTTTTTGCCCTCTCAATTCACTCTATAAATAGCCAGCAAGATGCACATCAAACAACAGAAAACCCTAGCTCAAAGCATAACCCTTATTTTGTCAAAAAATGTCTCAAAGTTGTCAAAATTCGAATTCCATTCTCCAGCCAAATTCAAGGTGTTTTGAGCATCCAATCTTGCTCCTTGACATCCCAGCAAGCAAAATCAACTCTTACTTGAAGCCAAACCATCCAGAATCGTGTTCCCTAACACTCACCAGTTTGTTGTTTTTCTTGAAATCGATTTCTAAAATCCATGCATTCTTGACTGTTTTTGTTTGTTTGATTGAGTTCAGGAGATCTATTAGAACATGTTTGACGTGTAACATGTGAGGTTTAACGCCAGGATGAAGGTTTGCCATTGTTAGGGCAGATTTTATCATTTTCTTCGAAACTCATTACACAGGTCGATTCAACACAAATGGATACCACCATTGAATTCGTAGGGGTCGAATTAGGGGGGTAGGGTTCTCCTTGTGCTTTGATTTTGGCTATTTTGCTGGTTTTCGAAAAACAGCTTGTCGGAGAAGATGATCGGCGTTAGGGTTACAGTGGTGACTCGTGACCTCTTGACTTGCATGTGGCGCTATCGTGGCATCGATTGGTTTCTACGTTATGACCGGGGCCAGCAGCCGGCGTGTTTTCAAATGTCCATGACACGTTATCACTTTTAAACCATTGATTTCAATCTCACGGACACCAAGTGCAAGATGGCCCTTGTTAAGGCTTTGGTTTGGAAAGATTCCCTCAAGGTCTCGATTCGAACCACACGAGATGGTTTCCTTTTCTTTCACAAAACTTCACTTTTCATATTTTCTATTTTCTTTTAATATTTTCATTCAATTTAATTTATCTTTCATAATTTTTATCATGCATTTAAAAAATACCAAAAATATTTATTTTTTGCAAACTCATCATAAAAATGCTTATTTAATTTATAAAATTAAAAATATTATTTTTGCATGCATATTTAATTTAATTTCAATTTTATCATTTAAATCACTTTTAATTCATTTTTAATTATTAAATTAACTCCAAAAAATCCCAAAAAATTATTTTAGCATATTAATGTTATTTCCAGCATGAAACATTTTCTCATTCAAAATTATTATTTTTACTAACATTTTCCTCTTATTCGATTTTCTCGTATTCCGATTTTCCATTTGTTCACAGAGTTATCTCGTTTGGACAATTTTTATCGTTTCTTTTCATATTATGTAATTGCCTATGGGATGTAATAGTTTAATTAGGACTTTTATTTTCCGCACTTTTCAATTATGTATACGCCCAAGCCATGTAATAGCGTAGGATTTATCTTTCATTTTACCTTCATGATTTAATTTTCGCACCCTATAAACTGTTAGTAATTAGGCGTGTATGGTAAGATTAAAATCAACATAGCTCACTCTAATTTTCAAGATAACATGCATCTGAATCAACACACTCTTTCACACATGCACCCCTTAGGGTAATTCTCTCTCGTTGCCTTACGATTACAAATGGTCAAGTCCCTCGAACGTAGAGGTATCCTAGCACCGTTGCCTACAAACAAATCATCATAGTCCCTTCGATACAAAGATCATAAGACCCACGATGTCGCCTCCGAATACATGATCTTGACCCTCGATTGTCGCCTACGAAAAATGATGATAGTCCCTTGAATGTGCTAGGATACTTCCTAAGTTGCCTTGACCATCGATGTCCCTTCAATTTCCGTTTACATCCAACGAATAAGGTTACCTACCAACTAATGGTATGGATAGCACTATTCTAAAGGAACGTAAAATAACAACGACCAATTCGGTAGGTAATAAGACTTTTAGTTGCTTGCTCAATCAAATATTTTCACACCACACACTTTTGTTAAAGTTCAAACTCTTTAAAAAAGCGAAACATTTCCGGACACTTTGTATACATTCCTACATGAATCATTACAAAGTCAAAGTGAAATGCCTTTTCAAAACATTTTTGTCAAACACGAAAGCACAATTTTAAAGTGATCTAAGAGCACTAAGAGCCCGTAGATAACTACGGATGGAAAGGTGCTAATACCTTCCCTTTCATAACCTTCTCCCTTACTCGAGAATCTAACGAGGTCTTTTCCTGTTCTTTTCACCTTCCCTTAATTGGATAAAAGAAAAGTCGGTGGCGACTCTTGCTATCCGCACATTTGCGATACAAAAATTCTCAAAGTCAGTTCACCGTGTTACACATTCAAGAAAAATTCAAATCAAAATTCAAACATCAAGACATGATCCTCAAAAGGTCAGAAAAGTCAATTTTGGCATTTTTAATTAGTAAAATTATTAAAAATTAAATCTAGAAAGATTAATATATCAAATAAATCATGAAAAATATTCACAAAAGCAAAAATGCTAGAAAAATTAATCCAAGGTCAGAGACCAATTATATATCATGAAAAAGGACCAAATTAAAATTGGTGAATTTTTTATACTTCAAAAGTATTTTAAAATCAATTAAATTGAAAAAATAAGCTATTATTCACATATTTTCTAAAATTAACCAAAAATTAGGAAAATTTGAAATAAAAACCATAAATAAAAAATAGACCAATGAAATAGCCTAAAATAATTTTTGTGTAATTTTTGTACCTTGGAAATGATTTTAACAAAAATTAATGAAAATATTAGACAAAAAATAAATAAATTAAATTCTGATTTTTTTCACCAATGAAAAAATTATAACAAAAAAATAAACAAAGTCATAAATAATATTCTAAACCTATCATAATTATTTTAGAATTTTTTATGAAGTTTTGATCAAGAAAATAAAATCACAAAATCAATAAAAACAAAAGTCAATTAAACAAGAACATGACCAATCAGATCGCGACACCTAATCATCCCTAACCTTGAGTCATGCCCTAATCACGCGTTTCACACAAATCAACACCCTATCTTCTAGACTTCGTATCTTACTCATTTCTCAATCATTTTTCACGATTCAAAGCACAAAATGAAGATCACATGGCAAGGAACAACAAACAACTCATAGATTTCAAAAAGATCAACCACACATCAAAAAATCAAGCCACAAAAATCATGAAAATCATCCAAACACAAATTTTCAGAACTTCATATCATGCAACATGCTTCATAAACAAGCAATGATATACATCAAACCTATTGTTTGGCCAACTATATCCACAAATACGTGCTTTATATCAACAAAACCAACTGAATATGGAGATTCAAGTTTGAAAACTTACCTCTTGAGTTGAGAAATAAACTCAACTGGTGCCTCTGAACAATAGGAAAACCTCTTATCTTGATCCTTTGAGCTTCAATGAAGTGAAATAAGTGGAGAAAACAGCTTTGGAATGAAAAAAAAATGAAGATTCGAAGAAAAATAAAGAAGAGTTCAGATCTGGTTTTTGATGAGAGGAGGCATCTAGGGCAACTGAGAGTGAGCTTGTGGCTTTATATAGAGCTCATAGAGTGAGCACATAATGGTCTTTGAGCTCAAAAATTTGTTAGAAGAATAATTTGCAAAAATCATAAAAAAATGAGGTGTTTCTTGTGATGTGTGTTTTGCTTGTATTTCTTCTAAGTTTTTGTCGTTTGCCTTGCTAGAGAGTGGAATTGAGTTTGGGAAGTGTGAATAATAAGCTAGACTTGTACTCTTGGTATGTGCAAGAATTCAAAATTACAAGTTTGCTATTTTTGGTAAAACAAAGAGAATGTGATGTATGTACTATCATGGGCCATCTGGACTTATTTTGGCAAGGAGAGAATGAAACAATCGTGCCACACTAATGTCAAAATGACCTGTCAATCCACACAAAAATGCACAAAACTTGAAGAATGACCACAAGTCTCAACACCCAACTTTGAACTTGAGCCATGCAAAATTGGCTTGTGCGTTTTCCTTGCAACATAGGCCATAGATACAACTCTCCATACTTTTCAAACTGAGCTTTGAGTCATGCAAAATGATGAGGTATTAAGTGAGATATCATCTTCCAAAGTTTAAGAAAAACAAACCATGGCAAGGCGAGGCTGGCGGACAGGAGTGTGCATGGCGTGCATGGTGACCCGGTTGAGGGAGCAACTTTATGGATCCATATCTTGATGAATACTTGGCTAAAATTAATTATTCCAAGCTTGTTGAAAAGATCTCATGGGGAACTAAATGATGGACAATTTAATTTTCAAAATTGAAGCTTGAAGAAGAAGAAATAGGCTTGAACATTTGGCACTCCACATTTGATAAAATTACACGTGTGGGAGGCAAGAAGAAGGCAAGCTTGCTGGGCATTTTGCATGTCTTGTGCACAAAACTTCAAACTCAAATATCTCTCAAATGGTGCATTTTTGGGAAATTTTACATATTGACAAACTTGTAGCACTTTTCTCAAGCTTTCAAAAATGTATGGTATGCACCATTAGATAAAAATTAAGAAAGTTATGACATGTCAAAGTTCTATAGAGTGAACACTTGGAAATTTTTGAAACTTCAAATAACTTCAAGAAAAAGTTAACCCTAATTTCTTCAATGATCTTTATTCAATGATGAATTTAATCATGAAATATGAAAGAGGATATTTGAATTAATGGTTGACCAAAAGTCCACTTGGTCAATCAAGGCATAGAAAACACTTAGAAGGGGGTTGAATAAGTTTTTCCTTTAAAATTTTCTTTCACTCAACAACAAGACTAAACACAAGGATTTTTATCCCGGTTCGCTTGAAACTCAAACTACTCTAGTCCATCCGTCAGGTGATTTCACATCTCAACGAGAACTTAATCCACTATAATCAAAAGATTACAATGCACAACAATGCATTTGACTAACAACAATGCACAAGCCAACTGTAAGTGACTAACAACAATACACCGCCAACTGCAAGTACTAACACCTCTAAGACTCAACTAGTCCTAGCCTCTTGAGAAATCGACCTAACGGTCTCTCAAGGAACAATTACACAAGAACTTCTAGACCAAGTGTTTACAATTTCTTCTTAAAAGCTTTATCACAAAGTGATTTTTACACAAAAGATTAAGCTCAAAACTTAGAAATAAAACTTCACATAATAATAATTTCAATTTTGGCAGATAGGTTCTCTATGAATGAATTGTTGTTTTCTTCTTTGAATATTGCACTATATGAGCTTAAGAATCTTTCAGTTGCAACTCTTGGTGTCTTGGATCTTTGGAAGCGTGTTATTTAATGAACATAGAAAATTAAGCCTCAAGTACTTCATCCGTCTTTAGCTTAGTAGGGATAACGTTATTGTGCAGACATTTTCTTAGAAGATGACGTTCACTAGATCATAATCTTACTGTGCCTTATTCAAACATCTTCTAATCAGGGCAACTCTTCGAGAGGTTCTTGGCTAGCATACTTCCTTCAAAGTTGCTTTTCAACGTGCATGACCGGAAGTTCTATTCTTCATTAGAACTTCTACTACTTCTGTTGCTCAACATAATTTGATATTTCTATATTCTTGAGTGCTTGAGTCGAACATTATACGAAATGACAATTATACATAAGTATCATATCTATTATACAAAATTTATTTCACTTGTTATCATCAAATTCTAAGATATGATTAGAACCAAACTA
>CM038792.1:289983417-290232897 GCA_021764765.1 Vicia sativa
GTTCCGGAAGTCGTTCGGGGCTTAATCACGGACTGTTTTGCGATGGGAAGTAGTATTACATTTGGAGAAAACAAGAGAGAACTTTGATAGAATATTGGTTGGTTTATGCAAGAGGTATGATGCGTGATGTACATGAATGACATATCGTATATTATGACTTTATGAGAAATGTATGAATGATAGATGTTGTGGTATTTCAAAACATATCCATCTTACTTGAAGAAGATGTAGATGTCTGCTTTGAGTTCGACACACTTGAGGTTGAGTGGGTGAGAACCTATGAGAGAAAGATATCACAGATTCCTCCGGGTCTGTTATCGACGAGTCTTGGGCCTAGATATTGTTGAGGAAGGTAAGATTGAGAGGCTCGTTGTTGGAATCTCATATAGACCTAACGGGGAGAATCACGGGAGGCGATCTAGATTGGGGGACCTTGTATGTAGATCCTGCGGGGAAATTTAGGAGGCGCTCTGGGGATTCAGTGTAGATCTCGCTGGAGGAAGCGTTTGATAATTCTGGAGATCGGGTTGGAAGAGTCAGAACCCGTTGTAATCCATGGGGGATGAAGATGTAGTTTCCTCAGATGTATCGACCCGAGTTTGGGTTGGATCTTTGCTTTTTGGGAAAAAAGGGAAAGGGCCGAGAGATATCCATTGGAGATAAATACCTTGGCGGGGTGGGTATTTGGAGTCTGTAACACTTGGATTGAAGTGGAATATTTGCTGGTGGATTCACTTTGCTTTCTGGCAGGGAAGTTGTGGTGAGTGACATCTCTTTGGGATCGTGCTCTGTGGGGAAATGCATTGGTGACTTTAAATGCGTCGTCTCGATTCACGGAACGTAGTAATTACTTCGTATGTTCAACTTTTACGTATGTTTGCGATTAGATTTTATTGTCAAATGCATGTAATCATTCAAAGCAGCATTGGACTTTATCTGAAACCCTGATAGTGAAAATTGTAAAGAGAAGGGCTTATTTATTTGAAGGTGGTGTATGGCGAAGTAGTTTTGTGCTGGAAGCGGTAAAAAGCTATCGCGGAAACAGTCACCGTTAAGTCTGACTATGCTGGTACTCGTATATTCAGACTATCTCAAATCTCCTTTACTTTGTCGTTAAAGTGGGTGAATTGATCTTCGCCATTTGAATCTTGAATCTTGATAGTAGTCACAGGCGGTGACTGGAAGAGACATAGTAAATGGCAGATCTAACTTGCCCTAGACCAGCCCACCGGGTTTTCGGTCTCTGGGATACCCTTTTTTGAAGTCGCGCTTTCGGGTTTTCGACTTAGGGTGTCTATGTTTTGTATATCCTTAACTTTTAGAACCTTTTGGTTTGCGGGATGCCATTATTTTGCCTAGGCGGTCGACCTAGCGGTTTTTCTTCGTACTAGTATTTTTTGACTATCTACGCGTTCACGAGGGTGTGGGAAGTCTTCACCGTCCATGCTAAGTATCATAACCGTGGAAAACCTTGTCTTGACTGAGAATGGTCCTCTTGGGGTGGAGTCCATTTCCCACAGGATCACCTTGTGGAAGAATGATCTTGACTCTTAGATCAGAGCTTGGTAGACTCGATTGCTTGACCTTCTTATTAAATGACTCCGATCGTTCTAGTTTACGATAAATCATCATGGCGGAGATGGATCGCGGTCGTTCTCATGATCGAGTTAATGCGGGTCAAGCGATCTGGACCCAGTCGTCTTAACTGGCTCTTGCCTCTGGAGGACTAAGGTTGAGGGTGTCTGAACCTCGATGGGTATTGCTGCATCACAGGTATCACGAGAGAGAAGGGGTTGCCACTGGATGTTCGTGAGTCTGGGAATCTTGCTTCCGCGTCATAATACCAGGTTTCTCTTACGCATCGAAGCTAAGTAACAATATGCGGGTTCGTCAAATTTCGATGATGATGCAGGGAGCCTCGTTGTCCATCTAACCTTGAACATAGGCGACATAGTAGCCAATACACTTGCTGATTCTCTTCTCGTGGAATGTGATCAAAGTAATCTCTAAAGTAGGGGATCAAACTCGGAACATGCTCTCGATATGGAATGAGATTCGGATGCTCGTATCCCATTCGCCTTAATCGACTGATCACTAAAGTTGAGTCTCCATATACTTGTAAGAACTTGATTCTTAAGTCAATAGCGACTTTGAGACCCATGATGCACGCCGTACTCGGCCATGTTGTTGTCTGGTTGAAACATAATCTGGCGGTGAAAGGGTATGTCACTCGGAGATGTAATAATGGGCAATGCCATTGCCAAGTGAGTTTGAGGCTCCATCAAGACCATAGTCCATCAGGATCCTTGTTCGAGTCCTTGTGGGCACAGTTCTTCCAATCGATGACTAGTAGAACATCTTAAATGCGGAAATTGAACCGTAGGTGATAGTCATCACGACTTGATGAGCCAAATGATCGGGTGCTACACTTCCTTTGATCGCTTTAAGAAGTGTCTTTGGATGTCATATTCGTCAAGATCATTTGCCATCTTGCTATTCTTCCGAGAGAGCTGGCTTTTCAAATATGTATTTTATCGGATCCATCTTGGAAATCAACAAGGTAGTGTGAGTCAACATATACTATCTTAGTCGGTGACGAGCCAAGCGTTGCAAGTTTTTCTCAAGTCATGAGTATCTTGTTTCACGGTCGGTAAACTTTTGCTAAGGTAGTATATTGCATTCTTTTCGACCGGACTCGTCATGTTGCCCCAACACACCCCATTGAATTCTCTAACATTAAATACATGATAAGAGGTCTTCCTTGGTGGCATCGGTATGGGAGGATTACAGGGTACTCCTTGATCTTATCAAAAGCGATCGGATCGTCGCTCCATTCCACTACTTGATCTTTCTTTAGTAACTTGAAGATTGGCTCACAAGTAGCGATCGGTGTCAATGAATCGGCAATATAGTTTAGTCGACCCGAAACCTCGACCTCTTTCTCGGTGCGGGCTGGCATCTCTTGTATGGCTTTAACCTTGGCGGGGTCAACCTCAATACCTTTACCGCGACAACAAACCCTAGGAGTTTTCCGATCGACTCAAAGGTGCACTTGTTGGGATTCGATCTCGATCATGCTTCTTGACACCTCAGCAGTTTCGCAAATGATCTAGATGTTCTTTTCGATGCAGCGAGCTATCATGTCGTCGGCGTAGACCTCTATCTCGTGATGAATCATGTCATGAAACAATGTCACCATAGCACGATAAGTGGCGCGCGTTCTTGATCCGAGCGGCATAACCTTAGCAGAAAGTGCCCCACCGTAACAAAAGTAGTCTCCATGTCTTGTGAGCCATTTTAATCGATTATATGGGAGAAACCATCCATGAAGGAAAACCTTGTCTTGGCGGTGTTGTCAACGGAACATCGATATGAGGAGTGGAAAATCGTCTTCGGACTTGCTTTGTTCGATCTCCGTAATCCACACACATTCGTACTTACCATCCTTCTTAGAGTACGGGTACCACGTTTGCAACCTTGGGGATAAGAGGTGACACTAAGAAACCGGCGTTGAGCGTTTCATAACCTTGGCTTTGATTTTCTCCGACATCTCGGAGATGTCGTGAACCTTCGCTTTCGAGAAAACCTTCTTTTCGGCAATCGGTGCACCACAATATCAATGTCTAAACTGGCATGTCTTCGTATGACAAGCAAAACCTCAATGTAGTCTGTAGCATCGAACCAACCTTTCTTTAACACTGTTCTCAAGACCAGCTCCTATCTTGATCTCTTTTCGACTTCGCGATACCAATTCACAACCTCAACTTGCTCTTTGTGTGGGTATAACTCGCTTCTTTCTGTTGTGCAATCGGAAAGTTCTCACGGCACTTCACAATCTTCCTCACTTTTCTTGGCTTGGTAGATCGGATTATCGAAGTCATATTTAGCATAGCATAGTTGTATTAACTAGATTCGGAGTGATTACTGCGGTGTATCACGTGGGTGTGTGTAAACACATAGCTTTTTGAAGGGTGATAAAGTAAAGAAAGAAAAGCGAACAATTGAATGCAAAAGTCCAACGATTTATTGAATGAAAATATGCAAACGATGATAATAACCCTAAAGCGAGCCATGATGCCGCAAGGCACTAGGCTTTCAAAGTTTATTGTTCCAAACATAAAGAAATACGACAAAAACAAAACAAGAGCAATTACTCGACTAAAGGAGATAGGTATAGCGTCTTGGTCTTCCAATTCTTGAGCCATTTGTCTGGAGTTGGAAGGTCCACTTGCGATGTCGGCCGTTGTCGGTCTTCTATAGCATGGATTCCACTGGCGATGCGGAAAGGAAGTTGGCGGCACGTTCGCGGCGTATCATCTTCTGACCTTTGACGGTGAAGCCTAAACCAGTCTTGTCAGATTTGAAAGGAAGATCAGGGAGCTGACCCCAAATAGTACTACCTTCTTCAACAACAGCTTGAGCATCTTTCAGTGAGGCCATCCTCGGTGGAACTTGTGTAACTTCAGGAGTGACAGGAGAGTCAACAGGCATGACTCTGGGTATTGTTTCAAAAGCTTGACAGGGAGTCTCGAAGAATTTTCCTTCCATCTCAAGGTAACGGAATGACTGTAGATGATGACCATATATTCCTCTTCACATCTTTGTGACAACCTTCTTTCACCGGGTACTTCGGTTTCGATGCGGTGGAAATATGGCGCTGCCCATGTATCCAAGGGCGTCCAAGTAGGCAAGTAGTGGACGGATGTCCATGACAAAGAAAGTGGAGTCAAAGTCCGGAACCGACTTTAACAGTGAGTGAGTCTCCGTACGCTTCGCTAGAACCATCAAAAGCTCTCACAATTATGTCCACCGGTCTCGTAACCAACCCTTCGACATCAAGGCGATCAAAAGCGTCTTCGGAAGGATATTTAGAGCGAGAACGGTATCCACTAAAACATGAGATAATGTAGTGCCCTTGCATTCAATGAGAGATGTGCAAGGCTTTGTTGTGTTCCTTGGCGAGTCAAATCAAGATCGAGAAACCTAGGCCGTTGTTGGCAGCCAGCTAGCAATACAAACTTCAAACTGTCAGTAGTAGTGTCTTGCGGTACATGAGCATTCTTCGAAACTTCACCAAGGCGTTAGTATGAGCCTCGAGCACAGAGCAGAGCAAGCATGGAGATCTTGGGGTCTGTCCCAACTGTTCCACAACATTGTAGTCACTCTTCTTGATAATCTTCGAATTTCCTCCATTTCTTGTTTGGAGGTGTCTTCATAACTTTGGTATACCTGGCAGGATGAGTCAGCGGTTCTTGGGAATGGATTGAATAAATTGGAATCGAGTCACGGTGTCTTTTGGAGGAGAGATTTCTGGAGAGAAAACCCTTCCAGTTCGGTCACCTTACTTGATCCGGTGATGTTGTCAATGTCAGGAATGGTAGCTTCAACTGTAAGATCTTCAATGGTCAGAGGGTCTTGCTTGGCCATGATAGTAAATCTCGATCCATAATTCCAAGGATAGCCTTGTCAGAGGAATATGGAACTGGTCTTGGAGAAGTAATAATGAGAGGTGCCACTCTAGGCACAGGATCAGCAGAGGAAATCCTTATTGTGTTAACATCAGCATAATCTTCTGGGAAATCGTCACCCCATCCGGTGGCCTTAACATCTTCAATAGGAATCTTGTAGCTTTCAGGAACAGTGTACTTCACCATGTAATCATACTTTCCACTTGGCTGCCCCAAGGTATCCCACATGGTATGCAGTTTCATTCGCATTGTCAATCTTCAATTTAGACATTTCTTCACAGAACGCATAGGTGGTTTGAAATAGTATCTCACGATTATCCATCATGCATGCGAACACGTCTTCTCAACCAAGCACAACCATCAGTGCGGATGGGCACCAACGACAATTCTGGGCATCACGGATTGACACCGCTCGTAGCAAATTCTTCTTAATGTTATCGAGGAATGGTCAAGTCATCTATGTTGAAAACATAAGTATCTTCACCAACAGCATTGGAACTCTTGTCATGATTAGGCATAGGCGCGTTGATCACATTCGGAGTCTCAATAGGAGGATCAAACTCAATCTGCTTAGCTTCAATCATATCTTGAATCTTGTTCTTCAGAGCCCAACAATCATCAGTATTATGTCCTGGGCTATTGGAATGGTAAGCACACTTAGCATTAGGGTTATATCTCGGAGAGGAGGTATTGGCATTTTGAGGAGGATCCCTCAAGGCAATCAGCTCTGCTTTCAACATGTGTTGCAAGGCTTGCGACAATGGCATGTTGATCTTGAATGCCTTGCGGCGTTCGTTCTGTGCGTTGTCTCACGAGGTTGTCCGATGTAGGATTCGAGATCTGGCCTCCAGATTGAGCGGTCGGTCTTGGCTCGACTTTTCGACCATACACAACATTAGTTTCTTTCTTACCACCAAAAGATCTCTTCGCAGATTTGAAGATGTCTCTACAGAATCTTCCCACTTTGATACCACCGATCGCTTTGTCAATATCACGAACTCCGGTGAAGAATTTCCAATCGATGATTGAAGAATGGGCTGTTAGTGTCCCATGAACATATCAACCAACTCCCTATTGGACAAGGGTGGTTGAACTCTGCTAGATCTCTCACACGAGCATACTCCTTGAACTTCTCATCACGACCCATAGACATACTTTGTAGTTGCATGCAGTGGGTGTCAATTCGAGATTGTACTCATCATGCGAAAGCATCGCCAAGTCACTCCAAGCACGGATACGGTCATTCTCAGTGATAATACCACTCCAATTGAGTTCCGACAAACTCTCTTGAAAATAGTGCATCCACAACTTTCATCCTCGGTGGGGGTTGATCTTCACATAGGACTTCAAATGCACTTAGGGCAAGACATGCCATCATACTTAGCAAAAGTTGGAACTTTGAACTTGGGAGGAATCACAACACGGACAAGACTCGATCATCAAAATTCAGCCGGACATCTTCGGTTTTCCACAGATTGAGACGGTCTTCAAGTTGTTTGTACTTGTCATCTTCATCAGTATTGTCCATTATCATAGTCTTTCTCGTGCTCATTGACTACCTTCGCCATCACCCTTGTTACTTTGCTCTTGACACTTCCTTGAGAGCTCTATCCGACGACCTCTTAGGACCACCTTTGTAGCGCCTACCCATGTTGAGGAGACCAACAACCTTCTTCTTTCGTTGATAAGCTTCTTGGATCTTCTTGGCCTTGGACCAAGCTGGTGAACATCTTGAAACCAGCATTCGAGCTTGAAGATCTTTGGGATCTGTCAAGAGCCATTTCGCTAAAATAAATAGCGAGCAAATGAGAAAACCAATCTTCAATGTACCTGTGATGCAATGTTATGCTATGATATGCAATGTTTATGCGAATGCAATGCAATGTTTTCAAGGACCTTAGAGATTTAAATTTGTTAAACAAGCAATGAACAAACATTTATTAGTACTCTTTTTTATTCTTTTCTTTTTAAGTACAAGAGATAGTTCAAAACAATAAAAGCAAATAAATCCTAAATCTCTAAGTCTCCATGGGCTTCCTCTTGGTGCCGATGTAGGCGTTGATCTTTGCTCCTCGTGAAGTAGCTTGGTCAACTCTAGCACTTTCTTCTCGCTTTCATAGTGAGCTTCAAAGGTATCCCTCTTCTTTAATGAATCCGGATCTCTTCAAGTCTTCAAAATCAGTGGCATGTCGGGATAGAAAAGATAGGTACGTCACCTATAACAGTTCCATAATTCTTAGTAAAGCGTGAATGGCATCATGAGGTTTTGAGCTCGAGCTCTCACCCATTTGAGGTAAGGTTCCCAAGGAATGGAGTTCTGGTGCCCCAAAGTCATGGTATCAGTCTTCTTTACCATGCCCCAAGCGTGTATAAACCTTCGTCGGTAATTCTGGAGATCGTGGTTGTAGTCGAACACAACATCTTGGAGAAGCATATCATGCGGACCATATCTTCGAGCAAAACCAAACTGACGTAGAGCTAGAGAAGGGTTGTAAGTAATACCTCCCCTTATACCAAGTAGTGGTACATTAGGGAATTCTCCACAACGCTCAATGAATGTGAAATCCTTTTGAGAGAAAAGATTCCAACGGATATCTGAATGAGAGAGTGACATTAACCTTTGAGACCATCTCAACCTTTGTTCATTCTTCAAAACTGATGGAGGAAGGTGCGAAATAAACCACCTGGAAAGTAATGGTACACAACACATGAGAGTTCCTTGTCTTTTGATGGTACGAGTGTGGAGAGAATGTAGGATATCTCCAAGTAAAGTAGGCGCAGGATTGCGGGTAAGAAACAACTTGATGGCGTTGACATCTATGAATTGATCCGAGTTAGGAAATAGAACCAAACCATAGATTAGCAAGGCCACAATGTCTTCAAATGCATGGAAACTCATAACTTTGAGGAATTCTCGGGCTTTCTTGATTAAGAACTTGGCAAGTAAACCCTTAACTCCGCTTCTAGTTTCCCAATTGGCTTCAATGTCTGAGCGCTTAAGATGTAAGGCGGATGCAATGTCTTCATACCTAGGAACCTTTTCTAGACCGGTGAATGGCACTTGATCAAGAATAGGCATCCCAAGTAGCTTAGAGAACTCTTCCAAGGTAGGAACCAACTGATAATCTGGGAATGTAAAGCAATGGTGTTTCGGATCGAAGAACTGGAATAGGACATGCATCATATCTTCTTCAAAACTGGAGATAACCAAGTCAAGTAGATAACCATGTCTTTTGATGAACTGAGCATGATCGGGAATCTCTGAAACCAATTCTTTGAGCTGAGAAGGTATACCCACGAAGTTGATTCGGATAGTCTTTCTAGAAGCCATAATACCCTACAAAACAGAGCAAAGATAAATCCCTAGGTCCTTGAAATAGTTAGAAATGATATGCAATGCAAATGATGTCATGATGTCATGTTTGGCACACACAAGCAATTCACACAATGAGCCTAGGGTTAAGGCTTGCATGAGGTATAGGTGATTACCCCACCAAAAGTTTGAGTTGGTTCATCCTGTCCTATAATAGTAACCGGGTTCTAGGAATCTCATATCATTGATCTTTCTCGTAGGCGTTTATTTCAATACGACTACCAAGTGGTCGACCGAAAATATCCCAAAAGTCTGATCTCACTAAGCGTAGCATCGAGTATCAGCCAACCTTGGTCTACACCAAAGCCGGCCATCTCACTACCTTCTAATGGCCAAGATGGGTCAATTAAGGTTCTAAAAGTTTAGTTAGTGCTTGATGACACCACGCAGAAGCCAAATACTATCCTCAACTTGGAAATGAAGAGTATCAGGACATCCAAAGTGTCACACTAACGTAGCCATCATGTTGACCATTTCGATATACGTCTAACGGTCGCGACAATTTATTGCTACTTACCTAAAAGGAAACCCGGATCCGGGTGTAAGGATCCCCCACAAATATAATACCCAAGCAACCCTTGAAAAGTAAAGCAAGCAAATCAAACAGAAAGCAATAAAAGTGATCTAAAAATCCCTAAGGTATTCTCTCTTTAGGGTGTCTCCCCGGCAGAGTCGCCAGTTCTGTAACACGGTGAACTGACTTTGTAGGATTTTGTATCGCAAATGTGCGGATAGCAAGAGTCGCCACCGACTTTTATTTTTATCCAATTAAGGGAAGGTAAAAGTACAGAAAAAGACCTTCGTTTAGATTTTGAGTACGGGAGAAGGTTATGAAAAGGGAAGGTATTAGCACCCTTTCCATCCGAGTTATTCTACGGCTCTTAGTTGCTCTAGATCACTTTTTAAAATTGCTTTCTGTGTGTTTGAAAAAAATGTTTCGAAAAAGGCATTTCGTTTTGACTTTGTAATGATTCATGTAGGAATGTATACAAAGTGTTCGGAAATGTTTCGTTTTTGAAAAGAGTTTGAACTTTGAAAAAGAGTGTGTGGTGTGAAAAGCATTTGGTTTAGAGCAAGCAACTAAAAGACTTATTACCTACTCAGAATCGGTCGTTTTCGTGCTTCTACATTCCTTTAGAATAGCGCTAGCCGTACCATTAGTTGGTAGGTAACTCCATTCGTTGGATGTAAGCGGGACATTCGAAGGGACATCGGATGGTCATAGAAGGCAACTTGTAGGAAGTATCCTAGCACATTCGAAGGGACTATCATCATTTTTCGTAGGCGGCAATCGAGGGTCAAGATCATGTATTCGGAAGCGACATCGTGGGTCTTATGATCTTTGTATCGAAGGGACTATGATGATTTGTTTGTAGGCAACGTTGCTAGAATACCTCTACGTTCGAGGGACATGACCATTTTGATTTCGTAAAGGCAACGAGAGAGAATTACCCTAAGGGGTGCACGTGTGAAAAATGTGTTGAATTCAAGTATTTTATCTTGCAAATTAGTGGGCTATGTTCGTTATTATCTTGCCATACACGCCTAGTTACTAGCAATTTATAGGGTGCGGAAAGTAAAATGCGGAATGTAAAGATGCGGAAAGGTAAATGTCCTACGCTATTACATGGCTTTGGGGCAGATACATAATTTAAAAAATGCGGAAAATAAAGTCCTAATTTAAACTATTACATCCCATAGACAGTTACATTATTTAAAAAAATAAAATGATAAAGAAAAAATTGTCTGAATCGGATCAACCTGCAAGAGAATGAGAAATCGGAAAATGCGATATGAATCGAACAAGAGAGAAAATGTTAGAAAAATGTGTATTTTAAAATAAGAAAAATATTTCATGCTGGAAATAATATAAATATGCTAAAATAATTTTTTGGGATTTTTTGGATGTATTTTAATAATTAAAAATGAATTAAAAGTGATTTAAATGCAAAATTATAAATAAAAATGAATATGCATGCAAAAATATATTTTTTAATTTTATAAATTAAATAAAGATTTTATGAATCATGATCAATCCTTGATCAAATGATGAATGTAACTTCAAAATGAGGATGTTGACCAAAAATTATGAAGTTTGACTGTATGTTGACCACAGTTGACTTTTTGTCCAATACAATTGATTTTCAACCATCTGAGCAATTGTCTGAGGAAACTTGATCTGTGAAGCTTGAAACTTGACATGGAGAATCTTTGAAGCATATGAGGAGGCATGAAGACCATTGGAGATGTTGGAAGCCCATCTTGGCCTGAGAGATACCAAACCCTAGTTTGGGTTGATTGTCTAGGAGAGAGTTTGTCTGATCAACTCTTGAGGAATCCTTGAGTATAGATGTATGAAATCTCTTGAGTAGATGGAGGGCAAATTTTGGGGTATGACAGCCACCGAATTTTCTTTTATCCAATTAAGGGAAGGTGAAAAGAACAAAAAAAGACTTTCGTTAGATTCTGAGTAAGGGAGGAGGTTATGAAAAGGGAAGGTATTAGCACCCCTTTCCATCCGTAGTTATCTACGGGCTCTTAGTTGCTTTTAGCTCACTTTAAAATAAATTTGCTTTCTGTGTGTGTTTGAAATTTTTTTTGAAAAGGCATTTCACTTTGACTTCGTAATGATTCACGCTGGAATGTATACGAAGTGTTCAGAAATGTTTCGTTTTTGAAAAGTGTTTTATCTTTGACAAAAGTGTGAGGTGTGAAAAGTATTTTGATAGAGCAAGCAACTATAAGGCTTATTACCTACTCAGAACGGTCGTTTCGTGTTATTTCGCTTTCCTTTAGAATAGTGCTATCCATACCATTATTTGGTAGGTAACCCTATTCGTTGGATGTAAGAGGGACATTCGAAGGGACATCGGATGGTCATAGAAAGAAACTTGTAGGAGTATCCTAGCACATTCAAAGGGACGATCATCACTTTTCGTAGGCAACAATCGAGGGACGAGATCATGTTTTCGTAGGCCACGTCGAGGGACTATGATCTTTGTATCGAAGGGACTATGATGATATATTTGTAGGCAACGGTGCTAGGATACCTCTACGTTCGAGGGACTTGACCATTCATTCGAAAGGCAACAAGAGAGAATACTCTAGAGGGTGCATGTGTGAAGAGAGTGTGTTAAATTTAAATATATTATCTTGTAATTAGAAGTGGTCTAGGTTCGTTTTATCTTGCCATACACGCCTAGTTACTAGCAGCTTATAGGGTGCAGAAAGTAAATTGCGGAAAGTAAAGTGCGGAAAGTAAATGTCCTACGCTATTACATGGCTTTGGGGCAGTTACATAATATAGGAGTGCGGAAAGTAAATCCTAATTAAGCTATTACATCCCATGAGCAGTTACATAATATTGGAAAAGAAAGAATGCGAGAAAATAAATCCGAGCTATTACAACCTGGAAGCAGATACATAATAATCGAAAAAAGAAAATAAATTCGCATAAGAGAAAATATGTTAGTAAAAAGAAGATTTTTGAGTTAAGAAAATGTTTTTAGGTTAGTAAACCTAATTAAATGATAAAGCAATTTTTTTTGGAATTTTCTGGATTGGTTTTTATGAGGAAAAATAATTAAAAGTCAATTTTATGGTTAATTAACGATTAATTAAAATATGCATGCAAAAATATTAATTTTTATGTTAATAAATTAAATAAACATTTTTCTAACCTAAATGCAAAAAGAAATTATTTTTTGGTGATTTTTTAATGCATGAGAAAATTATTTGAAGAGAAAGTAAAATGGAAAAGAAAATATGAGAAAAATAAAGAAAGGGTCAGAGGGCTTCTAGATAAGATTCTCCCAGAAGCTGGAGCTTCTAGGAGACCCTTGGTTGACCGTGACCAGAAGTGCACACTTCTGGGGGGACTCTTGCGCGTGGGGATGTCCAGAACCTTGGAGTTTCTGGAGCTTCTGGCCTGGAGATGCCCAGAAGTACGCCCTTCTGGGGCTTTCTGCTTGAAAGCACGCCCAGAAGCTGGAGCTTCTGGGGCCTAGAGCGTGGCATGAAGAGCCAGAAATTGTGATTTCTGGGCAAGCTTTCTGGAGAATCTGCAAATTTCAAAATGTTAAATAAAAAATAAAGGTTCGAACCCAGGACCTTCTGAACAATCACGCGCTGCCTTGCCATCTGAGCCATGTGGGTTATCTGTTAATAACGTAAAACAAAAAGAAAACAAAGGATTTCTGGGAACCATTCAGAACAGAAAGCGCGCGCAGAGTCATCTTCTCCAATTCAAATGTTCAGGCTTTTGGCTACGGTTTCTGCTTCTCCGTTGCTAAATCCCTGCAAGTCATAACTCATGCAATATGCAATATAAATTAAATGTAAAGCCATGGATTGATTGCAAATTGTCCCCTGAACATGAATATGTCCTTAGATTGGTCCAATTTTTCCTATTCTAAGAACCCCTAATTTGAGCTTAGGAACCCTAACAATGGTGGAACTCGGTTTATGCGTCGAAACTCAAATCAAACCATCCAGATAGCTTGCAAACATCATTCTAAACACAAACAAACAATCAAAACATGTTAAATATGCATGAACATCAAAAATAGAATTTGAGTTAGAAAGGTTCAAACCGAAACTGTGATTTCGTGATTCTGCACGTTTGAATGACTTGTGGATATCTAGATCGATTCAGGGGTACCTCCAGGAATGTGTTGGAATCCTTAGAATGCCTTGAATTATCTGAAACTAGGGCTGCCAATAACTTGCAATGCACGGTTTTTTTGAAGTTTGACTAGGGTTCTTGAGGCAAGGATTTCGTCCCTTGTACTTGTGAATGCATTGTGTACTTATAGTGGAAGGATTTAGGTCAAGAATCATGAAGAAATTATATGCCAATCAATGAGAAAATATTTGATTTGGTACGAAACCAAATATTGCCTTTTTTTGATCAAATCTCATACAATTCCTTTGCCAATCAATGCAATTTCGAAATTGACAGCTTGTATGGCTTGCTTGGACCTCAAGAATGAGAGAAAAATCCAATTTGCAATTAATTTTGATTTTCTATCTTTTATTTTAATTAAATTGGCTTTTAAATGATTAAAAATCCAAAATAAATAGAAAATAAAAGATAAATTCGTGGCCTTGGGCTTGGAGGTTCCAAATCAGCTAAGGAACATGTTTGAACCAAGAAAAGTTAGGCCCATTTGCAAAATTTTGGATTTTGTCAAGTATTTCTCTTTGTGCACCTCCTCAAAAATGCTCAACTTGTGCAAGGTGTATCTTGCTCAATTTTTAACATTTTTGGGTGTTCTTGAACTTTTTAGAAAGCTCAAGATGTTCTATAAACAACCTATTTGGTTTCATCTCAATTGAAGTTTCCATACTCAAGAACACTTCTTTACAAAAAGATGACCTTTTGTTGACTTTGAAAAGGACCTGTAATGTTTTGATCCATAACTTCCAAATGAAGCATTTTCTGACCAAGCTTGTGAGACATGAAGTTGTATAGAATTGAATTCTATTTAAAATGAGCTGTGGTGGAAATTTTTTTGATAAAGTAAGAGAAAGTTATGCCTGGTCAAAGTTCTGTTGACTTTTGTCTAAGAAAGCCCAAATTAGAAACTTTGACTTTTGATCAATTCTTGACTTTTCTTGATGAATCATGATCAACCCTTGATCAAATGATGAATATTACTTCAAAATATTTATGTTGACCAAAAATTATGAAGTTTGACTGTATGTTGACCACAATTGACTTTTTGTCCAATACAACTGATTTTCAATCATCTGAGCAATTGTCTGAGGAAACTTGACTTGTAAGGCTTGGAACTTGACATGGATATTCTTTGAAGCATATAATGAGGCATTATGACCACTTGAAGTGTTATAATCCCACCTTGATTTGAGAATGGCCAAACCCTAGTTTGGGTTGACTGCTTAGGAGAGGGTTTGTCTTGTCAACCCTTGTGAAATCCTTGAGTATGGATATTTGAAATGTCTTGAGAAGTAGGAGGGCAAATTTTGGGGTATGACCGAGTGCTGATGTAGAATGATAAAGTAGTTGAATATGCATCAAGACAGATGAGGATTCATGAGAAGAATTATCCTACACATGATTTGGAGCTTGCTGCAGTTGTTTTCGTATTGAAGATTTGGAGGTATTATTTATATGGTTCTAGATTTGAAGTATTTAGTGACCATAAGAGCTTAAGGTATTTGTTCGAGCAAAAAGAGTTGAATATGAGACAGCGAAGGTGGTTGGAATTATTGAAAGATTACGATTTTGGTCTGAATTATCATCTAGGAAAAGTAAATGTAGTGGATGATGCGTTAAGTAGGAAGACTTCGCCTATGTAACAATGATAGTTAAAGAGTTAGAATTAATTGAGCATTTTAGATATATGAGTCTAGTTTGCAAGACGACGCCGTAGAGTGTTATGCTAGAAATGTTAAAGATTAACAATGATTTCCTGGATAAAATCAAGGAAGCTCAAAAGTTGGATGTGAAACTGGTAGATTCGATGGTTGGAATCGATTAGTCTGAAAATAGTGATTTTAATTTGAATGCGCAGGGTGTGTTGAGATTTTGTGACTGCATTTGTATTCCTGATGATACGGAGATGAAAAGACTAATTCTTGAAGAAGGCCATAGAAGTAAGTTGAAAATTCATTCGGGAGCTACTAAAATGTATCAAGACTTAAAGAAATTGTTTTGGTGGCCTGGAATGAAACGAGATGTTGCGCAATTTGTATATGCATGATTGATTTGTCAGAAGTTGAAATTTGAACATCAGAAGCCTGCAGGGTTGATGCAACCGTTGGAAATTCCAGAATGGAAAAGGGATAATATTTCGATAGATTTTGGTGACGGAATTACCTAAAACTGTACGAGGATATAATTCAATTTGGGTGATTGTTGATAGGCTTATGAAGTCGTCTCATTTTATACCTATCAACATCAGTTTTCCTATGCCGAAACTTGCGGAGATTTATACTAATGTAATTGTAAAACTGCATGTTGTTCCATTGTGTATTGTGTAGGATAGAGATCTGAGGTTTACTTCTGATTTTTGGCTGAGTTTGCAAGACACGTTGGGCTCTAAGTTAAGGTTGAGTTCGGCGTATCATCCTCAGACGGATGGTCAGATAGAAAAGACGAATCAATCATTGGAGGGTTTGTTGCGAGCATGTGTTCTTGAAGAAAAAGGTTTGTGGGACACTTGTCTTCCATTGATAGAATTCATTTATAATAATAGTTATCATTCTAGTATTGGAATGACACCTTTTGAAGCGTTGTATGGTCGAAGATGTAGAACTCCTTTTTGTTGGCATGAATCGGGAGAAAGTGTAGTACTTGGACCTGAACTTGTTCGAGAGACTACCGAAAATATAAAGTTTATTCGGGAAAAGATGAAAGCTTCCCAAAGTAGACAAAAGAGTTATCATGACAAGTGGAGGAAAAATTTAGAATTTCAAGAATGTGATCATGTGTTTTTGAGCGTCACGCTTGTGACTGGTGTTGGGCGAGCTTTGAAGTTGAAGAAACTTACTCCTTGTTTTATTGGTCTGTATCAAATATCAGGCAGAGTTGGAAAAGCCGCTTATAGAGTGGCATTACTGCCGAATCTTTCAAATTTGCATGATGTGTTCAATGTGTCACAATTACGAAAGTATATTCTGGATTCATCTCATGAGATTCGTATGGATGCTGTGCAAGTACGGGATAATCTTCCTGTAGAGACGATGCCTTACGGAACGTAGACCATGAGATGAAGGCTTTAAAAGGTAAATAGATTGCTTTGGTAAAAGTAGTTTGGTTGGGAGCTGCGGGAGAAAGCATGACATGGGAGTTGGAAAGCAAGATGCGGGAATCGTATCCATAACTGTTTGCACCAGGTAATTTTTGAGGACAAAAATATTTTAAGTGGGGGAGAGTTGTAATGCCCCAATTAAATATTTAAGTAATTGTTTGTTGAATTAATTTGTTTTGGCATAATTAGGATTTTTGTGGGTGCAATTAGAGGTTGAGAAAGAATACTAATATTGATATTATTATCATTGATTATATTATTTGGTTATTATAATTATTCCCTTATTATTATTATTATCATTATTAGTGAGTAATAGTAATAAAATATACAATTAGAAGAGGGTTAAACCTATTAGGAATTATTGTCACGTAGAAAGAGAGAAGAGAAAAAGAAGAACTAGGGCCAAGGAGAATCCCACTATTGTTGAAGGAATCAAAGATGCAATTTAAGGTAAGGGGGTGAATGAGTTCTCTAAATGATGGTATTAACATGAGAGGGTAGTGAGGGTTCCTTCCCCTCTTTAGATTTTATGTATTATCTAATGTATAATTTTCTTTGGTTGATTCTTGTGTTGTTTCTCTATAAAATTTGTGAATCTGATGATGCCTAGATGGACTGATGTTGTTGAATTTGTTGTTATTGTTGTGTTGCTCTATAAAATTGCAGATCTGAAAATTATAAGCCTAGAAATGTGATGAAAATTATAGAATTAGATGAAGAAATTGTTGTAGATTCATAGGATAATGAAATTAGGTGAAGATTGGATGTTATTAGATGTAGAAACACTATTTTGGACCCAAAATTGGAGACTGGAAGTACTCAAAAACGAGTAGGAAATGAACTGAGAAGATGACAGGAAAAACTATGTAGCAAACTGGCCGTACGGTATGATACGCGTATGAGGGAACGTCGTAGGGGGTCGTACGTGTATGGTATGTGCTATGTCCCCGAGCCAGCACGACCAACTGGCCAGACGCGTATGAAAATGAGGCTATACAAGTATGGACTTGCCTTACGCGTATGGGGTTTTGGGGAATATTTTCAAAGGAAAACATCCTCTGGTGGTACGCGTATGACCTTGGTCTCTAGAGCGGAACACGTATGATACGCGTATGGAAAGGGCGAGGCAGGAGACGTACGCGTACGATACGCGTATGTGCAGGCTGAGGTGCAGAATAAAAATATGTTTTCGCGATTTAATTCTCGTTCTCGCGTGCAGTGCAATTTCTTTTAATTCTTAATAACTAGTAAGACTTAAGTAGTTATAGGAAGACTAATAATAGTGGAAAATGAGATTAAAATATGAGACTTTGTATGAATGGTACATGATGATGAAGGTGTTGTTGGCCTTAATGGCAAATTTTGAAGGCTTATGCCTTGTTGTTTTAAAAATACGTTGTTGCATGTTGATAATGAATTCATATCATAGTTGAGGGCTCATGCCCTATTGTTGGCCTACAATGGCGTTTATGTTGAGGGCTTATGTCCTGTTGTTGCCCACAAAGTGACACTATGTTGAGGGCTGATGCCCTGTTGGTACCACATGCATTTAGTTGTACTCGATTACATCACATTGCATTATATTGACTTGTTATTGATCATACAAATGAGGAATGTGTTATGAAGTTTTGTGTGGAATTATTTATTGTGCGTTATATGATTGTGTGTGTTACTACTCCTTAGCATGTGATATTTAATTGTGTCTTTATTGAATGCAATTATCACCCCTTTTATGTTGTTGTGTCTGTGCTTCTCGGGAAGAACAGATAATCAGGTACACGAGTAGTGCTTGGAGTTAGTGTTACCAGATCGAGTCTTAGGAGTCGCTCTGATACGTAACACGGGAATTGGGAACATTTCATGACTTTACATTCTTTTGTTTGTCACGTATCTTGAACTATGATTATGTTGAACCACACGTTTGTGGAGTTTTATTTATTGTTAGGGCCGTAGTGACATAGAATTAAATTGATTTAATTATTTCGCTGCTGAATCAATTATTTTGAATAAATGAAGTAATAAAGTGAATCTTAGATTTTATGAAATTTTGAAGTATGTGGCATCCCACTTGTGGAACTCTGTTATATTTTGTGTGATTCTTTATTTATTATTATGGGGAAGTGGTGTGTTACACACGGGACCGATGACGAGTTTAACCAGCAGGAGCAACCTCTAGCTAATGATGTTCGATCCCCTCATGCATCACCTGCACAAACTGCACCATCTTCCTCTAACCCACCTACAAGTACCACTTCTGGTTTTATCTTTATTGAGGACATGTGGACTGATCTATCCATCAGGAATATCATTGAGTCCCAGGGCATTTTATCCTCTGAGCAACTCCGTCTATGAGCAGACTTCCAGCGGCATTTCAACCTCGTGAAGGCCACACAAGGCTCCATCCTAGGTAACATGCGACAGTTGCAGCGCAATAATGCCACATTATATTCCAGAGTCGAGCAACTTGAGCTCTCCTGAGACCACTATCGCCATAGCAGGAGTCGTCACACTTGACACTTAGGCCAGGATGACGAAGGTACCAATGGCCAACAATAGTGTTCCCAGGTTACTCCTTTCTTCGCTTTTATCGAAACATTGAGGACAATGTTCAGTTCAAGTGTGGGAGGAGATTTATTTACTTTGTTATGTTTTTCTTTGATTTTATTTTCTAGTTTAGTTTATTTTCTAGTTTAGTTTATCTTTAGTTAGCTATTTTTCATGTGTTTGACGAGTCATTTGTGCAAGTGTACCCATTTCCTTATTTTTTGAGCCTTACCAAATTTTTTTACCAAAGAAAACATACTGTTTAGGAAGATTTGGGCTATAAGACAAGTTTAAGATAGGATGTAGTGGACTTAGGAAAAATCTTTTTAAAAAATCGATATCATCCTGACGCCATAAGCTCCACGATTATAGGAACCGACCCCGATACGCCTAAATTGTGGCCTTAATCATCATCTTGAAAATAAGTTCTTTAGTAGTTTATCATAGCAGTCGGCTCCGACCTAAGCATGCTCCACGTAGAGGACCGACGAAAATAAGTGAATGATCCTGAATTTTTCTGCTCTTGAAAAGATAAAATGCAACCCGAGGATAGGTGACTCTCACCAAGCCATTTAACCCAAAAATGTCGTAAGAATTTGAAAAAAAGAGAAATAAAATAGCTCTTTGTCGGTTGGTTAAATGGAATCTGGTGCTGGACTTGGTAGGGCGAATTACGATTTGATCCTCCACAACTTTAATTAGCTTTAAGGGGTTACACCGACTTATGTACCAGAGCCCCACTGCTTGAGATCAAAATCACTAATCGGTCACTTTACTACGAGTAATGTACGAATAACAAGCTTAATGTGATTGAACCCAAACGCAAAAGAACCTTAAATAGATGAAGAGGTAGGCCGAGGTTTTAGTAGCATGTCATGGGTTGGTTTACAAAGGAATAAAGTTTATACCCACATTGACGGAAAGTGTCACCATGATATCTTTGGTTCAAAAAGATTAGTTCCTACCAATACATCCTGACTCAAACTTAGAAGCCCTTTTTGCCTGAATCTTTCTTTGTGCTGTTATTTGTTTTATGAGCTTTATCAGAGTTTTGCTTGAGGACAAGCAAAGGTTTAAGCGAGGGAGAATTTGATAACACTGAAACATATTGCATATTTGACTCAGATTTTACATGATCATTTTAGTTTTATTGTCCTTTTCCCACTTTATTGTTTTCTTTTGCTTTCATTTACAGGTTCTCAACTATTTCAGAGCTCTCCTGCGCGAAACGAAGCAAATCGGCCAAGAAATCAAGATTTTCAGCTATTTGTGCACATGGCGGTCAACATTGCGGCTGGCATGATGTGTCAAGGACTCAACCACCATCAACTGCCTTCAACCCAAGTTCTTTTTGTCTTTATTCAGATGAAGGGCGCCATGGTGTGGTGGCGGGAGCCATCTTTGTTTCTTTTTTTCCCACCCAAAAGGGAGTTGAAGGGCATCTTCGTAATTCCTTAGTTTTCTATTTTTCTATAAATAGTCATTTTCAGTTTAGTTTTATTTTCATTCCAAGCTTAGTTACAAACTTAAGCCATATATTGACAGTCTTGTAAAGCGATAAACTCCTTATATCGAAGGGTTATTGCATTATTGATCGAGTCTGTAATCGAGCTTAGAGCACTTTGATAGAAGTTAATCCTGCCGCCATTTTCATTTCCAATCGCATTTATTTCCACTTGTACAATATTTAAAGCCTCAGTTTGGAGCAAGTTTCTATTTACAAGTCTTGCATTTACTTTATTTATTTCACCGCACTCGCTTTACTTTACTTTATTTCCTTATCTTGCACTTACTTACTTGTTTTATTAACATGCACTATTTACCTGTCTTTTAAGCCTTTTATTTCATCTACTTTAATATGATCTATTTTAACATGTCTATTTACATTTCTATGTCTGGCTAAACTTTAAAGGTTAGAATGTAAGGATCATAGTTAAAGTGATGTTCCATATAATGTGTCTGTAGAAATACTTAGGGGATGTTTTGGTTTTTAACAGAAGTTTTCTTCACTTTATTTTTGTTGGGTAAGATCGAAAGTCGTCCAACTTTTGGTAAAACTTGGTTAGTCTTAATTGTTCAAAGAAATCGAAAGTGCTTTGTCTAGTTAAGTAGGAGTTTTTAATATTACAGAGAAAACGATTTTAAAAATATTTTTGGACGCGTTTATGGTTTTAAAATCCGGTTCGTATGAACCTCTTTTAGTTAAAAGTTCCAAGTCAAAACACTTTTCAACTAATTCAAGAAACTATATTTCTTAAAAATAGGTTCACTACTTTAACGCAGTGCGCGCCTTTTTATAAGTGACAATAAAAGGGAGATTAAAGAGTAAACTCGATTCTGAATATGCGAAAGCGACAGTTCCTATTAAATTAGTTCTTTTCAGGAGTAGAAAATATTGCCCTATAAGTAGTTCTATTTAGAAGCATTCGGAACATTATGAAACTATGTGAATTACATTCAAGCCTGTTGCTTTTATCTGAATTTATTTTCGTACTTTACTTTCTCTCTACACTCTCAACAACTGAATTTGATCTTCCTTAGATAAACATCGTGACAAGACTATGAAAGATTGACATTTGGTCTCTATGGATTCGATAATCTCTTATATTACTCTGACGCGATTCGTACACTTGCGAATTAACGCATGAAGAAACTATGGCGGAAAAGACTTAATTTGAGGTGGACGTTCCTAGTATTGATACTAATATTAGTGACAAAATTATTATAAAAGTCTCTAATTATCAGTTGACTCATGATAAGGTAAGGAGATATATTATATCATCACAATGGGACAGTTATGTAGGTGTTAAGTGTTATACTTTGAATGTGGCTGAAGGATTGTAAAACTCATAAATAAAGACCTTTAGAGGGAGATATTCGAAATTAGGAGGATCCATAGATGGTTGAAGAACCATACTTATGTGCTTGTTAGATTACTGAAGTAGAAAAAAGTGGTTGGAAGAAAGTGGATGCAAGTGACAAGATCAAGGTTCAAGTGTGACTTGTTGGTTAAATTGAAATCATCACACTTTCGTGTCAAGATAAAAATTGTTGAAGTATGTCTTAAAAATGGTTAAATTGAAATCATCACAGTTTCGTGTCAAGATGAAAATTGTTGAAGTATTTCTTAAAAACTTAAGTGGTGAAGAGAAAAAATATACATTTTGACATTGCTGAAACAAAAAAGTTGTAAAAGTAGCTGAAAGGTTGACAAAAGGCGTTGAAACCGCATGGAAGAGGTCACGCAAAGGTGGCTAGAGGCGGCAAGAGTTGAACACCATAAATTGGTGGTGGATGGGCGTCGGGTGGCGATTCAGGTCGGTCTGGGTTTTTGATCATCTTTTATGATTTTCTCAATTCATGTGTTTTGGGCTTTTTCGTTTGAGTATGTGCTTCTGTTTGTTAATGGGTTGCATTTTAGGTTTATTTTGGATGTGTTGGATTTCAACAATTATAAATATGCATCTTTGTCATTCTTGGTATCATAGTGTTCGCGTTAAAAGGTGACGCGCCTGAGGATGCGAACGTGAGTTCGGATCTTCTGGTACGCAACGATTTAAATATTTTGATTTGTTTATAAAGATGCCTCGAGCATCAAGCTTTATTATTTTCAACACAAGAAAGATGATTTAATGATTATGAAAAGGGAAAGTGAAATACCCTCAATTGATATTGATATGCGAACGACTAGCGCAAACTAGACATAACGCATTGGGGAGATTCTAGTAAGGGGATTGGTATATAAAGGAATAGATGGAGCACCCTAAATATATGTAGTTATCTACGCTTTATATATGAATATGTTTGATATGTTGTGTGTTTTTAATTGCTATTTCTATGATTGGGAAAGTTTCTCCTTTGGGATTTTAAGCAGATTATGTGGGATTCTAGGTTTTGTTATTATTGTGCTCGCAAAGATCTTTGATCTTCTGCATACATATCCCTAGTGGGAATCGAGCATTTGTAGCTCGGATCTCTGTGGTTCTATGGTTTGTTTGGTCTGAGGGAGATAGAAATTTGCTCGGCAAGGATGAGACCTTGTGCCTACGTATTCTCAAAAGGATGTTGAGAAAGTCAGAGCAATCGTAGTTCCCACTTATGCTAGTGGAAAGCAACGGGATGTTAGTAAGAGATGCATAAATGTCATCTTAATGAAAAATGTATCTAATCTATTTCATCACATACATTTTTGAAAAGTTTGATTGATTAAAATCTTTCATCGTAAGTATTAGGTGTTTTGCTTGAGTGTACAAGCGTTACCACTTACATGTTTAAGAAAGATGTTTTGAAAAAGATGATTTAAATCTTTTAACTGTAAGTATTGGGTGTTTTGCTTGAGTGTACAAGCGTTACCACTTACTGTTAATAGATGTTTTTGTTTGAAAAGAGTTTAAAAAGTTTGAAAAGTTTTTGACTGTATGTGATGTAATGGATGAGATACTTCTTCCATAGAGATGATAAATGTCTAAATCTCTTAGGAGTTGTCTGTCTCTTACTAACATCCCGTTGCTTTCCACTAGCATAAGTGGGAACTACGATTGCTCTGACTTTCTGAACATCCTTTTGAGAATAATGAAAAATGTCATCTTAATGAAAAATGTATCTAATCTATTTCATCACATACATTTTTGAAAAGTTTGATTGATTAAAATCTTTCATCGTAAGTATTAGGTGTTTTGCTTGAGTGTACAAGCGTTACCACTTACATGTTTAAGAAAGATGTTTTGAAAAAGATGATTTAAATCTTTTAACTGTAAGTATTGGGTGTTTTTCTTGAGTGTACAAGCGTTACCACTTACTGTTAATAGATGTTTTTGTTTGAAAAGAGTTTAAAAAGTTTGAAAAGTTTTTGACTGTATGTGATGTAATGGATGAGATACTTCTTCCATAGAGATGATAAATGTCTAAATCTCTTAGGAGAAATTGATTGGATTAAAGGGATGCTTTTAAGAAGCCCGTGGGTCCTTGTATTGTTAGCCCAAGAGGAGGCATTCCGAGGGTCATCGAGGGTCATCGAGGGTCCTTGTATGAAGCTCAAGAGGAAGCTATAGGGTATGGCTGTCTTTGGCTTGAAAGGGATTTCACCGAGAAATCATCCTTTTCTGAATAAGAGCAATTTCACCGGGAAATTTTACTCTTTGGGGAATTTGAAAGTGATTTCACCGGGAAACCATCCTTTCAGGGTTCTATCTTAGCGCGGGTGATTCTTTGTATTGGAAGCCCAATAGGAGGCTGTTTAAGAGATTTCCTGTCTCTTTCATTGTATGATGCCCAAGAGAAGGCTAAACTCAATGAGGAGTTCTTTTGAACGAAGCCCAAGAGGAGGTGACTGGGAGTGTTGTCTTATACGAAGCCTAAGCGGAGGCTAACTCTGTGGGAGAGTTTCTTTGTACAAAGCCCAAGAGAAGGCTGACCCATGTTGGGGATAAGTTATCTTGTATGAAGCCCAAGCGGAGGCTAAACTCAACTGGTGATGAGTTGTCTTGTATGAAGCCCAAGCGGAGGCTAAACTCAATGAAACCTATTGATTAGTCTAATTTTATGTTATTTATTAGACGGTTGTATAAACAGTGTGTGTGTGTGATATGTATTCACAGGAGTTTATGAAGGAAATATAAACAATGCATGATGTTTATTTACGCAGTTTATGAAATATAAACAAGTGTCGTGAAACGAACGCTTAAAACGAGCGTAACTTGATTATTCACAAGTTTGGGTGTACAAGGAAATGAATATGTACACGAACGAGTTTTATGTACGCATAAAGATGGATGTACATAGGAGGGTTGGGACTTACATCAGAAGAGAGGCCCATTGATTTGAAAGCAGCTTCACAGGAATAATGCTCCTTTCAATACCAATGGTATTTAGTGTAAAATGTCAGATGAAATGAAATGATTGATCAACGTTTATCGTAAAAGTATTTTCAAAAGAGATATCAGTATGTATGATAAAAGTTTTGAAAAAGAAGTATCGTGTTATATATGATAAAAAGTATTTTGAAATATCATATTATGTAGATGAAAGTTTGTTTTAAAAAATGTTTGACAAAAGCTTGATATGTACAAGGAAATATTATGTACATAAAAGAATGTTATGGGACTTACACCGTGATGGAGGCCCATTGGTTTAAAAGAAATCTTGCTCAAGAGAAACCTTCCTTTAGAACCAATGGATTCGGCGTATAGACAAACGAATGAAAACAAATGAAAGAAATTTGTTTACGTTTGAATATTAACAATGATAATTTGAATATGTACAAGTAAAACTAAGTATGTACATAAAGGATTGGGACTTACACCATAAGGGTGGCCCATGATCGATCGAGAAATTCGAGAAAGAACGAATTTGTTTTATCGTTTTAAATCGGATTGATCATGGTAAAAAGATGCAAGTTTGATGAAATGTTTTGAAAAAATGATTTGAAAATGTTTTGAAATGTGAGGTTCATTTATGAGAAGTTTTTTTTGAAAAAAATCGGAAGTCGAAAACTTGAAAAATTCACCTTTTAAGGAGGTTTGAAAAGTGTTCAGAACATCGTTTTCGGCTCGATTAAAATTTAATCAGATGAAAGTTTTTTTTGGATTTTTTTGACATAATCATAAAATATATATATATTAAATGACAAGTGTGCAAAAAATCATCTCAAAATGAGAAGTTTTGATAGGTTAAAAAAATTGTTGAAGTTTGATAAAAAAAACATGAAAATATTGAAGTTTTGTGAAAAAAGACTGAAAAAATGGTCTTGCTGGGTTTTGAACCCATGACCTTTGAGTGGGACGCGTGTCACAAAGCCTTAAGAGCAAGCAAGCAACCAACTGAGCCAAACGCGCTGAGTGTTAGTGGATTAGAAACACGCGTAGATAAAGGATTGGATAATTTAAAAATTTGAAAAAATGAAGAACACATGAACACGCGCGAATTCTGGGTTTATAGTTTTTGATTTTCAGAATCTTTGATCCAAGCTATCTCCCTCGTTTCTCAATGGAATTGGACGATGTAAACATCAAAATGACTCGGTTTTGAACAAGGAATACAACTGTGGTTGTTAATTTTATTTATTTTAAGCCTAACGTGTTTTGATTTGTGGAAAAAAGCTAAGAACCCTAGAACTGAGAAATCAAATTAAATGACTTGTAGTTGATGATTATTTGATTTTTTTGAGGGTTAAGGATCGTGTTAAGTGCAGAAAGAGAATGGCCAAGAGTTTTTGTCAAAAGATTCAAAGAATCATGAGAACCAAACTCGTGTTCATACCTGGAAAAGTGAAGATCGAATTCGATGCAAACGTGTTTCCAGTTGCTGTTTCTCGATTGATTAAGCTCCAACGGCATGTAAGGATGCTCTATGGATAGCCCGCTTGCTCGAACTTGCTTGAATCGAGCTACACAAGTCAACCCGCATACACTCAAAAAATCTGAAATCGTGTTAATGGTGTTACAGTTTGTTGTTCTTGTTTTGGATCACTCCTATGATGTTTATGGAAGGTGTATGGATGATCAAAACTTCAAGGAATCAAACCAAACTCAATTTCGATTACTATGGCGTTTGTACAAGTTTGAAAAATGCAAAATGATTTCTGATTTTAGCTTAGTACAAGTTGATTTTAAGTTTGGAACAAGTTTGTTAATGATTATGGAACATGTTGACACCAATTTTCATCATGTTTCCATTGGATTTTCAAAAATGCTATGTTTGGCAATTTTGCTCTATGATACTTGATTTTCAAGAAAAGAAGAAAAGCATGGATTTGTGTATTGATTTTGGTGTTGATTGAAGCTTGAACTATGATCCTTTTATAGACAAATAGGCTCAAATGTTAGGAAAATGTCCATGGCATTTGGATATTCAAAGAAAGCTTAGAGGGCAAGATTGTCATTTGTAAAGCAAAAGGAACCTTCCTTTTTTACCATGTGTGAATTTATCCAAACTTGATCCAATCTTCAATCATCACTTCTCACTGATGTTTATCAGTTTGATGACTCAATTTGGCAAGGTGGCAAGTGGTTTAAATGAAAAACACAAATGACCTATAATTTTACAAGTTTGTACTTGAAAATTATGGATTTTGGAGCTCTAAATTTCAAATTCAAAAGTGTAGCTATACTCCATGGATTTGAGAGTTCTTGGACATTTTAGAAAGATTTTTCCATGATCTACAACTTTCATGTTTTGAGTTTTTTTCAAATTCCAATTGGAACTAGGTGAAAAAATGGCTTGAAGTTTGAAAAAAAATGTGAAATTTCAACACTTAGAAATTTTTCTAAGTATAGAAATTTTGACTTTTTTGTTGACTTTTCCAAATTCTTTGATTTTTTAGGATCATGATGGATCATTTGAAGTATTTTGATGATGGAAAAAGTTTTGTTTTGAAAATTTGACCAAAAGTCAAAGTTTGACTTTTTTGCAGATGAAATTTCATCGACATTTCAAATCGATCGATGAATTTTGTGAACCTCGTGATGTTTTGAATCCGTAAATTAGGTCAAGATGTTGTATCTAAGATATAATGACCAATCTCTATCCAAAAAAGTCAATTACTGCTCAAAAAATCAGAGAATGCCTATGCTCGACCAAAACCCTAATTGGTCGATCCTCGATTGATCTGTGAGAAAATTTGATATCTGAGGATTGAAGGCTGATGATTTGATCAAGATAGATCAAATGGAGTGAGAAAATCTCAAACCCTAATTGGTTAGCTCTTGAATCAGATGAAAATCTGATGAAACCCTAGTTTTGACCTGTGAATGCTATACCCGATTAATGCTATCTGAACTGTTAGTTATGCAATGATGCAAATGTATGGTGGTATATTAGGTCAAAATTTGGGGTATGACACATAGCCTTTAGAATTTTACATCCGAAGACATATGGAAGATGTGACAATTCTAGTAAGGGGAAATTAATAGAGAAAATGATTAATGAGAATTTTTTTTGGAGATATATATGGAGATTGAGAAACACTTATAAACACATTGGACTTATGTGATTCATATATAGAGTTAAAGAGATTGAAAAACATCTGATCATAAAATATAGATTGTTTTTAGAAATTTAGGTGACTATTTTTTTATAACTCATTTGTAATTTTTTGTAATAATTTTTAAAAGTATAATGAATTTAAGAGTTGCCCTCTCTTTCAAGGTAGATCATTTAATTAAACCAAATAAACAAATTATTGTGTTTCCTGATTTTATTTTATATATTCTTCGACTAAATTAAATTTTTGTTTTATTACATAGAATTGTTTTTTTGAATATTATTTATTTTTTTAATTATTTTTCTCTGTCACCGCATCTAAATTTGTTGAATGATTGAACATTTTAATTTTTACAATAGGACCAAAGATAAAGACAACCACAAAAGTAACTATATAAAGATCAATGATAAAGTAAATAAACAAAGGCTATGTTTGGTTTGGCGGTGGAAACCTAGACGCACGTTTGAAACCCCTTTTCACCGTAAAAATAAAAAGCCACAAAACATAGCTTTTGCGTTACCGTGAAAATGCACCGTGCTTTTGAAATTCCTACCGTGTATCCAAACACACTAAAAATATTTTTTCTTATCTAACGTAGAAAGACTATTATATTGTTTGCGAATTATTGTTGCCAACTTTTGCTAAGATACATTGTGTATTTCACATGTCCCAGCTCAAACATTGCAGAGGTGATAATTCGAGACAAAGAAATACTTAGTTGGTCACAATCCCAACAAATATTCATTTAGGCACACATACAAAATATTTCAAATCATTTAAATATTATAAAATTATCTATTATTTAATTATTTTTATTCTATAAATTTTTCTAACATGTATGTGTGCCTATAGGTTGTGTCCAAGAAATTGTGCCCAAGCAAGAGTTTCTCCTACAGACAACTCATGCCCCTTCCTTACTCACCATCCCCACATCAAAATAAATGTGCTCGAGATTGAGTATAGAAATTATTAGGTGTGGAATATGTGATTGTGTAATCAATCCCTCCTCTCTCATGCTTAGGCTTAATTTTCTATGTTCATTATTTTCTTGAGTGTTTTTATCAATAAATTAACCTTAACAATCCTCCGTTTAAGGACACCCATCTTAATAGAACACATCATTTAAAAATTAAGAAAACATATTTACCGATCCAAATTTCCATGATGCACAAGTTTTGAATCATATTCATTCTTCTCGTTTCCATTAATTATTTCTCCTACTTTTCTATTTCTTCCCATATGAACCTGATTATACTTGATTGGAAAGTTGAAATAATCCTCTTAACATAGTAGCCGTCGTCGTCATCATCATAAAGAAGAAGAATATATAAGAAAATACATCATGAACCAAACAATAATTACAATAATGTTACATCATCCAATTCAAAACCCATACAAATGAGGAATCAACGTGTTACATAATATTATGAATAGTAGTATAATAAATAAAACCAATATAAATCAATCCTTTAAAAATTTATTGTGGTAAATAACCATGTTTCATAAATTTAAAAAACAAATCCAAAAACAAGAGCAACAAAGGATGCAACTATTGTTGGCACAAAGAGGGTTGTAGCGTCAGATGTAGGACTTGGAGCTGGTGCTTCTCCAGCTGAAACAGTTGATGCTGCCATCATCATGGCCACCACCATCATAGCAACAAATAATTGGTTTATCTTCAATGCCTCCATTTCTGAAATTTAATTTGATACTTTCTTAATTTCTTGTGAAAAGAAATTGAGAAAGTTGGTATTAAAAAACAAGAATTGGTATTGGATGAATATTGAATGCGTGTGTGTGACTTTATATAGTTGTTGCAAGAGAGAATAAGATTAAAATAAACAATTATTTTGGGCAGGCTAGGCTGTCCCAACTATTGTTTTTGAGGATTTCAAGGATGCCAATTAGATTATGGATGGATGAGAGGGAGGAAACAGGTTTGGGTGGTTTGTGTTTGATTAAACAACTATTGTAATACGCGCATATATATATATATATATATATATATATATATATATATATATATATATATATATATATATATATATATATATATATATATATATATATATATATATATATATATATATTAAGTTTTGTTTATAAACTTTATAAATTCTATTAATATAGAATTCAAAAACAGAACCCTAAATAAACTATTAAACTCATATCCGATTACAATTATGAGAATGAAAGTCATTGAGAATCACCGAAAGTTTGCGGAAATGTGAACTTCTAATTTGTAGAGTTCCTTATGATCTTCTAAAAGTTATTTTGATCATCAAATTTGTTTTTAGGAAGTTAACTTAACTATTAGTGATATTTTTTTAAAGTTTAATTAAGATGCACTATTGTTTTTAAAAAAATTATACTAAATCGTTAGATTTTTGAATTGCACACTAGATCAAAATATATTAAACAAAAGAAAAGAGGGCAAATTTTAATTAAGAGCACTACAAATGCACTAAAAAACCAACAAAATAAAAGGGCGAATTAAGGGAGGCAGGCAAAATATAATTGTTAGACGGTGTGGAAGGTGATCGAGAGGGGGGTGAATAGATCACCTCTTTAATATTACGGATTACAAATTATTTATCAGAGTTAAAGATAAAATTTGCGGAAAGCGGCAAACGGTCCTGAATTGACTTCCGTCTATTCGAACTAGCTACTAGAAAATCGGACATGCGATAGTTTACTGGATTTTAATTGAGATGAGAAAGATGAATTAACACAGAACATATGTTGAATTAATCCACTTATCACTATAACACAATTTCCAATTAATGAAATCAAGCTAGCACTTTTGTCAAACATTGGAGTATGCTTGTTCAATGATCAATGGCAATGGAGTTTTGATAAAGAGTTTCTTCCAACCTTGTATCAATGAACAGAAATTGCACACCAATTGAATCACAAATGTATTGCAAAAGTAAAGAGATAGAGAAAGAATACGATACGAGGCGATTTGGTAAGGAAGTTCTCCACGCTCGTCTCGCGTGTGGATCGTCTCCTCTCAATTTCCAAATTGAATTGAGAACTTTCTTTATCAATATGCTAAAAATTGTTTACAAGGTTGCAATACAAAGAAAAACAAATCACATCGATCTTGTTCTTCTTGTATCAACCTTCTTAATCAGAGTTGATCAAGAACACACCTGCAAGATACACAAACAATTCACCGGTTCCACGACCTGTTTGCAAGATCACCCCGATCTCCAAACCCTACGCTGCAGATTAATATGCTCCGTGTAATCGTGACTAACAAACCCACAAGAACACCTCCGTTCTTTCTAGACAAACCTTCTGGTTTTTCCTCGAAACCCCCTTCGAATCTTCAACTCAGCTAGATCACTGATCGTACCACTGAACGTTATCTCTTTGATCCCTTGATCCAACAAATAATGATGATTATGTGTCAATGTTCTTGAACCAAGGTGATTGAGAAGATGATGAAGATAAAGTCTCTTTCAAGTTTCTATGTGCTCAAAAAATTGATGCTCACCAACTGTATTAGTGACACACACCGTAACTCACTGCCAAACTTTCTTTTATATGGAAACAAAAGATGTTAGAAGAAAAACAGAATTATGAGTCGACACAAAATGCGTATGAGTCGACACAAGAGCTCTATGAGTTGATACAAGTGAATTTGTATCGATGCATAATGTATTGAAATTTCTTCCAGAAAGTAAAGTTATGTATGAGTCGATACAAATGTTATATTTGTCGACACAAACAACTTATCTATTGATACAAGAGATTTTGTATCAATGCATACTGTATTAGAATGACTTCCAAAAAGTTGAGAAGGCTATGTATCGATGCAAGCAAGTATGTATCAATACATACTATTTGTCAAAATGAATTCCAGGAAATGAAATACAATATGGGTCGATGCATAACATGAATGTGTCAATACAAGTTTTAAAATCTTTGAGCGCATAAAACGTGAATCTTCTAACGTATAAGAACTTTTTATTAGAGCGTGAATCTTCTAACGTATCAGAGCTTCTGCTTAGAGCGTGAATCTTCTAACATAATTAGAACTTCTGTTAGATCAGAGTCTTCTTCTGATGTATCAGAACTTCTGTTAGGTTCAGATCAGAATCTTCTTCTGCTATCTGAACTTCTGTATTGATTCATAATCTTTATCAGAACTTCTATTACGTTCAGATCATAATCTTCTTCTACTATCAGAACTTCTGTATTGATTCACGCCTTTATCGAACTTCTTGCATTGATCGTAATCTTCTTCTACTATCAGAACTTCTGAATTGATTCACAATCTTTATCAGAACTTCTGTTACGTATCAGAACTTCTGTTAGGTTCACAATCTTTATCAGAAATTCTGACATATATCCATTCCATCAGAACTTATAACGTATTGACACGTTCGAACTTTTGACATATATCCATTCCATCGAACTTCGACTAATTGACACATATCGCATTAGGTTCACAATCTTTATCGAATTTCGATATATCCATTCGATCAGAAATTTTGTAAAACTTTTCTTCTTCTGACGTATTGACACGTATCAGGACTTCTGTTAGGTTCACAATCTTTATTAGAAATTCTGACATATATCCATTCCATCAGAACTTATAACGTATTGACACGTTCAGAACTTTTGACATATATCCATTCCATCAGAACTTCAGACGAATTGACACATATCAAAACTTCTGTTAGGTTCACAATCTTTATCAGAACTTCTGACATATATCCATTCCATCAGAACTTCTGTAAAACTTTTCTTCTTCTGACGTATTGACACGTATCAGAACTTCTGTTAGGTTCACAATCTTTATCAGAACTTCTGACATATATCCATTCCATTAGAACTTCTGTAAAAATTTTCTTCTTCTGACGTATTGACACATATCAGAACTTCTGTAACAATTTTCTTCTTCTGACGTATTGACACATATCAGAACTTCTGTAAAACTTTTCTTCTTCTGACGTATTGACACAAGAGGTTTATATATGACTAAGACATTGACCACTTTTACACATACATGTACATTTATTCAATTAAACAATCAAACACATTTATTTGCATCTTACAAAACTATTAAACATTATTATAGAGGGTTTCTCACAAACTCCCCCTTTTTTATAATGGAAAATTTTGCAAGATGTGTGTTGATGTTTGATGAAATTCTCCCCCTGAGTCTATGCATGGATAAACATCTGCATTTTACCTTCCCTTTGTCAACATCAAAAAGTGGAAAGAGAAAAAAAACAGTATGGAAGTAATAGTTGACAGTAATTGATTAAGAGAATGTCATTCACATAGAATGACAGGTAGAGGACAATCACATACTTTCACTCACAAAGAGTGGTAGAAATTAAGCAAGTATAACTAAACAATAAGAAACACTTGATGAAGAAAAGAGTGCAAATATTAAAAGAGCAGTACAAAAAAAAGAGTACAAATTATTGGAATGAAACTACATAAAGACTAGTACAATGATTATGCAGAATGGTAATGCAAATTGTTATGATAATACTCGAACAGTTTATGTAAAGCTAAGCATGTAAACAGCATTTAAGGAGCATCTTGCACATACACAAATTCAATGAATTTTAATAGGGTATAGAAGGGAACAATATTACCTTAGTTCATAAACTTTAAATACACTCGTACAGAAACTAGACTCTATACTTCTTGACATCTACACTCTTACCGTGTTCATCTTTATCCAAGTTCCCGTTAGTGGCCATGGGAGTGTTGATGGACTTTGATTCATTCATTCCAAAGCTCTTGAGCAGCTCTCTGCAGTACTTTGTTTGAGGATGTCCAGGCTGGTGGAAGAGATTTCACTTCTGTTGGCCTTTCTTCCTCATATTTGTTGTGACAAGTATGTTCCTCATTCTCTTTGTCAACTGATTTGGACTGGTCAATTTCCAGAACAACTTCCTAGAGTATGTCTTCTGAAGATACACCTGCGCCATCAAAAGAAATACCTTTTCCGACATTTTTCGGATGAGACTACACTACTTTTGCCGAGTATAGCTCTTTTGTTATTGTATCCATAAGTAACATATCCCTTCTTCTTTGCTTTGAAGTCAATGAAAAACAATATGTCACCCGTCATGTGCCTTGAGCAACCGCTGTCTAGAAACCATCTTCTATCTATGGATGCAAGACACTCAATCTGCAATATCAAAAGAGAGAGGTAGGTACATAATTTTTATTGGGTCCTTGAGGGTAAGTTGTAACATGGTTGCCTTTAGGCCTCCGTTGATAAATGCCTTTAGGAACAAGAAATATCCTAAACTTGCATTTCTCGATGGTGTGACCTTTATGACAATAATAATGACATAAACCATGATGATGAACTTGTTTACTTTTTCTAATTGAGTCCATTGGAATCTTTTCTACAAAAGAATATTTAGCATAAGGTGGATTCAATGTTTTCTTAAAAATCCTAGGATCAATAGCATAAGTAATCTTGGGCTGTAGAGCTTTTTCCAATTTGGCATTGAGAGTTTTAACCTCTTGTTTCCAAATATGACAAACTCCACAATATCTAGTTTCGATACATCCATTTACATCAATATCTTTTGAACTTTCTGCAATACTAGTTTTTAGGCTTTTTAAATCTTGTTCAGCTTTGTACACTTTACCCTCCAAATAAGAAAAGATTTGTTTGTCGGAGGATAAGCGTTTAAAGGCGTCTACATCTTCGTTATGCATTTTTTCAAAAGTTATTTTCAATTCAGAGAAAGACAAGGATTAAAATTGTTGTAGTAGGTTTGTCTTACTTTATTTTCATTGTTTCTCTTCTTGTGGCGGGGCTAATTACTGATATGAGTCATGAGACATCAATTTGCAGTCTCATCACTATCACTCGAGTCTTCATTGCTTGATGACTCACTATCACTCTCCCACGCAAAGTAAGCTCTTCTTTGTTTGTTGAACTTCTTTGGTGGAGGCTTTTCTTTTCCCTTTTTGTTCAAAGGACAATCTGTCTTATAGTGCCCATATTTACCACAATTGAAGCAGGATCCTTTTCCTTTATGTTTCTTATTTTCCTCTTTCTTTGATTCCATGGATTGTCTTTGAAACTTTATGAGATTTTTTTCGGAGTGCTTGATTCCATTCTTTCGAATGAATCGATTATATCTCTGAATAAATAGTTCCATTTCCTCATCATCCGAATCTTCGTCACTACTTGAGTCATTATCATTTTTCTCTATTTGTGAGGACTTAGAGCTAGAAGCCTTAAGAGCAATAGACTTCTTCTAGCTCTCCTTGTCGCTATTCTTCTCCTTCTTACTCTTGTTCTCATGCTTTTCAAGATTTTCCAGCTGTTGTTGATGTTTACCAAATAGAGTTGAAATGGTAAGCGTAGTGAGGTTGTTGGCTTCCTTAATTGTTGTAACTTTAGGTTGCCATTCCCTGCTAAGACATCTCAGAATTTTATTAGTAGCAGTTTCATTGGAAACAGGTTTTCCAAGTGTATTTAAATGACCGGTGAGATGAACGAATCTCTTTTGCATGTCAGAGATAGTTTCTCCCTGTTTCATGCGAAAGAGATCAAACTCTTGGTTAAGTGTGTTAATCGAGATTGCTTAAGTGGTCCCACATTTCTTTAGTTGTCGTGCAATGAGATACCCGATAATATTCATCAACACCAAGTGTGGAAATTATCATATTTCGGCCTCTCCAATCGCTTGACCACTTTTTCTCATCTTTTTCATCCTAATCGTCCTCTAATTTAGGCATAATGGCACCTACATCATTCATCATGGTAATTTCAAAAGGTCCATTTTGAATGGCAGTCCATACAGTCCTATCTATGGAGTTTATGTGAACTCGCATGCAGTCTTTCCAATAGCCATATTTTTCACCATTAAAACAGGAGATCTAGTGTACGCCCCTTAGGTCCAGAAGCCATATCGTTAGAAGCAGCCACAAAGCACCAGAGAAATGGTGATCTGATACCACTTGTTAGACGGTGTGGCAAGTGATCGAGAGGGGGGTGAATAGATCACCTCTTTAATATCACGGATTAAAAATTATTTATCAGAGTTAACCATAAAACTTGCGGAAAATGACAAACAGTCCTGAATTGACTTTCGTCTATTCTGAACGGGCTACTAGAAAACCGGACATGCGATAGTTTGCTGGATTTTAATTGAGATGAGAAAGATGAATTAACATAGAACTTATGTCGAATTAATGCACTTATCACTATAACACAATTTCCAATGAATGAAATCAAGCTAGCACGTTTGTCAAACAGTTAGAGTATGCTTGTTCAATGATCAATGACAATGGAGTTTTCAATAAGAGTTTCTTCCACCATTGTATCAATGAACAGAAAATTGCACACCAATTGAATCACAAACGTATTGCAAAAGTAAAGAGATAGAGAGAAAGAATACGATACACAGAGCGATTTGGTAAGGAAGTTCCCCACGTTCATCCTCGTGTGTGGGTACGTCTCCCTCTCAATTTCCAAATTGGAATTAAGAACTTTCTTTATCAATATGCTGAAAAATTGTTTAAAAGGTTGCAATACAAAGACAGAAAAACAAATCACACTGATCTTTTTCTTCTTGTATCAACCTTCTCTTGATCTGAGTTGATCAAGAACACACCTGCAAGATACACAAACAATTCACTGGTTCCATGACCTGTTTGCAAGATCACCCCGATCTCCAAACCCTATGTTGCAGTTGAATCTGCTCCGTGTAATTGTGACTATCAAACCAACAAGAACACCTCCGTTCTTGCTGGACAAACCTTCTGGTTTTTCCTCGAAACCCCCTTCGAATCTTCAACTCAGCTAGGTCACTGATCGTACCACCGAACGTTATCTCTTTGGTCCCTTGATCCAACAAACAATGATGATTACGTGTCAATGTTCTTGAACCAAGGTGATTGAGAAGATGATGAAGATGAAGTCTCTTTCAGGTTTCTATGTGCTCAGAAAATTGATACTCACCAACTGTATTAGTGACACAAACCGTAACTCACTGCCAAACTTTCTTTTATATGGAAATAGAAGATGTTAGAATAAAAACAGAATTATGAGTCGACACAAAATGCTTATGAGTCGACACAAGAGCTCTATGAGTTGATACATGTGAAATTGTATTGATGCATACTGTATTGAAATTTCTTCCAGAAAGTAAAGTTATGTATGATTCGATACAAATGTCATATGTGTCGACACAAACAACTTATGTATTGATACAATAGATTTTGTATCAATGCATACTGTATTAGAATGACTTCCATAAAGTTGAGAAGGCTATGTGTCGATGCAAACAAGTATGTATCAATACGTACTATTTGCCAAAATGAATTCAGGGAAACTAAATACAGTATGGGTCGATGCATAACATGAATGTTTCAATACAAGTAATAAAATATTTGAGCGCATAAAGCGTGAATCTTCTAACGTATCAAAACTTCTGCTTAGAGCGTGAATCTTCTAACGTGTCAAAAATTCTGCTTAGAACGTGAATCTTCTAACGTAATAAGAACTTATGTTAGATCAGAGTCTTCTTCTGACTTATCAGAACTTCTATTAGGTTTAGATCGTAATCTTCCGCTATCGTAACTTTTGTATTGATTCACATACTTTATCAGAACTTTTGTTACGTTCAGATCATAATCTTCTTCTACTATCAGAACTTATGTATTGATTCACAGTCTTTATCAGAACTTCTGTTGCATTCAGATTAGAATATTATTCTGCTATTAGAACATCTGTATTGATTCACAATCTTTATCAGAACTTCTGTTACATATCAGAACTTCTGTTAGGTTCACAATCTGTATTAGAATTATGACATATATCCATTCCATCAGAACTTCTAACGTATTGACACGTTCATAACTTCTGACATATATCCATTTCATCAGAACTTCTGACATATTGACACATATCAGAACTTCTGTTAGGTTCACAATCTTTATCAGAACTTCTGACATATATCCATTCCATCAGAACTTCTGTAAAACTTTTCTTCTTCTGACGTATTGACACGTATCAGAACTTCTGTTAGGTTCACAATCTTTATTAGAACTTCTGACATATATCCATTCCATCAGAACTTCTGTAAAACTTTTCTTCTTCTGACGTATTGGCACAAGAGGTTTATACATGACTAACACATTGACCACTTTTACACATACATGTACATTTATTCAATTAAACAGTCAAACACATTTATTTGCATCATAAAAAACTATTAAACATTATTATAGAGGGTTGATCATAATAACCACTAAAAAGTGAAAAACAAACTGACAACACGACATAGAAGATTACGTTAAGACATCAGACACCTCATTCCCATAAAATACATGATGAAAGGAGGAAAGCATAACCACCTAAAAAAAGTAGACCATACAACACACCCATAACAATGAAGACACTAGAGTGAGTCTTGATCCCAATCAAGCAATGAAAATGCTACAACTAGAGCATGCACAAGAACCCACAGTCAAATCAAACTAATAATCAAAGTCATCAAGTGATCAATTATATCCTTATTTTTCGACAAAAATTAATTTTATCATGCATCTTCCAAATAATCCAAACAACAACATGCCAAATCAAAACCAAGCCTAAATATGACTTCTTTTATCGACCAAGACCTTGAAAAACCTCGAAAACCTCTAAGATGGAAATCGAAAGAGGGATAAACATACCCCAACCTAAACACTTTATACCAGAGCGAGCAAGCAACCCTACAGTAAACAAACAAGTGGTCCACCAACTTGACATGACCTAGAAAAACAACACATTAATTGTTTTGTGTTGTGAAACATAAGAGTTACATTAGTCCCACATTGAAATTGTATTCAATGCAAGTCCTTATATACTGATACATTCATATTAAATTGTTAAATGGATGCATGGTTGGTATTGTAACAAAATGGGCTTGGCCCAAAAATAATGTTTTGATATTTTAATTAATTAATAATAAATTAAAATTAATTTAACTAAGATTATTAATATTAATTTATTTAAAAAACATATTAATTAATAAAATATCCTAGTAATCTTTTCCAGCTAATAAAAAATATTTTTGTAATTCTAATCATCAGTGCCACATATGCAAAAGTGGGGGACCACGAAAATCTAAAGACTATCAAAATTAAGGGACCAAAATAGTGGATTTTGTAATAGGGGTACCAATTGTTAAAATTTCCAAATTTGGGTGATCAAAAGTGCATTTAAAACAATAAGTAAGATGACCCAAAGGTTAAATAGTCTCTCTTGACTTTTGGGTCAATGGGTGACTCTGAATCTTGGAAGAGGGAATAAGAGGTTTTGAATTACTATGATCCAGATTGAAATTCTAAACATCATAGGATCTCATGATACATAAACAATCATGGACCAAGGATTATTGAAGATGACTCATAGTAGTCCAAGTCATAACCAGGATGTCTTAGATAGTCAAATGAAAATGGTGGAAAATTTTTAGGATATGACAATTGCCCCAATTTAATTACCTTCAATTGGAGTGGATGATGACATTTAGTATGCATATTCTCATGATAGAATATAATTAAATATAGGATGACCCTAATTTTGTCCGCTAAGAAAGTATGAAAACACATAAATTAAGAGACTCCCTGAGGATTAGAGTAAACCATCTAAAGATAGGACTTTAAAGCTCCTATGAGTATTAACAAATAAACTTTAAAAATAAATTTTCCCTGAGGATTAACAGATCAAAATTTCGACAGACAACTTGGAGAGGTCCCCTCCTAAATAGATAGTGATGAAAGCTTTCCTGAGGATTAATAGTCCAAAACTTTGATAGGAGAAATCCTCTAAGCACTAAGAGAGAGAACTCCTAAAACCAATGAGAGTTTCCCTAATAATTAATAAGGAAAGCTTCTGAATACAAGTCTTTGAGAGGTTCTATGGGGATTAACTAAATAACCTCTTGAAATATAACTGAGACATTTTAAGTCGACACAGAGATCGTGACCGATTCGTGCTTAGATCAAGGATATACTTTGATAGACTATGTCCCAGGTGATGGATAAATGAATTGATAAACCATGTCCCAAGTGATGGACGTGTGTTTTTGATATACCATGTCCTAGGTGAGGGATAAGTGTTTTTGATAGACCATGTCTCGGGTGAAGGGTAGATGTTTTGATGGGGATATGAGAGGTTAACACTTACTCATGAGTTGGTATGGATTGTTTAAATTACTGTCTACTGGGGAGATTCTAAAAATACTTATTAGGTAAAGAGCTTACTAGGGAGAAATTTCAAATGAAACATGTGAGGAAGTTACCTACTTGGGGAAACCAATAAGCATTCCTGCTTTGGAAATTGTAATGGCTAAGCCAAGGATTGGACTTCTATAAGAGGTCATATAATCCTCCCTCATGCTATGTTTGCATGATTTGTGTTATGGATGCATGTTTAGAATTCGCACGACGTAATGCTCCACATTCATGGATATGCTACACATGGAAATGATGCATGAATGCAATATGACTCATCCATGGAAGATTGAATTTTGGTGATTCCTACTTCCTAACGCTTATGTCTTTGTTGAAGTCGAGGAAGTGCAGTAGATGTGAGTCAACCTGATGACCTATGTTTGGGCTACTATTCGACAATGCGTGACAGACCATCTCTGTAATGATTAGGTTGAGGTGACCTATGGAATGATTTGATGTCTTGTGCTTTGGACGCAGTACTGTAAGTTGTGTATTTCCCTTAAACGTTTTTAAAATCAAGCATTTTATTATTCTTAGAGATTTTTATTATTCCCATATGGTTTTGATGCAATGTTTAAAAAAAATAGTTGTTATTATGCAAACAAGTAGTAAAAATAAAGAACAATCGGAAGAATATTAAAAACTAAAATTTTTATTGATGATAATGTGGCATGTGAATAGGCAATAGTCCAATAGATGCAATTTCTAAAAGAGGTAATTACAATAGAGAAACAAAAAAATGAAATGGAAATGTAATTAAGTCTCAACACTTTTCTTTTTAGGAGAGTGATCGGATCAATTCTTCCCATCTTTAGTTGTTAGTGGGGAATGAGCCTTGTGGACCACAATTATTTTTCCATTTAATTTGATAAAGTACCTAACTTTTTTCACGGACTGCCCTTTCGAGTTTTCAGTCCACTAGGATGAATGTATATATTTTTTGTTGCGTCCTTAAGTTTTTCCTAGATCACCCTTTCAAGTTTTCAATCTACCGGGACATCTAACACCCAAGGACAACGAGGACATGGAGAGTGGTTTTCAATGGACTAGGCATGCTAATGAGACATTATCGAGGTCAAAGAGAGCGAGGAGTTGTCGCCGAATTCATATTGGAAAAAGAAGAATCCTAAGGATGTGTACGGAAGTGACTACATGGATAAGGATTGATAGGTACTACCTATACCAAATATATATATATTCTTTTTGATAGCCCGTTCCATAATAACTCCATAATTAAGCGTGTTTGACTTTGAGCTATTTTGGGATGTGTGACCTTGTAGAATGTTTCTCAAAAAGCATATGAGTAAGGACAAAACATGCTGAAAAGATCCATTTTGGTTTGTGGGGTCAGTCGACAATCCTGAAAGCAGTCTGGGTCATTACAAGACACCCCATTTTTTCCTAAGTCTCCCTTTCAAGTTTTTAACTTATTTGGCTTGTTTTGTCTTAGGCATGGTATAACTTGATTGCGTCTAAATTCACTAGATGTGGTAATTCTTTGTCATCTATTGTTGTGAGGATTAGGCCTCTTCCAAAAAGGGATTTTTTACGATATATGAACCTTCATAGTTACATGTCAATTTTCCATGTGAATCTGGGTGAGTCGATATGATCTTCAGTACTAAATTTCCTTCTCAGAATACTAGAGGATGGGCCTTATTTTCAAATGTCTTCTTCAACCGTTTATGATATAGTTGACTGTGGCATAAAGTTGTTAGGAATTTATCTTCAATGAGGTTGAGTTGATAAAGTTGTGTCTGGACCCATTCATATTCTTGGAGCTCGATTTCCATGAGGACTAGGAGTGAGAGAATATTTAATTCAATGATAAGTACTGCTTTCATGCCATAGACAAGAGAGAAAGGAGTTTCCCTAATTAAAGTGCATACAAAAGTATAGTAGCTGTGTAAGGTGAGGAAAGCATTATATGCCAGCCATTGTATGTTTTCACCATCTTTTCGATGATTTTCTTGATATTCTTGTTGAATGTTTCAACGGTCCCGTTCACCTTGGGTCAGTAAGGTGATAAATTATGATGCTCAATCTTTAGAATTTTGCAAAGTTCTTTCATCGTTTTATTGTTGAAGTTGGACCCAATATCACTGATGATCTTATTAAGAACTCCACACTGACAAATGATTTCTTTCTTTGTTTTGTCACATTCGTATAGAAAGAAGCTTCAACCCACTTGGTGAAGTAGTCAGTTGTAACTAATATGATTAAGTGTCCATTAGAAGCCTTTTGTTTGATCATCTCAATCATGCCTCTACCCCACATGGAGAAAGACCATGGTGAAGTTAGGACATTCAAAGGAGTTGGGGGCACATGGACGTCCAATTATCATCCAGTAGTAATATTCCCTCAAAATATTCTTCGCCATAACATGTCCATTGGCATGGGTCCCAAAACACCCCCATGTTCTTCTTTGATAAGCATGTATGATTTGGGTTTATCCACACATTTGAGCAAGACCATGTCATAGAAGAATTTTTTTTCCAACCTTATAAGAGTTTTCTTGTCTGTTGTTGAAATGTTTTTGAGATGCTCTTAGTTTTCCAAATACCTATTGATTTCATAGAACCAGGGCTTGTTATTAGGTTCTCCTTCGGTTGTGAGACAATGTGCAAGTTCCTCGAAGTTTTTGATTCTTATGCTCAACTCATGATTGTGCCAAGTTACTTTGAACATAGATGCTAAATTTACCAAGGAATCTCCCACTTGATTCTTTTCTCGTGAAATGTGATTAGAGGTGTTCTCCTTAAACTTAGATGCCAATTCCAACACATGATGTCGATATGAATCAAGTTGAGGTGTCGAGTGTCTCAATCATTGTTGATTTGGTGTATGACCAAAGCTAAATATCTATATACTTTAAGGAACCTAATCCTTAAGTCAATAGTTGCTTTTATACACTGTATGCAAGCTTCTTACTCAGTGATATTGTTAGTTCAATCAAAGCATAACCTTGTAGTGAAGGGATAACGATAGTTATTTGGAGATGTCAGAACTTCCCCTATTCCATGTCCTAGATAATCTGAAGCACCATAGAACATAAGCGTCCATCGCGCCACTGGTTTAGGTCCTTTATCAGCACATGGGATCTTATAGTCTCTTATGATCATAACATCCTCGTTTGGAAAGTCAAACTTTGTTGGATGATGCTCTTCCATTGGTTGGTGAGCGAGGTGATATACCAATATAATACCCTTGAAGACCTTCTAATTAACATACTAGATGTCATACTTGGATAACAACATTTGTTATTGGGTGATTCTTCATGTGAGAGTTGGTTTCTCAAATATGTACTTCAAGGGGTCCATTCTTGCGATTATCCATGTGGTGTGAGTTAACATGTATTGTATTAAGTGCTTAGTGGCCCATGCAAGTGCACAACAAGTCTCTCGAGTAGTGAATACCGAGTCTCATAGTCGGAGTCGGTGAACTTCTTGCTTAAGTATTAGATGCCGTGCTATTTCATCATGTTGGCCGAAGACACAACCATAGCTTCATAAAGAATTGTTGAGTACATGATGAGTGGCCTCCCTAAACAAGTGGTATCAAGATCGGTGGCTCTTGCAAGTATTGTTCGATCTTTTAAAATTCTTTTTGGTTGTTTTTGTTCCACTCAATCACTTTTTTCCTTATGAGTAATTTGAATATGGGTTCACAGGTAGTTGTAAGGTGTGATATGAACCTGGTGATATAGTTCAATCTTCCTTGGAAGCAACAAACTTCTTTTTCTGTTTTTGAAGGTAACATCTGAAACAAACGGCTGAAAATCAAAGAAAATAATTATATATCAATGACATTGCCATCGAACATTTTTTATCCCGCCAAAAGGGAAAGGTAAACATCGAGTAAACCTGAAACAGAGAAATCACGGTCTTGCGACCGAGAGATCGGGTAAGGAATTCTGTTACGTGAGAGGAATGTATTAGCACCCCACACGTCCGTAGAACTCTACGATATCCTCTTTTACTTTCTATCTAATGGATGCAAAATTCTAACTATATCTATATATGAGGTATAATGCACGCAAAAATAAATAAAAATAAAGAAACACGAGGAAAAGAAGGAAGTTTTGACAAAGATTGCTCGATAAGGCCCCGCGACAGAATGCCTACGTATTCCCTCGTGCAATGGGAAAGTCAGAGCATCGTAGTTCAACTAACTTATTTTGGTGGATTTGTGTTTTTTAGTTTAGAAGACGAGACAACAAACAACAATGACGAAACACCTCCATGAAGACAAAACATCAGCAATCGAAGGGACGACGGAACGTCAACAACAAAAGGGACGACGAAGCGTCAGCAATAGAAGGGACAACGGAACGTCCGCAACAGTAGGGACGACGGAACGTCAGCAACAGCAGGGACGACGAAACGTCAACAACAGAAGGGACGACGGAACATCCTAAGACACTACATGATTTGGTTTATATCTTTTACTTTGGAAAAAGTTTCAATATTATTAGGATATTTTAATGCACTTGACAAAACAAAGTTTAATTTTAAAGATGCAAAAGGATAAAGGTAAAATATCTAGGGGAAGCTAACTTATTTCTAATCCTAATTATTATCATACAAAGTTGTTCCTAAGTTATGGGTATGAACAAGGGAAACTACTTAGATTATCCACCTAATGTTGGCATGCATGGATACTTAACCTAATGTCTAAACTAGATAACTAACCTAATCGAGTGATCCTAAGGTAAATCTATAAAATCAATCATCTTGGTTAAAAAAACAAATGAGAAGAAGGGGAAGAAGCAAACAAAGTACTTTGGCAAAAGCACACAAACCAAACATTCACAAAAGGCAAAGAAAGAAGAGAAGAAGATGAAATGGAAACAAGTGAGTGAATAATCATACAAGGTTTCATATGATGTGAGGTCAGTAGACACAAAATACATATATAAGGTTTATACAAATCATAAACAAACATCAAACATCACTATAAATACATACATGCAAAGTTAGCACACAAACTAGGTCATAACTAGTCCTAAAGGCATACAGAATGCAAATTGTGTGAGATTTTAAACATAGATGAGATGAAGGAAGAATTAAAAAGTAAAATGACATAAAATTAAGTAGCTAACATGTTAATAAATCACTTACATCATGTAAACAAATCCATAAAAAAATTGTAAACAAAACTCTACAAGAGTGCACAAAAATGCAATAATTGTGTGTGATAAAGTGGGTACAAGTGTATGACATACATAACATGCATATAGAGTGTTAAGATTAAGTGATTACAGTAACAACATCACATAAAATAATTCACAATCATATTACAAAGAAAATATCACAAGGACGCAATCACAGAGCTAGTACAAAAGCTAGTCGAAACTTTGACCTAGAAAGTGTTTACAAGTCAAAAGAAGCCAAGAAAAGGCATATATGAAAGGAAATGAACCAGGCAAGGTTAAGAAACATAAAATATAGTAGAAAATGCACCAATTCATCAATAAAAGAATACAAACATGCATAAGAAATATTCACGAACAAATCACTTAAGTAAAACAAATTCAATCCATACAAGTGCGGGCAAAGGTGTGCGGGTGTGTGTGCTTGAGCATACTTGTTCTAAGTGTCACATAAGAGTGATATCATAAGAAATAAATTATGATGCAAGAATCATATTAAACACAATCAAGTTACAAGAAACTCAAAAGAACACATACACAACACTACTACAAAAACTAGTTAAAAACTTGACCTAGAATGCATCTAAGAGTCAAATGAAGCATGGTAGTGCATAGATGAAGAAAAGTGAACTGTAGAAGATAACAAGACAAAAAAGTAATTAAATAGTATGGTAAGAACACATTCACATAATATACACAAACATCATGAAGATTTGCAAACAAATTATCATAAGAAAGCATGAACGTGCATCCCAAAAGTGTATGGTGAAGTGTATGCAAATGTGCACTTGTGTGAACATGCTTCAAGGTTCCACATAAGATTAAAGTGAAAAGATAAACATATTTAGGTAAAAATCATGCATAGAAAAAAAATCAAATAGCTAGTATCACCATCACTAATAACACAAAAGCTTAGTAAAGGAAGAAGTCAACATTTAACCCTAAAGTCAACTTAAACAAGTCTAAGAGTCAACAAGTAAGTTATGGTCATAAAAAAAAGTAAATAGATGATAAAACACACAAGGTAAGTAGCTTAGACATCATAAGAAAGTCATGAAAACAAACCACCTTCAAAGTTTACACCCAAAACTAATGCATGCAAGCACAAACAAGCCTCTAAAGGCAAAGCAAACATAAACCAAACACCTATGAGTAGAGGTTAAGACTAAAAGGGGTTAGCACATGCAAGGTCAGTAGCTTAAGATCTAATAAAAACACAACCAAAGGCATCTTAAACAAAAGAGAAGTATTGCACTCAAAAGCATACAAAACTAGGGTTTAAAAACATCAAAGCTAGTCTAATTCAAAGCATTAGATAAAAATCCAACAAAATGGTCTTAATTGAATAATTAATACATGTGGACTTGTATAATAATTTAACTCAAGATGAGATTCATGAGCAAAAAATGTAGAAAAAAAAACTACAATACACAAAACAAATCACCTAATTGATAATCAACACCATGAAATATAGAAAAACACTTGTCAAAAATCAATGATGGTTTATATAAATCAACTGTGTAAAGAAGATTTGATACCTATAGGTCCTATGGAAGTGTAATATCCCTAATATAAGTATCTATCATGAGCTTATAAGAACTCCAAGCAATGCTACTAATCTAACATGCTAAAGTGTCATGACAATGTACAAATTTAGTCCCTTATGCATAAAGGCATACATGATCAAATTGCATTAAAATTAAGGTTCTTAAATGCTATAGGGATGAAACCAACATCAAGATACCTCAAGAGGACAAATATCATAAGATCAATATTCATAATTTAAAAAAAAAAAAAAGATAGAAAATCAAGACTACAAGGGTAGCCAATTTAGCTTCAAAGATGAGACCAAGATGAAGTGTCAATGGGATGTCATTCATGGGTTCATATAAGCATCAAATTATAACAAATAAAACTTGAAATATCAAAATCAAAATTAATCATGAACCAAGTTGCTTCACATAAGGTATTAAAGGTGGTGCATGGAAGCTACCTCCTAAATCATGATCATGAGCAACCATCAAACAAAATTGAAGAAGAAAGTATGTTTAAGGGAAGTGAATTGTTCATTGATGAACTCAAATCCCTAAATCAGAAATGAGAATAAAAAGAAAAGAGAAATTAATTCCCCAAGGGTTGCATAAATGCATTCTAATATACGTCTAAGTCAAAAGAAACACCAATGCATCTATGGAAGAGATGCTTGGTTCAAAAATAGCAACAAGACTTGTAAAATCAAAACCAAAATATCACAACATTCTTAAGACAATTAAAAGTCAGAAACAACAAGTACAAATAAAAATTGGCAATGTTCAAGTAGAGAATGAAAATGCACAATCAAGCAAGGTTCATAAGATGATCAAACTAGGAACCCTAATTTAGCAATGTTGGAAAAAATATCAAATCAACGCATAAAATTTAAACAAAATTAGTTCTAGAATCCTAAGGGAGCATACAACCCTAATCTAATCAAAAGTTGACTTGAAAGTCAAGAGAAATTAGCATATGAACCCTAACTTGAGGCCTAAGCAACCTAAACCACACAATTGATCAAATTAAATTAAAAATTCCAAATAAATATGATCCATTCAATAAAAATTCAAATCAAAATTCAAACATCAAGACATGAACCTCAAAAGGTCAGAAAAGTCAATTTTGGCATTTTTAATTAATAAAATTATTGAAAATTAAATCTAGAAAAATTAATATATCAAATAAACCATGAAAAATATTCACAAAAGAAAAAATGCTAGAAAATTTAAAAAAGATCAACTCATTGATTTCAAAAAGATCAACCACACATCAAGAAATCAAGCCACAAAAATCATGAAAATCATCCAAACACAAATTTTCAGAACTTCATATCATGCAACATGCTTCACAAACAAGAAATGATATAGATCAAACCTATTGTTTGGCCAGCTATACCCACGCATACATGCTTTATTTCAACAAAACCAACTGAAGATGGAGATTCAAGTTTGAAAACTTACCTCTTGAGTTGAGAAATAAACTCAACTGGTTCCTCTGAACAATAGGAAAACCTCTTCTCTTGATCCTTTGAGCTTCAATAAAGTACATTAAGTGGAGAAAATAGATTTGGAATGAACGAAAATGAAGCTTCGAAGAAAAATAAAGCAGAGTTCAGAGCTGTTTTTTGATGAGAGGAGGCGTCTAGGGCAATTGAGAGTGAGCTTGTGGCTTTATATAGAGCTCATGATGGTCTTTGGGCGTTTCTTGTGTTGTGCGTTTTGCTTGTATTTCTTCTAAGTTTTTGCGCGTTTTGCCCTCCTACTTCTCAAAACATTTCATACATCCATACTCAAGGATTCCTCAAGGGTTGATCAGACAAACCCTCTCCTAGACAATCAACCCAAACTAGGGTTTGGAAATTCACAGGTCCAGATGGATGTCCAACATCTCCAATGGTCATCATGCCTCCTCATATGCTTCAAAGATTCTCCATGTCAAGTTTCAAGCCTCACAAGTCAAGTTTCCACAAACAATTGCTCAGATGGTTGAAAATCAGTTGTATTGGACAAAAAGTCAACTGTGGTCAACATGCAGTGAAACTTCATGATTTTTGGTCAACATCCTCATTTTGAAGTTACATTCATCATTTGATCAAGGGTTGATCATGATTCATCAAGAAAACTCAAGATTTGCACAAAAGTCAAACTTTCCAAATTAGGGTTTTTCAAGGAAAAGTCAACTGAACTTTGACTGAGCATAACTTCTTCATACTTTCTCAGAAATTTTTCCACCACCTCTAATTTTGAAGGAAATTCAATTCTCTACAACTTCATGTCTCACAAGAATGTTCAAAAAATGCTTCATTTGGAAGGTATGGATCAAAACATTACAGGTCCTTTTCAAAGTCAACAAAAAGTCAACTTTTTGTTTTGAATATTTATTGAGCATGGAAACTCCAATTAAGATGAAACCAAAGAGGTTGGTTAGAGGACACTTAGAGCTTTCTAAAAAGTCCAAGAACATTCAAAAATGTCGAAAATTGAGCAAAATACACCATTCTGAAGTTGGGCATTTTTGAACAATTGCACAAAAGGAGATATTTGTCAAAATCCAATTTTTTCCAAATGGGCCTATAATTTTATGATCCAAACTTGATCATAATATTATTTGTGACCTATTGATGCCTTTCCATGACCACTTTCTATTTTATTGATTTATTTTTGGATTTAAAACCATTTAATTCAAAATTAAATTATATAAAATATGAAAATAAGATATATTTTCAAAATGAGTGGATTTTTATCAAACTTGAGGTCCAAGATAGCCCATAATACTTGCCAATTTCGTGATAGCTTGCATATGGAAGAGAAAATCAAATTTTCTTCAAAATTTGATTTTATTTGAAAGGAATTTATTTCACATTCAATATCCAATCTTTTTTCCTTCTTTTTGCTCCAGCATTACACTCTATAAATACCTAGTACATTGCCAAGAACAGAGGACAAAACCCTAGCCCCTACAACAACCCTTACTTTGCTCAAATTTTTCTCAAAATTGTCAAAATCGTGTTTCAAGTTCCAGCCACTTTCAGCCATCCAAAACCATTCCATTGTGATCCTGAGGTAATTTGGAGTAAGTATACATCATTGCCCATGGTTGAAACAGCCTGAATCGTGCCATATACATTCATACATATTCAAAATTTTCTTGATTTTGCATTTTATTTATCTGCGTATTTTAATCGATTCTAACCACTTTAATGTGTTCATGAGGTTCCCTGGATGAGATCTGGGCCATCGTTGCATAGCTTGAACGTCAGAAAATCGATTTGCCATGTTTAGGGTATGAAAACTGTTGAGCTTCGAACTGGTAGTTAGAGGCATTTTCAATCGAAACTAACACCACCATTGAATTCGGAATGCTCGATATAGGGGGATAGGGTACTCTTTTCCCTTTTATTTCACTGATTTCGCAGGTTTGGCATTTTGGGTCATCGGAGAAGACGACCGGAGCTAGGGCTCCCGGCGTCGTTGACTTCGTTTTGAACCGGCGAGAGCTTGCGTGGCGCGAGGAAGCTTCCTGATTCGTTCCTTCGTTCAACCTGGACCCCACATGGCTGACTGTGCGTTGAATCTCCAAACTCAGGACACGTATTCATTTATAAACAATTGTTTGTATTTTCATGACACCAAATGCACAATGACTCAGTGGTTAAGGCGTTGGCATGTGAAGATGCTCTCCAAGGCCTCCAGTTCGATCCCTGGCAAGACCAATGTTTTTTTCTCTTTTGCAAAACTAACATATTTTTTCATATTTTCTTATTTTTTGTTTAATATTTTCCATGCATTTTATTTTATCTTCAATAATTTTTATCATGCATCTAAAAAACACCAAAAATATTCATTTTTTGCATAATTATCAGAAAAATGTTTATTTAATTTTAATATAAAAATTATTATTTTTGCATGCATATTTAATTTAATTGCTAATTAACCGTTAAAATGACTTTTAATTGTTTTTAAATTATCAAATCAATTCCGAAAATTCCCAAAAAATTATTTTATCATATTAATGTCATCACTAACACAAAAACTTTTTCTCATTCAAAAATACTTATTTTTACTAACATTTTCCTCTTATGCAATTTTCTCGTATTTTCCGATTTTATTGTTTTTCTTTTCCAATTATGTAATTGCCTATGGGATGTAATAGTTTAATTAGGGCTTTTATTTTCCGCACTTTCAATTATGTATCTGCCCCAAAGCCATGTAATAGCGTAGGACTTTACTTTCCGCACTTTACATTTCTGCAATTTACTTTCCGCACCCTATAACCTGCTAGTAATTAGGCGTGTATGGCAAGATAAAAATGGACATAGATCACTCATAACTCCAAAATAAAATACCTGAAATCAACACACTCTTTTCACACATGCACCCCTTAGGGTAATTCTCTCTCGTTGCCTTACGAATTCAAATGGTCAAGTCCCTCGAACGTAGAGGTATTCTAGCACCGTTGCCTTCAAAACAAATCATCATAGTCCCTTCGATACAAAGATCATAGACCCACGAAGTCGCCTACGAATACATGATCTTGACCCTTGATTTTCGCCTACGAAAAATGATGATAGTCCCTTCGAATGTGCTAGGATACTTCCTACAAGTTGCCTTCTATGACCATCCGGTGTCCCTTCGAATGTCCCGCTTACATCCAACGAATAGGGTTACCTACCAACTAATGGTATGGATAGCACTATCCTAAAGGAACGTAAAACAACACAAAAACGACCAATTCTGAGTAGGTAATAAGACTTTTAGTTGCTTGCTCTATCAAAATACTTTTTACACCTCACACTTTTTTTTTCAAAGTTCAAACTCTTTTCAAAACGAAACATTTCCGAACACTTTGTATACATTCCTACATGAATCATTACAAAGTCAAAGCGAAATGCCTTTTCAAAACATTTTTTTCAAACACACAGAAAACACAATTTTAAAGTGATCTAAGAGCAACTAAGAGCCCGTAGATAATTACGGATGGAAATGGGTGCTAATACCTTCCCTTTTCATAACCTTCTCCCTTACTCAGAATCTAACGAAGGTCTTTTCCTGTTCTTTTCACCTTCCCTTAATTGGATAAAAGAAAAGTTGGTGGCGACTCTTGCTATCCGCACATTTGCGATACAAAATCTCAAAGTCAGCTCACCGTATGTGATGGCGACTCGGGAGACACCCTAAAGAGAGAATGCCTTAGGATTTCTAGATCATATTTTACTGTTTTCTGTTTGATTTGTATGCTTTATCTTTAAGGGTTGCTTGGGTATTATATTTGTGGGGATCCTACACCCGGATCCGGTTTCCTTTTAGGTAAGTAGCAATAATCGTCGCGACCGCTAGACGATATCAAACGGTCAACATGATGGCTACGTTAGTGTGACACTTTGGATGTCCCGACTGCTCATTCCCAAGTTGAGGATAGTATTTGGCTTCGTGGTGTCATCAAGCACTAACTAAAATTTTAGAACCTTAATTGACCCATCTTGGCCATTAGAAGGTAGTGAGATGGCGGCTTTGGTGCGACTAAGGTTGGTCGATACCGATGCTACGCTCATTAAGATCGACTTTGGGATATTTTGGTCGACCACTTGGTAGTCGTATTGAAATAAACGCCTACGAGAAAGATCAATGATATGAGATTCCTAGAACCCTACTATTATAGGACAGATGAACCAACTCAAACTTTTGGTGGGGTAATCACCTATACCTCATGCAAGCCTTAAACCTAGGCTCATTGTGTGAATTGTTTGTGTGTGCTAAACATGACATCATGACATCATCGCATTGCACATCATTTCTAACTATTTCAAGGACCTAGGGATTTATCTTTGCTCTGTTTTGTAGGGATTATGGCTTCTAGAAAGACTATCCGAATCAACTTCATGGGTATACCTTCTCAGCTCATGGGTATAACTTCAGAGATTCCCGATCATGCTCAGTTCATCAAAAGACATGGTTATCTGCTTGACTTGGTTATCTCCGGTTTTGAAGAAGATATGATGCACGCCCTATTCCAGCTTCTTTGATCCAAACACCATTGCTTCACATTCCTGCACTATCATTGGTTCCTACCTTGAAGAGTTCTCTAAGCTACTGGGTACCTATTCTTGATCAAATGCCATTCACCGGTTTAGAAAAGGTTCCTAGGTATGAAGACATCGCATCAGCATTACACCTAAAGCGCTCAGACATTGAAGCCAATTGGGAAACCAGAAGTGGAGTTAAGGGCTTACTTGCCAAGTTTCTGATTTAGAAAGCCCGAGAGTTCCTCAAAGTTATGAGTTTCCATGCATTCAAAGATATTGTAGCCTTGTTAATCTATGGTTTGGTTCTATTTCCTAACTCGGATCAATTCATAGATGTCAACGCCATCAAGTTATTCCTTACTCGCAATCCTGTGCCTACTTTACTTGGAGATATCCTACATTCTCTCCACACTCGTACCCATCAAAAGACAAGGAACTCTCATGTGTTGTATACCGTTACTTTCCAGGTGGTTTATTTCGCACCTTTCTCCATCAGTTTTGAAGAATGAACAAAGATTGAAGTGGTCTCAAAGACTAATGTCACTCTCTCATTCAGATATCCGTTGGAGTCTTTTCTCTCAAAAGGACTTCACCTTCATTGAGCATTGTGGAGAATTACCTAATGTGCCACTGCTTGGTATAAGGGGAGGTATTACATACAACCCTTCTTTAGCTCTACGTCAGTTTGGTTTTGCTCGAAGAGATGGTCCACATGATATGCTTCTCCAAGATATTGTGTTCGACTACAACCACGATCTCCAGAATTACCGTCGAAGGTTCATACACGCTTGGGGCATGGTAAAGAAGACTGATACCAAGACTTTGGGGCACCAAAACTCCATTCCTTGGGAACCTTACCTCAAATGGGTGAGAGCTCGAGCTCAAAACCTCATGATGCCATTCACGCCTGTTTTACCAGTAATTATGGAACCTGTTGCTATAGGTGACGTACCCTATACTGTTCTCCATCCTGACATGCCTACTGATTTTGAAGACTTGAAGAGATCCTGGATTCAGCTTAAAGAAGAAAGGGATACATTCGAAGCTCAGTGTTATACAAGCGAGAAGAAAGTGCTAGAGTTGACGAAGCTACTTCACGAGGAGCGAAACATCAACGCCTACCTCGGCACCAAGAGGAAGCGCCCATGGGAGACTTAGAGCTCTAGGATTTTTATGCTTTTCTTTTATTTTGAACTATCTTTTGTACTTAAAAAGAAAAAGAATAAAAAGAGAACTAATAAATGTTTGTTCGTGCTTGTTTAACAAATTTAAATCTCTAAGGTCCTTGAAAACATTGCATTGCATTCGCATAAACATCGCATATCATGGCATAACATCTCATAACAGGTACATTGAAGATTGGTTTTCTCATTTTCTCGCTATTTATTTGAGCAGAAATGGCTCTTGAACAAACTGTCAAAGATCTCCAGGCTCAGAATGCTCAGTTCCAGGAGATGTTCACTAGTTTGGTCCAAGGCGAAGAAGATTTGAAGAAGCTCATCAACAGAAAGAAGAAGGTCGTTGGTGTTCTCAACATGGGTAGACGTTACAAAGGTGGACCTAAAGTAGTCAGCCGGATAGAACTCTCAGAAGGAAGTGTCAAGAATGAGAGGAGTGTCAAGGGCGATGAAGAAGACAGTCAGCGTGAGCCTGAGAAGGACAGAGAAGATCACTGTGATAATGACCAGTACTCTGATGAAGATGACAAGTACAAGCAACTTGAAGACCGTCTGAATGTTGTGTAAAATCTGAAGATGTCAGGGCTGAATTTTGATGATCTGAGTCTTGTTCCTGGTGTGGTGATTCCTCCCAAATTCAAGGTTCCTACTTTTCCAAGTATGATGGCATTTCTTGTCCAAAGCTGCATTTGAAGTCCTATGTTCAAAAGACCAACCCCCACACTGATGACAGAAAGTTGTGGATGCATTATTTTCAAGAGAGTTTGTCCGGAACTCAATTGGAGTGGTATTATCAGCTAGAGAATGACCGATCCGTATTGGAGTGACTTAGCGATGCTTTCTAAGATGAGTACAATGTTGAATTGACACCACTCGCATGCAACTACAGAGCATGTCTATGGGTCGTGATGAAAAGTTCAAAGAGTATGCTCAGAAATGGAGAGATCTAGCAGGCAGAGTTCAGCGACCCTTGTCAAATAGGGAGTTGGTTGATATGTTTATGGGAACACTGACAGGCCCATTCTTCAATCATCCGATTGAAACTCTTCACCGGATTCACCGAGTTGATATTGACAGGAGAACGTATTGAAGCTGGTATCAAGAGTGGGAAGATTCATGTAGATACATCTTCAAATGCTGCGAAGAGATCTTTTGGTGGTAAGAAAGAAACTAATGCTGTGTATGTTCAGAAAAGCCGAGCCAAGACCGACCGCGCCAACTGTGGGCAGTGATCTCCAATCCTACATCAAGACGAGAGAGACAACGCGTCACGACGAAGATAAAGATCAACATGCCATTGTCGCAAGCCTTGCAACACATGTTGAAAGTAGAGCTGATTACTTTGAAGGATCCTCCCCAGAGTGTCAACACTTCCTCTCCGAGATACAATCCTAATGCTAAGTGTGCTTACCATTCCAATAGCCCAGGGCACGACACCGACAACTGTTGGGCTCTGAAGAACAAGATTCAAGATATGATTGAAGCTAAGCAGATTGAGTTTGACCCTCCAGTTGAGACTCCGAATGTGATCAACGCGCCTATGCCTAACCATGACAAGAATTCCAATGCTGTTGGAGAAGATACTTATGTTTTCAACATAGATGACTTGACCATTCCCCTGATGACTGTGGAGAGTCTGTGTGAAGACATGTCTAAGAAACTGAAGATCGAAGATGTGAATGAAACTGCACCATCTGCATGGGACACCTTGGGGCAGCCAAGTGGAAAATTTGATTACATGGTGAAGTACACTGTTCCTGAGAGTTACAAGATTCCTATTGAAGATGTTAAAGCGACCGGATGGGGTGACGATTTCCCAGAAGACTATGCTGATATTAACACAATAAGGATTTCCTCTGCTGATCCTGTGCCTAGAGTGGCACCTCTCATCATTACTTCTCCCAGACCAGCTCCGTATTCCTCCGACAAGGCTATCCCGTGGAATTGTGGAGCTGATGTTTACTATCATGGCGTCAAGCAAGACCCTCGGACCATTGAAGATCTTACCGTTGAAGCTACCATTCCTGACATTGACTACATCACCGGATCAAGTAAGGTGACCGAACCGAAGGGTTTTCTCCGTAAATCTCTCCTCCAAAAGACACTACGACTCCAAATGATTCCCTATTCAATCCATTCCCTAGCTAGAGGGAAAGAACAAGGACTCATCCCCACCAAGTACCAAAGGAAGTTATCAAGACACCTCCAAACAAGAAATGGAGGAAACTCAAGATTATCAAGAAGAGTGACTACAACATTGTGGAACAGTTGGGACAGACTCCGTCCAAGATCTCCATGCTTGCTCTGCTCTTGTGCTCTGAGGCTCATGCTAATGCCTTGGTGAAGTTTCTGAAGAATGCTCATGTGCCTCAAGACACTACTACTGACCAGTTTGAAGTGTGTATTGCTAGCCTGGCTGCCAACAACGGCCTAGGCTTTTCTGATGCTGATTTGACTCCTTCCAGAAAGAAACACAACCGAGCCTTGCACATCTCTGTCAAATGCAAGGGCGTTACATTGTCTCATGTTTTAGTGGATATCGGTTCTGCTTTGAACATCCTTCCAAAGACTGCTTTTGATCGACTTGATGTTGAAGGGTTGGTTCTGAAACCCAGTGACATTATTGTGAGAGCTTTTGATGGTTCTAAGCGAACAGTACTCGGAGAGCTCATTCTGCGTGTTAAAGTCGGTTCCCAGACTTTTGATTCCACTTTTTTGTCATGGACATCCGTCCTACTCTTGCTACTCGGACGCCTGGATACATGGGGCATTTCTACATTGCATCGGTCAAGTACCCGTGAAAGGGAAGGTTGCTACAGATGTGGTGAAGAAGAATATATGGTCACCATCTACACATTCCGATACCGAGGTGGAGGTGAATTCTTCGAGACTCCGTCAAGCTTTTGAAACAATCCCCGAGTCATGTGACTCTCCCGCCACTCCCGGTTACACAAGTTCCGCCTAGGATGGCCTCATCAAGGATGCTGCCGCAGTTGAAGAAGGAGGTAGTACTATTTGGGGACAGCTCCCGGATCTTCCTTTCAAATTTGATAAAACTGGTTTAGGCTTCACCATCAAAGGTCAGAAGATGATACGCCGCAAACGTGCCGGCCAACTTCCTTTCCGCATTAGCCAGGGTGGAATCAATGCTATAGAAGACGACGACGACCGACATCAGAATTGGATCTTCCCAACCTGCATAATGACCGCAATTGGAAGACCAAGACGCCATACCAATCTCCTTTAGACAGAGTAATTGCCTTTGTTTTGTTTTGCTTTTCGTTTTCTATGTTTTGAACAATAAACTCTAAAGCCTAGTGCCTTACCCGGGGCATCATGGCTCGTTTGTGAGGGTTATTATCTGTCATTTGCATATTTTCATTCAATAAAATCGTTGGACTTTTGCATTTAATTGTTTCTTTCTTTCTTTTACTTCATCACCCTTCAAAAGCTATGTGTTTCTTACACACCCACGTGATACATCGCAATCACTCGAATCTCGTTGATAACTATGCTATTGCTAAATATGACTTCGATAATCCGATCTACCAAGCCAAGACGAAAATGAGTAAGATTGTGAAGTGCCGGAGAACTTGTCGATTGCAAGAAGATCTAGTTATACACCACACGAAGAGCAAGTTGAGGTTGTGAATTGGGTGGATGAAGACATAAAAGAGGTCAAGATAGGAGCGGTCTTGAGAGCGTCGAGAAAGATTGGTTGATGCTACGAGATTATATTGAGGTTTTTGCTTGGTCATACGAAGACATGCCAGTTTAGACATTGATATTGTGGTACATCGATTGCCAAAAGAAGGTTTTCTCGAAAAGGTTCGTCGCGCGTCCCGAGATGTCGAGAAAATTAAAGTCAAGTTGTGAAGCAATTCAACGGTTTCTTAGTTACTTTTATCCACAGGGTGGCTAACATGGTACCCGTACTCAAGAAGGATGGCAAGGAATGTGTGTGGATTACGAGATTTGAACAAAGCGAGTCCGAAAGACGATTTTCCACTTCCTCATATTGATGTTCGTTGACACACCGCCCAACATAAGGTTTTATCCTTCATGGATGGTTTCTCCCATAATCGATCAAATGGCTCTCAAGACATGGAAAAGACTACTTTTGTTACGGGCACTTTCGCTAAGGTTATGCCGTCGATCGAAGAACGCGGGCGCCACTTATCGCGTGCCATGGTGACGTTATTTCATGACATGATTCATCACGAGATAGGTCTACGACGACATGATAGCTCGATCACGCATCAAGAAGAACATCTTGATCATCTACGAAAATTGTTTGATAGGTTGAAGAAGTACAGACTGAGACTTAATCCCAACAAGTGCACCTTTGGAGTCAGATCCGGAAAACTCCTAGGATTTGTTGTCAGTGGAAAAGGTATTGAAGTTGACCCCGCCAAGGTTAAAGCCATTCAAGAGATGCCGGCACCGAGAAGGAAGTCAGAGGTTTCTTGGGCCGATTGAATTACATTGCCAGATTCATTGCACATCTAACTGCTACTTGTGAGCCAATCTTCAAGTTACTAAAGAAAGATCTAGTGGTAGAATGGAACGACGATTGCCAGATTGCTTTTGACAAAATCAAGGAGTACCTGCAGAATCCTCCTATCCTGATGCCGCCCAAGGAAGACCTCTTATCATGTACTTGACGGTGTTAGAGAACTCAATGGGTGTGTTGGGGCAACATGACGAGTCCGGTCGAAAAGAGTATGCAATATACTACCTTAGGAAAAGTTTACCGATCGTGAAACAAGATACTCACAATGAGAAATCTTGCGCTTTGGCTTGGCTCACGACTAAGACAAGATATGTTGACTCACACTACCTTGTTGATTTCTAAGATGGATCCGATAAAATACATATTTGAGAAACCAGCTCTCTCCTGAAGAATAGCAAGATGGCAAATGATCCTGACCGAATATGACATCCAGTATACTTCTCAAAAAGCAATCAAAGGAAGTGTAGTAGCCGATCATTTGGCTCATCAAGCCATAGATGACTATCAGTCTATGAAGTTCGAATTTCCAGATGAAGATGTTTTGTTAGTTATAGATTGCGAAGAACCAGGACCAGACGAAGGACCTGAACAAGGATCCCGATGGACTATGGTCTTTGATGGAGCCTCAAATGCACTTGGCAATGGCATTGGCGCCATCATTACATCTCCTACAGGCGGACATACGCCTTTCACTGCCAGATTATGTTTCAGTTGCACTAACAACATGGCCGAATACGAAGCGTGCATCATGGGTATCAAAGATGCTATTGACTTAAGAATCAAGTTCTTACAAGTGTATGGAGACTCAGCTTTAGTGATCACTCAGATTAAGGGCGAGTGGGATACGAAGCATCTGAATCCCATTCCGTATCGAGAGCATGTTCTGAGTTTGATCCCCTACTTTGAAGAGATCACTTTCAATCATATTCCACGAGAAGAGAATCAGTTGGCAGACACATTGGCTACTATGTCATCTATGTTCAAGGTCAGATGGGACAACGAGGCTCCCCAAATCATCATTGAAAAGTTTGACAAACCAGCATACTATTGTGAACTTGATACAGAAGAGAAACCTTGGTTCTACGATGTGAAGAGGTATCTTGAGACTCAGGAATATCCCGCAGGGGCATCTGTCAATGATAAGAAGTTCTTGAGAAGATTTGCATCCAAATTCTTTCTCAACAACGGCATCTTATACAAGCGCAACCACGACCTGTGCTTACTCCGCTGTGTGGAGCGGAAAACAGCAGAACGTATCATGGAAGAGCTACACGAAGGCGCATTTGGTACTCACTCCAATGGACATACTATGGCTAAGAAGATTCTGAGAACAGGTTACTATTGGTCCACCATGGAAGCTGATTGTCACCGCTATGCTCGATCTTGTCACAAATGCCAGATTTACGCCGACAAAGTGCACGTACCTCCTGTACCTCTGAATGTTCTAACAGCTCCTTGGCCTTTTGCAATGTGGGGCATTGACATGATCAGAGAAATCAGGCCCACAGCTTCCAACGGACATCGTTTTATCCTTGTGGCAATTGACTATTTCACCAAGTGGGTAGAGGCAGCCTCGTTTGCATCTGTTACCAAGAATATCGTGGCTCGATTCATCAAGCATAATCTTATTTGTCGGTATGGCACTCCCGAAAGGATTATCACAGATAACGGCTCTAATCTCAACAACAAGATGATCACCGAACTCTGCACGCAGTTCAAGATCAAGCATCACAATTCTTCTCCTTATCGGCCAAAGATGAATGGTGCAGTGGAAGCCGCCAACAAGAACATTAAGAAGATTATACAGAAGATGACAGTGACTTACAAAGATTGGCATGAGATGTTACCATTTGCTCTTCATGGTTATCGCACTACGGTACGAACATCTACAGGGGCAACCCCCCCTTCTCTCTTGTATACGGTATGGAAGCAGTCCTACCCATCGAGGTTCAGATACCCTCAACCAGAGTCCTCTAGGACGCAGAATTAGGTGAAGACGATTGGATCCAAACTCGCCTCGACCAGATCAACCTGATTGATGAGAAACGACTCGTGTCCATCTGCCATGGACAAATCTATCAGAAGCGAATGATTAGAGCGTTCAACAAGAAAGTCAAACACCGAGTCTACCAAGTCGGTGATCTAGTAGTCAAGCGTATCATTCTTCCACAAGGTGATCCCAGGGGCAAATGGACTCCCACCTATGAGGGACCATTTGTAGTCAAAATAGTATTTTCCGGCGGAGCTATGATACTTAGCACCATGGATGTTGAAGACTTCCCACACCCTGTGAACACAGACATAGTCAAAAAATACTACGCATAAACGAGACCCGCTAGGTCGACTGACCTAGGCAAAAATAAGGGCATCCTGGCGAACCAAAAGGTTCGGGCAAAAGTTAAGGATATATACAAAACATGTACACTCGGCAAGTCGAAAACCTGAAAAGGCGGCTTGGGCAAAAAAGGGTATCTCGGTAGACTGAAAACCCGAAAGGGCGGTCTAGGCAAAAATTAGGGATTTAAGCGTACGACTATGACTCGTCCAGATCACCTATCTACAGACTACTATCAGCATTCAAGATTCAAATGGCGAAAATCAATTCACTCACTTTCTACTGACAGCAAGCAAGGGGATGAGATAGTTGAAATATATGAGTACTGGCATAGTTGGAACTTAACGAGATTGTTTCCGCATAGCTTTTTACTTTCCTTGTATACAAACTACTTGGCCATACGCCACATTTCAAATAAATACAAGTTTCTTTCTCTTTACAAATTTTTGCTATTGTTGTTTGCATAAAGTCCAACGTTTGCTTTGAATGATTATATGCATCTGACAATAAAAATCTATTTACAAACATGCGAAAAGTGAACAAACAAAAGCAATTACTGCAGGCTCCAGGAATTGAGATGACGACGAAAGTCACCGAAACATTCCCCTGCAGAGCATGATCTCCATAGAGGTGTCACTCACAAACCTTCCCCAGCGAAGTATACGTTAGTCCCCGAGCAATAATTCCACTCAACTAAACCATGTGACAACAGATTTCCAAGCAGTAACGATTCATCACCAACAGAGATATCCCCAACAAAATATCTCTCCGCAATCATCACCTCCCCGGCAGCAGCAGTATCCAGACTTGAAACTTGGTCAGATAGTGCATCGGAGGAAACTTACATCTTTTATTCCCCAGCCAGAGATTTCGACGGGCTCCAGATCCTTCTAACCCGGTCTTTCAGCAACTATCAAATACTCTCCAGCAGGATTTAGGCGCAAGATCCCCAGTAGAGTACCTCATATTTTCCCCCCAGCAGGGTCTAGGCACGAGATCCTCAGCGGTGCGTCTCTTGATCTCTACCATCCTCAACAATATCTAGGCTCAAGACTTGGTCAGATAGTGCACTGGAGGAATCAAGGATATCTTTCTTCTCAGGATTTCCATCCGCTTCATCCCCAAACAGAAGTCAGAAATCTCCAAGCAGAGCATCCACATCTTCTTCAAGATGGATATGTTTTGAAATACCACAACATCTATCATTCATACATTATTCATGAAAAGTCATAATATATGCATATGTCATTCATACACATCGTCATGCATCATACTTTGCATAAGACTAACAATATTCTATCAAAGCTTCTCTTGTTTTTTCCAAAACAGGTGAAAATCACTTCTGAAACAAACAGGCCCATGATTAATGCCCGAAGCCAGACGGGAAAACTATCTGAACGACCGCCCTAGTTGTCCTCCGACAACAGATCCAGGATTAATGCCCGAAGCCAGACGGGAAAACTATCTGAACGATCACAAGTTATCCTCCGATAACAGGCATTGGATCAATACCCGAAGCGCAACAGGGAAGTTGTCCACATTTTGCCGACTATTATCCTCTCAGAGTAATCAAGACGAATATTTGTTCTGACTCTCTCTTATTATCACCAGCAACTACAGGGTCTAGCGTACGACTCTGTTGCCTTGGATGGCATCTTAAGCCCATCTCCGACTACTTGTCAACATTTCTCCACTTTCAGAATGCTGCATATTTGGTTAAAAACCAATACAAACCAATAACTTCATTCAAAGATGAGCACGAAGTCTAACATACGACTCCATCCGGATGGCATCTTAAGCCCATCTCCATGCTCCTTTCACTTCCAGAAACATCTACAGAGCCTAGCGTACGGCTCACTCCCCCAACATCGATCTTGCCAGATGGCATCTTAAGCCCATCTCCGACGGTCCTCCTATCCAAACGACGTTCTTGAGTCTAGCGTACGACTCATTCTCCAGCGAAATCCCCAGCTTCTCCAAATGGCATCTGTAAGCCCATTCCTGCATCAATCAACAACGAGTGCAAATTTTCAGCAGGTGTACTCGAGTGTTCAATCATCTTCTACCTCCAGGTCACGAAAGGCGAGCATGCCAATCTAACCCTTCCTGTACAAGAAGATTGAACAGGGGCAGCTTTCATACCCCAAAATTTTCCCTCCTACTTCTCAAAACATTTCATACATCCATACTCAAGGATTCCTCAAGGGTTGATCAGACAAACCCTCTCCTAGACAATCAACCCAAACTAGGGTTTGGAAATTCACAGGTCCAGATGGATGTCCAACATCTCCAATGGTCATCATGCCTCCTCATATGCTTCAAAGATTCTCCATGTCAAGTTTCAAGCCTCAGAAGTCAAGTTTCCTCAGACAATTGCTCAGATGGTTGAAAATCAGTTGTATTGGACAAAAAGTCAACTGTGGTCAACATGCAGTGAAACTTCATGATTTTTGGTCAACATCCTCATTTTGAAGTTACATTCATCATTTGATCAAGGGTTGATCATGATTCATCAAGAAAACTCAAGATTTGCACAAAAGTCAAACTTTCCAAATTAGGGTTTTTCAAGGAAAAGTCAACTGAACTTTGACTGAGCATAACTTCTTCATACTTTCTCAGAAATTTTTCCACCACCTCTTGTTTTGAAGGAAATTCAATTCTCTACAACTTCATGTCTCACAAGAATGTTCAAAAAATGCTTCATTTGGAAGGTATGGATCAAAACATTACAGGTCCTTTTCAAAGTCAACAAAAAGTCAACTTTTTGTTTTGAAGATTTATTGAGCATGGAAACTCCAATTGAGATGAAACCAAAGAGGTTGGTTAGAGGACACTTAGAGCTTTCTAAAAAGTCCAAGAACATTCAAAAATGTCGAAAATTGAGCAAAATACACCATTCTGAAGTTGGGCATTTTTGAACAATTGCACAAAAGGAGATATTTGTCAAAATCCAATTTTTTCCAAATGGGCCTATAATTTTATGATCCAAACTTGATCATAATATTATTTGTGACATATTGATGCCTTGCCATGACCACTTTCTATTTTATTGATTTATTTTTGGATTTAAAACCATTTAATTCAAAATTAAATTATATAAAATATGAAAATAAGATATATTTTCAAAAGGAGTTGATTTTTATCAAACTTGAGGTCCAAGATAGCCCACAATACTTTCCAATTTCGTGATAGCTTGCATATGGAAGAGAAAATCAAATTTTCTCCAAAATTTGATTTTATTTGAAAGGAATTTATTTCACATTCAATATCCAATCTTTTTTCCTTCTTTTTGCTCCAGCATTACACTCTATAAATACCTAGTACATTGCCAAGAACAGAGGACAAAACCCTAGCCCCTACAACAACCCTTACTTTGCTCAAATTTTTCTCAAAATTGTCAAAATCGTGTTTCAAGTTCCAGCCACTTTCAGCCATCCAAAACCATTCCATTGTGATCCTGAGGTAATTTGGAGTAAGTATACATCATTGCCCATGGTTGAAACAGCCTGAATCGTGCCATATACATTCATACATATTCAAAATTTTCTTGATTTTGCATTTTATTTATCTGCGTGTTTTAATCGATTCTAACCACTCTAATGTGTTCATGAGGTTCCCTGGATGAGATCTGGGCCATCGTTGCATAGCTTGAACGTCAAAAAACCGATTTTCCATGTTTAGGGTTTGAAAACTGTTGAGCTTCAAACTGGTAGTTAGAGGCATTTTCAATCGAAACTAACACCACCATTGAATTTAGAATGCTCGATTTAGGGGGGTAGGGTACTCTTTTCCCTTTTATTTCACTGATTTCGCAGGTTTGGCATTTTGGGTCATCGGAGAAGACGACCGGAGCTAGGGCTCCGGCGTCGTTGACTTCGTTTGAACCGGCGAGAGCTTGCGTGGCGCGAGGAAGCTTCCTGATTCGTTCCTTCGTTCAACCTGGACCCCACATGGCTGACTGTGCGTTGAATCTCCAAACTCAGGACACGTATTCATTTATAAACAATTGTTTGTATTTTCATGACACCAAATGCACAATGGCTCAGTGGTTAAGGCGTTGGCATGTGAAGATGCTCTCCAAGGCCTCCAGTTCGATCCCTGGCAAGACCAATGTTTTTTTCTCTTTTCCAAAACTAACATATTTTTTCATATTTTCTTATTTTTCTTTAATATTTTCCATGCATTTTATTTTATCTTCAATAATTTTTATCATGCATCTAAAAAACAGCAAAAATATTCATTTTTTGCATAATTATCAGAAAAATGTTTATTTAATTTTTAATATAAAAATTATTATTTTTGCATGCATATTTAATTTAATTGCTAATTAACCGTTAAAATGACTTTTAATTGTTTTTAAATTATCAAATCAATTCCAAAAAATTCCCAAAAAATTATTTTATCATATTAATGTCATCACTAACACAAACTTTTTCTCATTCAAAAATACTTATTTTTACTAACATTTTCCTCTTATGCAATTTTCTCGTATTTTCCGATTTTTCATCTGTTCACAGGTTATGCCGTTTCGGACGATTTTTATTGCTTTTCTTTTCCAATTATGTAATTGCCTATGGGATGTAATAGTTTAATTAGGACTTTTATTTTCCGCACTTTCAATTATGTATCTGCCCCAAAGCCATGTAATAGCGTAGGACTTTACTTTCCGCACTTTACATTTCTGCAATTTACTTTCCGCACCCTATAAACTGCTAGTAATTAGGCGTGTATGGCAAGATAAAATTGGACATAGATCACTCATAACTCCAAAATAAAATACCTGAAATCAACACACTCTTTTCACACATGCACCCCTTAGGGTAATTCTCTCTCGTTGCCTTACGAATTCAAATGGTCAAGTCCCTCGAACGTAGAGGTATTCTAGCACCGTTGCCTTCAAAACAAATCATCATAGTCCCTTCGATACAAAGATCATAGACCCACGAAGTCGCCTACGAATACATGATCTTGACCCTTGATTGTCGCCTACGAAAAATGATGATAGTCTCTTCGAATGTGCTAGGATACTTCCTACAAGTTGCCTTCTATGACCATCCGGTGTCCCTTCGAATGTCCCGCTTACATCCAACGAATAGGGTTACCTACCAACTAATGGTATAGATAGCACTATGCTAAAGGAACATAAAACAACACGAAAATGACCAATTCTGAGTAGGTAATAAGACTTTTAGTTGCTTGCTCTATCAAAATACTTTTTACACCTCACACTTTTTTTTCAAAGTTCAAACTCTTTTCAAAACGAAACATTTCCGAACACTTTGTATACATTCCTACATGAATCATTACAAAGTCAAAGCGAAATGCCTTTTCAAAACATTTTTGTCAAACACACAGAAAGCACAATTTTAAAGTGATCTAAGAGCAACTAAGAGCCCGTAGATAACTACGGATGGAAAGGGTGCTAATACCTTCCCTTTTCATAACCTTCTCCCTTACTCAGAATCTAACGAAGGTCTTTTCCTGTTCTTTTCACGTTCCCTTAATTGGATAAAAGAAAAATCGGTGGCGACTCTTGCTATCCGCACATTTGCGATACAAAAATCTCAAAGTCAGTTCACAGTATTACAGATATCACAAATGATAATAGGAAGATAATTCTTCAAAGAATTGACTTAACCAAACTTTAAACTTCATAATAAGCCAAAACCCTAATTTCATCAAATGAATGACATAAATGAATTATTCTCCAATTCTTTGCGAAACTTCAACTCTTGGGAAATCAATGAGACAAATGAGATGCCTTGATATATAATATATCATTTTCACTTGAAGGATCCAAAGATATGAGAACTTGAGACTCCCTTAGAACAAAATATTCACACAATCAACCTCCATAGCTTGTAGAGGACTTGAGAATTAAAGGACTTTGATCCTATCACAATGTATGAATGCAATGCAACAAGATGTTTATGATGAAACATAAGTCTAAATCAAGAGGGTAAATTTTGGGGTGCAACAACTGCCCATATTCAATCTTCTAGAACTTGATAAGCGAGAACTGGTGGAAACCTTCAAGCGTTCAAAGTGGAAGAGGATTGAATACAAAAGAACCAAAAAATTTACACTCTTGGGAAAAAGAGTGAAACTTTCCAAAAGTAGCTGGAGGATGTTGGACTTAGGGAATATCAGACAAAGTTGATTCAAGAGAAAAGCTAAATAACACTAACCTTTAATAAGCATAGGATCTAATGAATATTAGTATCCCAACAATAAGTGACAGGATGAAACTGTAGCACAAACTCTAACAGAAATGAGATAAAACTCAAACTAGAAGACCATATAAAACTAGACTTCTAAAAAGGTACGAAATATGACAGCTATGGAAAGGGTCCTATAAGCAAGGTGACTAGAGTGCATGATTCTAGGGGCACCTTCTAGTCTCAACCAAGGGTAAACAATGGAAACTATGGCAAACCAAAGGTATGAATGAGACAGGTCAACCAAGGATAGTCAGTAGACGAAGCTGAACGAATCCATGGAGCGATACAGAACAAGATAAAACTTGACTCGACAACACTAGAAGATTAAAATAACTCTAGAAATGAGTACCAGGACAAAAACTGGATTTCACGCACGGGAAATGAGACAAGACTCAAGACCTAAAAAGTGGTGATAATGCATGTTTCTCAGAGCACTTGCTGGTCTCAAACTGAAGGGTAGACAGTAGACGAAGCTGAATGAACCTAATAGTTATAAAAGAGACATCCCAACCAAGGATAGACAATAGATAAAGTTGAACGAATCTGAGGAATAAAGGGGAAAGGTTTCAACCAGAGATAGACAACATGATGAAACTAAAAGAATCCCAGGAATAAGAAACAAAACGAGGTAAAACTCGACTCGTGGAACCTAGTTAGAAGAAAAAACTAGATGAGTACCAGGACAAAACAAATTGGATTTCATGCACAAGCGACAAGATCAAAACTCGGCCCAAAGCAGAGTGATTAGAGCGTACTTCTAAAATACTTGATGAAATGATCATCAGGATAAAACTGGCATTCAAAAGATATTTTGATGGACATTGAAATGAACCAACAAAGGTAGTATAGACTAGACCCATGAAGTGGAACTAGGGAGGAACTGAGCTACGACCAAAAACAATGAGTTGACACTCAATCAAATCAAAATGATTAATCAGAATATTTATGCGGATGACAACCGCTACACTAAGGATAGGGACCTTGTTGGGGATATGATCTGAAGTTAGCAAATTCACTAGGGAATATAGAAGCGATAAAGGCTTATGTTTCAATACATGTTTGAATTATTATTCCATGGAGTAAATTTCCAAATGATAATGGAAAATTACACTTTGAGGATGCAATGTAATGATGCATGATTAAATGTTTCACCAGGGAATATCCAATCGAGCAGGCGATCAAGTGCTAAGCTAAAACTTGATAAGATTGGCAAAAATAAATTATAAAATTCACTGGAGAAAATTAGGGCAACACTGGAGATTCAGGGATGCTAAATGCATATTGGATGATGCTGAAGAAGATACCAAACAACATTGGATCTAACAAGAATAAAGAAACCTTTGACTTCATGGGGAGCGACCAACCTCTGGTCAATGATATGAGAAATTATGCACACAACTCTTGTGGAGAGTAGATAATTGGGGCTTTAAGAAACTTAACTAGAAATTCACAGATGATCTATGATAAGAAAAGTCCTCACTGGGGATAAAAGAGATGTGGGATAGGAAACCACAATAGCATACGTCTCAAGTGGTGCAATTCTTATCACCAACCAATAGGATTAAAACTCATTGGGGAGATAGGAGAGCCATGGGATGCGAGATCCAAGTCAAATAGTTCATCTGGGTATGAAGAAATAAGACATCTCATATAAGACAAATCCACTCGGGAAATGAGAAGCAATGGGCCACAATCTCGAAAGAAAATTTATTCGTCAGGGAGAGGAGAAACCTTGAATAAGAAATCTCGGATGCATAGTCGATACACTGGGGAAAAAGGGAGAATTCTTGAATGAGAACTTCCAAATGAAACAACTTGACTGGGGAATAAAAGAGGTCATCAATGGTCACTTCGCCTTGGAAAATGAGTGTTCCTTTATTAACACTAGAGTAGCACAACTCCACTGGAGATATAGATTCTTAAGCAAGAGATCTTATCAATCACATCTTATCAGACAAAAATCTTCACCTTACGATACCGAGGAAAAGACAACTTTCAGGTATAACTGGGGAATCTTCTGGCCACAACCCATTCGTTTTGGAAGACTTACTGGATCATCAACTCAAATCAAATCTACCCCCAAGTCAAACCAATCTTGCCCATCAAATCAAACCAAATCTACCCCAAGTCGAAAATGAGTGCAACTCACCGGGGAAAATCTCTGTAGAAACATAAATTGAGTTGATTCAAGATAATACACAATTGGATATCACCAATTCGTTGAAAATATTATCTTTTGAATCAACGGAATCAAGATCCTCTTCTTTGGCAATATTAAATTCTTCATTGACGTTCATCGTGCAAAAATCACTTGACGCCGAATAGTTGTTTCGCATACAAAAGAGTGTTTGTTATGAGAATGAAAATTCTAATGTAACACTTACGTAAGTCTTGAAGTTTTTATATGGAAATGATATTGCGACTTCTTGTGACCAAAACACTTTTAAAATGAAACCCCTTTGTAAAAAATTTTATTTTTTTAAAATGACAAGACAAACATATGATTCCAACACAAAAATTAGCACACACTCAAGAGTCGGGAAAATGCTATCTCTTCGTGGTATGCTTTCGAATTAACCCATGCTAAAGTTAGGACTTTTAAGGGTTGTAACATGGCCTAGTTCACGGTTTTCAAAAAAAATATTTTTAGGCTCAAAATATTTTGTGCCCACCCCCTTCGTGATGTTATCCAATCCTAAATTCAATCAACTTGATACGAGCACCCACCTCTCAAACGAGTTTGGTATGGTGGATTCTGATGGGGATTCCTTGGACAAGCTCGATGAACCCACAAGCTTTATAGACACAATAGTCACTCACTTCTGATTTTGGTGTTTGATCACACAACTTCATTCTTTTTACTAAGAACCTTTCTGGCTTTCCAAAAATTTTGCCCTTTCTTTTTTCCCTAAGCGACTTATTACCAAGTTCAACTTAGCAGGCTTTCTGCTCTCTCTTTTTTATTCATTAATTTTTTTCTCTTTTTTTTAGAATAAATCGTGTGATCTTTACACCATCTTCAATTTTTTGTAAGTGATTGTGGTTGTCTGAGCATTTGATAGATGAAGGATTCCATGTTGACAGACGAAGGTTGACCGTTGCAATTTGGACTTTCCTCAGCCTCTTGGAGGATAACCATTGTTTTATCCTTTGATTGTGCACTTCTGAATGCTCGATCAGACTGGCTTAAACCTACCCTGTAACGCCCTATTTTAATTAATATTATATTATATTAAGATTTTCGAATTATCGATCGATATTTATTTTGCGACGAGAATATTTATATTAATCAATATACTTATTAATATATTTGGCGACGTTCGGTTCGGTTCGGTAAAATATTATTCGGATCCGATATTTAATTCCCCGGAATTATTTGAATTAATTGAATTAATGATATAATTAGATTGGGGTGTGGGGAGCATTTTGTTAGAATTGGGTTTTTCACCCTTGACTTACTAGTAAGGATACCATAAAAACACTTTCCTTGTTTTTCTTTCCATTTTACAACCAAAGCCAAAATAGAAACTTGGAAGCTTGAGAGAATGAGGGTTTTGGGAAGAAGAAGAAGAAGAGCAAGAGGAAGCTTGAGGTTGGGATTTTGTTGGAGCATCTTGCAATCATCCAAGCACTAGAGGTAAGGGGTTTGATTTCTCTATCACATATAGTTAGGGTTTGATAGTTATATTTTGGATTTAGGGGAAAAATTGATAGGTTGATTTATGAGTTGTATGTGTGATTGTAGAATGATTTAGAAAGTTTGAATTAGGAGTATGGATTGTGGGTGTTTTAGGTGCTAGCTTGTAGAAATTAGAAGTGTTAAAAATAGAAATGAAGCAAAATAAGAAAACGGGAAACTGTTAAAAACACACCGATATAAAACGCAATAAGAAGAAAATGGATGGAAAGTGATGCATGGGGGAGGCACCCACCTCCATGTGTGGGGCGACCACCCCCTTCCCTGAGGCCCTCGCCTCCATTTGTATACAAGGCCAGGGACGTTCGTCCCTTAGGAACAGGGAGTGTGCAACGAAATTGTGTTTTTCTGTTTGCTGTATGTCTGTTTCCTGCATAACCTGTTTCTGTCTTCTGCATAATTCCATTTTGGTTATGTTTGTCCCAATTTCTACAATTTCACATAGTAATGATTTATATTAATAAAATATAATTAGGACAGGAGTTAGCCGATTAAATTTGGGACCCGATGATGTTCCGATTTTCCGATTCCGTTAATTTCGGCGACGGAGCAAGTTGCTCCGAATTCAACGAAAATTGACGTGCTAGCTAAGTTCGACGTGTAGAACGTAGTGGTGAGGTTAGTTTTTAGAAATTAAGAGTATTTACGAGATGACCCAAAATAGGCTTAATTACGGTTAAATTGAATCGGATTCCGTTTTAGTGGATTTAAGACACGTATGGACATTCCGATTGCGACATTGACGATTATGATTAATGTCGGTTATTAGGAATGGCCTTCGCGACGATTATAGGTGTTTGACTATTTTTCCGTATTCGAAATTTAGTAAATGAATTGACAATAATGTGGTGTGATTAAACATAATATTTGCGGCGATGTATTTATTAATGAATACTTGATAATATGCGATGCGATGATATAAGTCCTTGTACATAATGATGTGATGATTATATTGATGTTGTTAATAAATGCTTCCGATTTGTGAACGAATGACTTTAGATGATGATGAATTATTGATGATGTTTTGCATAATGCAAGTATGATGCGATGATATATTTATCTTGATTTCGATAAATTATGGCGATGTGGGCTTTATGCCAATTTTGGTGAGCGATAATGATGTTTTGTGTCGTGTTGTTTTGTTGTCGAGTCACATACATTGCATTGGCGACGAGGGCTTTTATGCCAAGTGACGAGGCTTTTATGCCAAGTGTTCCTAATTATGGACAAAGCGACGAGTACCACATGCATAACATAGTCGTGTCTCATGGAGTCGGTTATGTTTATGTTTGAGTTGTTTGCCGTTGGGTTTTTAATTGATTGAAGATGTTGAATTTCGATGATATATGATGCTTTGTTTGGTGATGACCTTTATGATGAACATGAAATGAATATAACTGGATAGTTTCATGATAACTAGGCGATGAATATAAGTGATGACTTTTGCGATGATTTAACTTGATGAAATGCTTAATGCAAGTATGATGTGATGATGTTTGTGACGATGGACTTTTATGCCGAAAAGCGACGATGGGCTTTAGCCAATTGGTGATGATTTTATTTCTGTTGTTTATGTTATTAATATTGTTTAGTGTTATTGTTTATAGTTTATGTGTTGTTGCGATGATTTATGCCGATGAGGTTATGGCGATAAAGTGTAGATTATACACATTAGAATGACGACTAATGTAAGTGAATTTTGGATATGTGTTGGAATTGCACTTATTAATCTATACCCTTTATAATTCCGAAGCTATATATATATATATATTATCATGCCTTTAATTATATGTTTTGGAGTATCTCACCCTTTACTTGTTTCGCCGTTACCTTTATATTGGTAATGTGCAGGTTATGAAGACAAAGTTTATAGCTGCTATTAGTCGAGTCGGTGTCGCTACGACGTAGCACTCGGGAATTATGTTGTCTTATTGTTGTTCTTTTGTTGTTTTTACTTTTGTAAATAAGAATCATACTTTATGAAAATATGTTTTGTTAAGGAAGTTTAATAAAGAAGATGTCTTGATGTTTATGAATCAATTTATGTTTTCCGACGATACTATGTATCCGAGATTTATACTTTAAAACAAACTGTTTAAAGTAACTTGGTTTTGAAGGTGTGATGCCTCAGTATTGAATTTATGAAATTTTAATTTACTCTGATTTTCGCATATATAAACCTTGGGTAATATTGGGGTGTTACATTAGTGGTATCAAAGTAGGTCGGTCTGTTGGCCAGGTTATTAATGTGTTTAACCCTGTTGTATACGACATGTGTGTGAAACACTGTCGGTACTTGCTTGTTTCTATTTGTTTGTCTGCAGAGATGAGTTTTTAACAAGTGGGGGAGAAGTTTTACTTCTTGGTGGCGCTTGTGGCTTAGAGATGGAGCCTCGAGCAGGGTTACGCTTTGGTAACTTGAAGTGTAAGTTGAAGACGCTGTTGTAGTTTGGGTAAAGATGGTTTATGTCGCCATCATGATTGTCGACTATCTATTGACAAATTGAGGAACTGATCACCCTTAATCTCTTGTTGATAATAGTCGGAAATTGTGTTGGTTGGGATAGACTTGTCTTGCCAGCTTAATAGTGTACGAAGCAGATGTGTTGGCACAAGGTGGTGTCTGGTTACTTGAGTTGTGGGCGAATTTGGATTTTGGTGAGAAACAAGATTTTGGCAAGCGAACTTCTTGTTGTGATTCTTCCGAAGCATATTGTGAAGATGTGGGTGAATTGCCGCAGTAGTGCAAAGTGAAGTTTTGATGGATTTAGTTTCTGGAACTAGTTGTGATTCGAAGTATCCTTAAGGGATGTTTGCTTCTGAATTAGAGTTGAAAAGTCAACTTGAGGATGGGTTTGAGCAGAGTTTGTTTATTCGAGCGGGTCGTCGTGGAGTGCGCCGGTTATGTTGTTCGAGAAGAACAAAGGTTGCCCGAGTTGGTGTGTCGTTTGTAGTCAAGGAACGAAGTGGATATTGAGGACAAGTGTCTACTTCCAAGGAATGATGTGGGATGAATCAGTCATTTGGAGCTTTTGTGTTTAATGAGATCGATATGAAGTCTGGCTGTCTATGGGTTAGTCGTGGCGAAAACGTTTAGACTATGCTTTTCAAGATAGGGTATGGTCTGGCGGTATTTGTTGATGTTATTAGTGTGACTAATCGTCGGACATGATTTTGAATATTCAAACAGTACTCTCGTGAGTAGCTGTAAGAGTTATTTCGTGTTGATAGATATTATTTAGGTCACATCAAGTTAAGGAATTGTGGCAAGCATCCAGCGTTGCTATCGAGTGAAGTTAGATCGGTGCATGTCGAGTATTCTAAAGGAGGAGTTTTGAACTGTTGGACGTGAGTGTCTTAAGTAAGCGACTTAGACGGTGATATTATGGACAGTTACGCGAAGATTTATTTTGTATCTTGTAGGAGACCTCAAGAGGTATTTCAGAGCTTAGAAGTTCCTTCGTTGTGGATGGTTAAATTTATGAGTTTGATGGAAGATCTTTTTATAAGTTGGTATTGATCGTGGGTACTTTGACTTGATATGGTTGAGTCGCTATTTGGACTTCGCAATGGGAAGCGAATTTGTTTGAGCCAGTGGAAAGTTTAGCGAATGCTTTGATTTTGGTTTTGTTTTGTACTAAAGAACCTTGTGCGGTGTATTGTGATATTTCATTTTGGACTTAAGATGTATTTCGACATAGAGTTGGGAAAGTGCATTACTACCTTGGAACGATTTGATTTTCATAAGGAAAAATTGTCGGATGCGTGAGTTAGAGTTTGATGAGGTTGTACTCGTTGAAATCTTAAAGGTGCAGATGTTAAAGACGAGAAGATTGGAATTGTTGAAGACAATTCAAGTTTGGGTACGATCTATAAAGAGACTTCGTCTGGTGTTGAGTTTAGTATGTTGATATCGCGGATAACCCAAGAATATCTGATTTGGGATTTATTATTTTGAAGAATGTTGCATGTTTGTTTTTTGACACTTGTTGAGATTTAGTCCAGAAAGTTATCAAGGATTTGTTCACTACTGCCATATGGATTTCGTCGGATACTAATGGTCGAGTTGGATTATTAGATTGCGACTAAGATAAGTCTTGACGGTGTGGAATTTTGAGACGGTTTGGTAGCCACAGGTACCTTAGGATGATTGATGTTTTATAAAGAAAGATGTTCTATTTGTAACTAAAGTCAATCGCGACGGTGTTCGTGTTGGATTCCATAAAGTTTATGTCATGGTTCTAAGTCCAACCTGTTTTGTATTTACAGGAGTGTGAGACGACGTTGATTGGTTGAGTTCTTGAGGGAGTGTTTTGGTTTGAATTACCACTTTGGAAGATTGAAAGTTATGAAAGGTGTTTCGAATAAGAAGCCTGTGTATTGATCGTTGCGACGGTACGAGGATAGTGATTACTTAATACAAATTTTGGGAATTGAATTGGTATGAGGGAAGACTTCGTTGAAGTCAAGTGTATGCGTCGAAGTTTCACAAGTGAATATTTGGACAATATTTGAAAAGGTCGAACTGTGTCGTGTATTTTAGAGGATCAATGGACGTTGATCAATCAAGAATGAAAGAGTGATTTTTCGAGTTGATGTTGTTGTTGAGGTATCCGATGGGTGTACGCGAACGTATCCATTAGAAATTGTGAAGTTAAGGATTAACCAAGTTGTTTACTGGATGGCACCTTATGCATAAAGCGGCATGGTTTAGATATCGAGCATTGAATTTTTAGCGAGTATGCGAGATTGTTGGATTTGGACTAGTGAGTTATAGTCAAGTCGTCGATATCGCCCTAGAATGAGTGGCGTATCGATTCTATGTTTGTGTAACTTGTTATTGTTCAAGGGTTGTACGTTGGTAATCTACAAGGACGATGTGACCTTGTGATTTTCTAGAACGAAAGCGATAGCTGCAATTGTGATTCTTGAGTTCGTACTTATGTGTGATTGAAGGCATCTCTTTCGTATTTGTGTAGCACGCGTGGTTTTATCCTTTTCTGATTGATTCAGTTTTGGTTTGTATAACCATTTTTTTGTTTTCGTTTTAGCGATGGTGTCGGTGTTGTGTCGTAGGACTTTACGTTCCTATCTTTGGTGACTCGTTTCTGAGGCGTCGGTTCGAGTGTGTGACTAATTCTATGGTTGAGGCGTTAGAATAGTATCGATCTTGTTTGTTTAGTTCTCGAGTGAACCGGTGTGTCTGCGACTTGTTTGGTTGTTGAGTGTTAATTGGTTTTCGAGTACATTGTATGGGCTTTGCATCTCGGCATGGTTGTTCTTGTTTGGACGTTGTGGTTAGGGAGATGCCCTTGTGTTTGGTGTATTTTGTATGTTTTTTAATTGGCGCGAGGATTGAGTGGACAAATGCGTATGCATGTTCCAATTTGTTCATTTTGGTCGAAATTTCGAGGACGAAAAGTTTATAAGTGGGGGAGAGTTGTAACGCCCTGTTTTAATTAATATTATATTATATTAATATTTTCGAATTACCGATTGATATTTATTTTGCGACGAGAATATTTATATTAATCAATATACTTATTAATATATTTGGCGACGTTCCGTTAGGTTCGGTAAAATATTATTCGAATCTGATATTTAATTCCCCGGAATTATTTGAATTAATTGAATTAATGATATAATTAGATAGGGGTGTGGGGAGCATTTTGTTAGAATTGGGTTTTTCACCCTTGGCTTACTAGTAAGGATACCATAAAAACACTTTCCTTGTTTTTCTTTCCATTTTACAACCAAAGCCAAAATAGAAACTTGGAAGCTTGAGAGAAAGAGGGTTTTGGGAAGAAGAAGAAGAAGAGCAAGAAGAAGCTTGAGGTTTGGATTTTGTTGGAGCATCTTGCAATCATCCAAGCACTAGAGGTATGGGGTTTGATTTCTCTATCACATATAGTTAGGGTTTGATAGTTATATTTTGGATTCGGGGGAAAATTGATAGGTTGATTTATGAGTTGTATGTGTGATTGTAGAATGATTTAGAAAGTTTGAATTAGGAGTATGGATTGTGGGTGTTTTAGGTGCTAGCTTGTAGAAATTAGAAGTGTTAAAAATGGAAATGAAGAAAAATAAGAAAACTGGGAAACTGTTAAAAAACACAGTCTGATATAAAAACGCAGGGAAGAAGAAAATGGATGGAAAGTGATGCATGGGGGAGGCGCCCACCTCCATGTGTGGGGAGACCACCCCCTTCCCTGAGGCCCTCGCCTTCATTTGTATACAAGGCCAGGGACGTTCGTCCCTTAGGAACAGGGAGTGTGCAACGAAATTGTGTTTTTATGTTTGCTGTATGTCTGTTTCCTGCATAACCTGTTTCTGTCTTCTGCATAATTCCATTTTGGTTCTGTTTGTCCCAATTTCTACAATTTCACATAGTAATGATTTATATTAATAAAATATAATTAGGACATGAGTTAGCCGATTAAATTTGGGATCTGATTATGTTCCGATTTTCCGATTCCGGTAATTTCGGCGACGGAGCAAGTTGCTCCGAATTCAACGAAAATTGACGTGCTAGCTAAGTTCGACGTGTAGAACGTAGTGGTGAGGTTAGTTTTTAGAAATTACGAGTTTTTATGAGATGACCCGAAATAGGCTTAATTACGGTTAAATTGAATCGGATTCCGTTTTAGTGGATTTAAGACACGTATGGACAATCCGATTGCGACGTTGACGATTATGATTAATGTCGGTTATTAGGAATGGCCTTCGCGACGATTATAGGTGTTTGACTATTTTTCCGTATTCGGAATTTAGTAAATGAATTGACAATAATGTGGTGTGATTAAACATAATGTTTGCGGCGATGTATTTATTAATGAATACTTGATAATATGCGATGTGATGATATAAGTCCTTGTACATAATGATGTGATGATTATATTGATGTTGTTAATAAATGTTTCCGATTTGTGAACGCATGACTTTAGATGATGATGAATTATTGATGATGTTTTGCATAATGCAAGTATGATGCGATGATATATTTATCTTGATTTGGATAAATTATGGCGATGTGGGCTTTATGCCAATTTTGGTGAGCGATAATGATGTTTTGTTTTGTGTTGTGTTGTTTTGTTGTCGAGTCACATACATTGCATTGGCGACGAGGGCTTTTATGCCAAGCGACGAGGCTTTTATGCCAAGTGTTCCTAATTATGGACAAAGTGACGGGTACCACATGCATAACATAGTCGTGTTTCATGGAGTCGGTTATGTTTATGTTTGAGTTGTTTGGCGTTGGGTTTTTAATTGATTGACGATGTTGAATTTCGATGATATATGATGCTTTGTTTGGTGATGATCTTTATGATGAATATGAAATGAATATAACTTGATAGTTTCATGATAACTAGGCAATGAATATAAGTGATGAGTTTTGCGATGATTTAACTTGATGAAATGCTTAATGCAAATATGATGTGATGATGTTTGTGACGATGGGCTTTTATGCCGAAAAGCAACGATGGACTTTAGCCAATTGGTGATGATTTTATTTATGTTGTTTATGTTATTAGCATTGTTTAGTGTTGTTGTTTATAGTTTATGTGTTGTTGCGATGATTTATGCCGATGAGGTTATGGCGATAAAGTGTAGATTATACACATTAGAATGACGACTAAAGTAAGTGAGTTTTGGATATGTGTTGGAATTGCACTTATTAATCTATACCCTTTATAATTTCGAAGCTATATATATATATATATATATATATATTTTATCATGCCTTTAATTATATGTTTTGGAGTATCTCACCCTTTATATTGATAACGTGCAGGTGATGAAGACGAAGTTTATAGCTGCTATTAGTCGAGTCGGTGTCTCTGTACGTAGCATCGGGGGATTATGTTGTCTTGTTGTTGTTCTTTTGTTGTTTTTCCTTTTGTAAATAAGAATCATACTTTATGAAAATATGATTTGTTAAGGAAGTTTAATAAAGAAGATGTTTTGATGTTTATGAATCAATTTATGTTTTCCGACGATGCTATGTATCCGAGATTTATACTTTAAAACAAACTGTTTAAAGTAACTTGGTTTTGAAGGTGTGATGCCTCAGTATTGAATTTATGAAATTTTAATTTACTCTGTTTTTCGCATATATAAACCTTGGGTAATATTGGGGTGTTACATACCCTGCCCTAGGTTAAGAAAATGAGGGTTTTTTCTAAATAGAAAATAAACTCCTACTTCAAGGCTCAAACGGGTTAACGAGGGTCTATCTCCCTTATATCTCTGATGTTTGGGAATTGAAACAAGGCTTGTGCATCGTCAATAGAGTCTTACTCAAAAGAATACAAACTAGAGATTAGCATTTTAGTATCGTCATCCTCCCCCCAATCTTTGCCTAAGCAAAAAAACTTGGTGAAGTTGGCATCAATATGCTAGCAAGTCATTTTATGAGTGATAACACATGGATTGAGTGTAAGCAAATGGATCACTTCAAGACAAAACATACTTAATGAATTCAAAATTTTATTCACAAATAATCAAGTTTCTTTATGCTCGCAATGTTTAAACATACAAGCAAGAATGAAAATGTAGTAAAGAAAACCCAAAATTACCATTGTTGACGAAACTTGACTCTGTCTGGACTTTTGGTTCCTATGACTTTCTGTAGTCTTGATACCCTTTTGGATAAGAGATTTCCCTTCTGATCAGCCGTTGACATGCTAGTCTATGAACTGATCCAAACTCAAACTTCATCTCTGGACGACAAAATTTCTTCAATCAAACGGACAAGTGCCCCAGGGTGACATTTACAGGGGATTTTCTTCAAAAGAAAGGATGAAAAATGTGTAAAGCAGAATTGCACCATCCGGATCAACAAAGGTTTTCTACTTCATGGGAGATATATTCAAAACTTGCAATTAAAAGCAACTTCTATTAATGATGACTCTGAAATGGCTTGTCAAACGGAATTGTCCCTTGGAAATACAAATGAATTATGAACGTCTCATACAGAAATAAGACAACATTCTGACAAATTGTTCACCATTATTCCAGACAGTAATATTCATTTTTTCAATTATCATTATTGTGCAAAACCACCTAAGTTCTCCAAATACAAATGATTATCATAAAAATATTGGATATTTTTACAAACTAAATAGTAAAAACAAAAAGAGATTAAAACAGGCTTTTGGACAAAAGAAGTTGTTCTTTTTCATTAATTGGAAATTGACCTGTAAATAGGCATTTACAAAAAGATACCACTTCTACAAAGAGGTATTTTTCCCAAAAATAAATATAAACCTATTACAAGAATGGCAACGTGAAAACAGATAACCAAAATTCTTCAATTCTGCCATTACTCATGTATCCTTGAATATCTCATCATTTTTGCATTTGAAGAAGATGATTGGATCAACCCATATCTTTGAGCGCACCTAAAGAAATAGACACGATTATTCCCTTCGAAAATTTGACCAGTCCACACCCAAGTCTAGTCATGTGAATAACTTTTTCACAACATCAACATTCACCGGCAGTGGGAAGTCTTCACCATCCATAGTTGTAGCATCATGGCCCCATCAAAGAAAACCTTCTTGACCACAAAAGGTCCTTCATAAGTTGGAGTCCACTTGCCCCTAGGATCATCTTGAGGAAGGATTATCCTTTTAAGAACAAGATCACCGGCCTGATAATACTAAGGACGCACTCTCTTGTCATATGCTTTTCTCATCCTTTTCTGATACACTTGGCCATGACATACAACTGTCAACCTCTTTTCATCAATGAGATTTAACTGATCTAGTCGATTCTACACCCATTCTGCTTCGTCGAGCTAAACATTTTTCATAATTCTCAGAGAAAGGATCTCATAATATACAGGCAAAACTGCTTATCCCATACACAAGAGAGAACGGGATTGCCCCTATCGATGTGCGCACTGAGGTACGATAACCATGCAAGATGAAAGGTAACATCTCATGCCAATCCTTGTAGGTTACCACCATCTTCTGCACAAGCTTCTAAATGTTCTTATTTGCAACCTCGACAACACCATTCATTTTCGGGCGATATAGAGAGGAGTTATGATGTTGGATTTTGAAGGTTTCACAAAACTCTTCCATCATCTTGTTATTGAGGTTATACCCATTGTCATGGATGATCTTCTCGGGATCCCATAGAGACAAATGATACTATGCTTGATAAACCGAGAAACGACCTGCTTGGTGACATTTGCATAAAAGGAAACTTCGACCCATTTTGTGAAATAGTCTATAGAAACCAAGATGAAACGATGGCCATTAGAAGCGGTAGGCTCAATCTTCCCAATCATATAAATACCCCACATTGCGAAGGTCTATGGGGAAGTCAGGACATTCAAAGGAACAGGAGGAACATGCACTTTATCATCATACACTTGACACTTATAACAAACTCTAACATGATTATAACAATCTATTTCCATAGTGGAACAATAATATTCGGCCCTCAAGATCTTCTTTGCCAAGGTGTGACCACTGGAATGGGTCCCAAAAGCACCCTCATGCATTTCTTCAATGATCTTTGTCGCTTCATTCTTGTCTACACATCTGAGCAACATACCATCATGATTCCTCTTGTATAGAGTACCATTATTAAGGAAGAACTTTGCGGCGAACCTCCTTAAAAACTTCTTATCTGTGATGGAAGCTTCTTCTGGATATTCTTGGGTTTCTAGGTACCTTTTGACATCATAGAACCAAGGATTACCATCCAATTCCACTCCGGCTTCAAAATAGAAAGTTGGCTCATCCAATATCCTGATGGTGATCGAAGGCGCCTCATTAGCCTACTTCACCTTAAACATAGACGAAAAAGTGGCCAATGCATCTGCAAGATGATTCTCCTCTCTCGAGATATGCTAAAATTTGATCTCTTCAAAATAAGGAATCAACTTCATCATGTTCTCGTGATAAGGAATCAAGTTCTGATGACGAGTTTCCCAATCACTGTTAATTTGGATAATAACGAGATTAGAATCCCCAAAAAATTTAAAGAACTTGATACGCAAATCAATTGCAGCTTCGATCCCATAAATACAGGCTTCATACTCTGCCATGTTGTTGGTGCGTTCAAAATAAATTTGGGCTGTAAAATGAATATGGAAACCATCGAGAGAGGTGATAACAGCTTCAACACCATTACCCATTGCATTCGAGGCACCGTCGAACACCATCGTCCACTGTGATCCTGACTCGGGCCCTTCCTCTGGACAAGGAATGTTGCACTCTCTGATGTACATGATGTCTTCTTCCAGGAATTCAAACTTCATCGGTTGATAGTCGTTCACAGGTTGGTGAGCAAGATAATCTGCCAGAACACTAACTTTGATGGCTTTATGAGTAGTATACTGAATATCATATTCTATCAAAATCATTTGCCAACGGGAAACTCGATCGGTGAGAGTTGGCTTCTCAAATATGAACTTGATAGGATCCATCTTGGAAATCAAGTAAGTGGTATGCATCAGCATGTACTGCCTCAGACGTTTATCAGCCCATGCAAGTGCACAACACGTCTTCTCAAGCAAAGAGTATCTCGACTCGCACTCAGTGAACTTCTTACTCAGATAATAGATGGCTTGTTCTTTCTTTCCTGACTCATCATGCTGACCGAGCACACAACCCATGGAATTTTCTACAACTATTAGGTACATAATCAACGGATTCCCCTCGAATGACAGTATAAGAACTGGAGGCTCTTGCAAATATTCTTGGATTCTATCAAATGCCCGCTAACAATTATCATTCCAAACAACCGCTTGATATTTCTTTAGCAACTTGAACAAAGGTTCACATGTGGCTGTAAGATGAGATATGAACCTAGAGATGTAATTCAATCTCCCCAAGAAACCATTGACTTCTTTCTCTGTTTTCAGTTCGGGTATCTCTTGACTTACTTTCACCTTGGTAGGATCAACTTCAATGCCCTTCTCTCTCACAATAAATCCCAACAACTTTCCATATCTCACTCCAAAGGTGCACTTGTTCAGATTCAATCTCAACCTGAATTTCCTTAGTCTTTCAAACAATTTCTGCAAATCGACTAGATGCTCCTCCTCTATCTAAGATTTGGCAACCATATCATCAACATAAACTTCAACCTCTCTATGCATCATATCATAAAAGAGAGTGACCATTACACACTGATACGTTTCCCCTACATTCTTCAAATCAAAAGGCATAACTTTGTAACAAAAGGTTCCCCAAGGTGTAATGAAAGTAGTCTTTTCCATATCATCCGATGCCATCTTGATTTGATTATAGCCATAAAAAACATCCATGAAAAAGAACACCTTAGCTTGAGCAGTATTATCAACTAAAATATCAGTGCGGGAAAGCGGAAAATCATCTTCAGGGCTCACACTGTTCAGATCCCTATAGTCAACACACATTCTAACTTTACCATCCTTCTTCGGCACTGGCACGATGTTGGAAACCCACGGAGGATAAGAAACAACCTTCAGAAAACCGGCATCCAACTTCTTATGAACTTCCCCTTTGATCTTCTTGGACATCTATGGATGAGTTCTTCGGAGCTTCTGCTTGACCAGAGGAAAATCTTCCCGAAGAGGCAGCTTGTGTACCACAATATCTATGTCCAAACCTGACATATCTTCATAAGACCAAGCGAAAACATCAATGTACTCACGGAGCATGTCTATCAGCCTCGTCTTCACACTATCTTCTAAATACGCCCCTATTCTAACTTCTTTTCTTGCTTCCTCTATACCCAAATTAATAAATTCCAAAGGCTCCTTATGCGGCTGAATAACCTTCTCCTCTTGTTCTAATAATCTGGATAATTCTGCAGGGAGTTCACAATCTTCCTCACCTTCATCTTCAGCTTGGTAGATCAGATTATCAAAGTCATAATGAGCAATAGCAGAATTGCGATCATTGGTATCTGGTGTGAACATGTATCTGCATGATTGATTTTTTTGTTTCAGTGATAGTGTGAACAAATAAAGACACTGCCATTCTTTTTATTTTTTAAAACAAATAAATAATAAAAAAGTAAAAATATGAAAAGAAAAGGAACAGAAAAATTTGAATGAAAAACGTCCTTTATTTTATGATAAAAACTTGCAAAAGTGGAACATGGTGGCCCTACACATGGTTCACTACGCCTTGGGAAGAGCGTAGGAATTATGAAATGATAAAGAAAAACAAGAAAAATTACTCCTCAGCAGTTGTAACTTGAATGGTGTCCACAAACGTCCAATTGTTCAATTCTCGGCCAAGGATGCATGGGTGAATCCAATCTTCTATGTTGAAATCATCATCTTCATCATCAATTGCATTGATCTGATCTTTCTTTCTGATGCCAACACTTGCAAACTTGATAGGAGCGGAAAAATCAGGAGCCTTGTGAATTTTTCTTCGCAAAATGGGGTCAAATCCCAAACCAAACTTGTTAAACTTTAGAGTAACCTCTACAACACTACCCTAACCTTCAGGGAGACCAACCTCAACCAACGCCCTAGCGTCTCTCAACGAAGCCAATGATGTCTCAGGTTTCTTCCTCTCCTCAGGATGAGGAGTCTTGATCATCTGAACAATCTCAAAAGCTTGAAATGGAGTCTCAAGAATTTCACCCTCAACCTCCATGTAGCAGAATGAAGCCAAATTACTTACAATATATTTTTCTTCACCGCAGACAGTGATTGTCTTCCCATCAAGAGGATACTTGAGTTTCTGATGAAGAGTGGAGGTGATTGCACCAGCCCTATGAATCCAAGGGCGTCCCAAAAGACAACAATAAGTCGTATTAATATCTATCACATAGAAAGTGGAAGTAAATATCTTCGGGCCAACCTTGATAGGTAAATCAATCTCTCCAAACACATTCCTCCTTGAACCATCAAACGCTTTCACAACAAGGTCACTAGGACACAACTCCAAACCGGAATAATCAATCTTCAACATTGCTTTCTTGGGCAACACGTTCAATGACGATCCATAGTAGTACCCTTACACTCTATGGATATGTGTAAGGCTTTGTTATGGTTACGACCCTTATGAGAGAGATCAAAATCAGTGAAGCCTAAACCATTTCCGACTGATATACTGGTACAAACCGTTTCAAATTGTCCCACTATAATTTCTTGCGGAACAAAAGTATTCTTCAATAGTTTCATCAAAGCATTCCTATGAGCTTCTGAATAAACCAACAAGGATAGAATGGACATCTTAGAAGGAGTGTGGTGCAACTGCTCAATGATATTATAGTCACTTTTTCTTACGAGCCTCATCCATTTTTCTACCTCAAGATCAATGGATGAAGACACACAAGGCACAATAAGAGGCCTAGGCACATTAATCTACTCAGATATTAGACTATCAACCATCGCTTGTTTACCTTTTTCTTTAGCTAAAGCATCTGCAGCATCTTGAACATTTGGAGGGCAGAACACCCTACCATTTCTTGTTACACGACCTTCGCCAGAAAAGTTATTAACGTCAACATTATTATCTTCAACAAACATATTTTCAGAAGGACCAGTTTCTTGCTTCACTCCATGATAATACACATCAGCACCATAGTGCCACGAAACAACTTTTTCACTAGTGTACGACATATGACCAGGTAGAGTAATCATTAAAGGTATTATCTTAGCAAGAACAGGAATGCGCTTTGGTGTGAACGGGACAGAAATCACCGAAATATCTGCTTGAGTAACCTTTGTGTACTTCCTAGCTCTGTCAAACTGAAGGGAACCATCATCCATTAACTCTTGAATACGTGATTTCAGATCATCCCAACCCTTTGGCTGCTCCACACACTTATAGTAAGTCGGACCACAACTTGGGAAAATACCATTGTCGCTCAAGTATCTCTTAACATAAGGCAAAAAGGTAGTCACCTGATCCACATCCATGACTAAATTCAACCATTCCTCATCTTCAATGATAGCATTAACTGCTGCACCATCATGTGGTGGCATAGGGTGCTGAATAACATTGGGTCCAACCACAACATCAAATTGGATAGCCTTAGAGTCAAGTAAATCCTGGATTTTACACTTCAAAGCATAACAATTTTCAACAGAATGCCCCACGCCGCCAGAATGAAATTCACACTTTGCATTAGGATCACAATTGGCTGGAAAACGATCAGTATTGGAAAACATTTGTCTCAGATGGATCATTTTCATATCAAGCAAATGTTGAAGGACTTGATCATAACTCATAGGTAGCGGGTCAAATCTACTAGGTTGTCTTTGTTGATAGTTATTATTCTGTCTTGGCGCATTCTGTTGCCTTGGTTATTGTGGGCGTTGCTGTTGAGGAGTATTCATAGGAATAGATACAACATTGATATGTTGAGGGCGCTAATTTCTATTTCCTCCTCTATGAGCATGAATAGCACTGGCCTCTCCTTCCTTCCTTTTAGGATAAGCATTAAAGGGTCTCTTACTTCCACTTGAAGATCCCCCAGAACCACTAGCTTGAATTCTCCCCATTTTCATACCAACTTCTATTCTCTCTCCAGCCCTTACTAGTTCAGCAAACCCTGCAGATGTAGAGCCAATCATATAGTCATAGAAGGGACCTTGCAGATTATTCATAAACATATCAATCAGTTCTCTCTTCAATAGGGGAGGTTGAACTCTTGCAGCCAACTCGCACCATTTATGCGCATATTCCTTGAAAGACTCATTCGGCCCTTGTGACAGACTCTATAGCTGGGTATGATTAGGTGCCAACTCCTTGTTGTAATGATAGTGTTTGACAAAAGCACGAACCAAACAATTCCAGCAACGAATGTGGGTTCTCTCTAGCTTCATATAACATTCCAAGGATGCACCAGTCAAACTATCTTGGAAATAGTGAATCAACAACCTCTGATCATGAGTGTGAACTGACATTTTTCTGAAGTAAGCGGTAGCATGAGTCACCGGACAAGATGAACCATTGTACTTCTCAAATACTAAAGGTTTGAACTTTAGGGGAACCCTCACTCTCGATACTAGCCAAGGTCATTGGCATCCATGCCAAAGATTCTTTTTCTTTCAACAGCCTTCAAACGTTCCTCCAATTGACAGTACCTCCTGTTTTAATAGGGAAATCTAGCTCAGAACGCACAAAAAAAGAATCTTCGTCTTGCTCATAGTCATGATCATGCTCATGATGACCCTCACAATAACTGGATTACCTCTACGGTTTCCCATGAGATGAAAACCTGAAGGCAGAGGAAAATGCCCCTGGTTGGTCTTGCACATTCCCCTGTCCAATAGAAATATCAACATACAACCCCTGATTCTCAACATTAACCTAATTGTGATTTTGATTGTTGACTAGAGCAGCCAACTCATCCTGCATGCGGTTCGAATTCTTGATTGCTTCCATGAATTGAGTCATCTGCATAGCCATCTGAGTCCTCAACTCAGCCGGCTCTGCTTGCACTTTCTCCATTTGCCTCAAAAAATTTCCTTTGGTAGAGTAGCGGTGAATTTTCATCTTGAATCCTCTCTGATAATAAAAGTAAAGTCAGAATAAGAACACCAACCAGAAACCTATTATGCATGAAGTATGTATGTGCGTGAATATATGCAATGAATGTAATGACATGTATATATTTCCAGGATCCTAATACTCGGAGCCAGTTTTTCGGGCAAGAGCACGAGATGAAGCAACAAACACCAATTGAACCAAATCACATTAAACCAAAGTAATCAAAGATCCAAATAGCTTCAACAAAGTACTTCAACAGTAATATAAACATAAAGTTAAAGATTCTGACAACAAAATGTAAAGATGAGGAATCCCATCAACAAGTCTGATGGTGATTCTCTTTTTTTTAAAACATAAAACAAAATAACAAGCCTAAAAATATGACATAGGAAAGATCATTCTTGAATTCTGGATCTTGAGCTTCCCAATTTCTCTATTGCTAAAGATAATTGAACATCATTCTCTTCTTTAGATCTTTGAGACCTTTTCTTTATGCTTCTTCTCCAATTCAACCTTGGAATCTCTGCTTTTCTTCTCAATCTCTGCTATAGCCTTCTTGTGATATTCCAAAGACACCACTTCTCCTTCAAACCTAGATCTCTTCCTTGCAGCATTAGACATTTCTTTCTCGAACTTCTTGAGCTTGTGAGCCAATTGATTCTTCTCTTGGGTAGCAACTAAGCATCTCACTGTCATAGTTTCTTGTTGCTCGAGCAAAAGAAGATTTTGAGTGCGCACTTGATCATAATATCCTTTGGGTAAAGCATCTAGAACATTTGTAATTTGAGGATAGAAATGTGCAACTCTGGTAATAGAAGGCCATTGTGGATCTTTATTTCTTCCTTCAATCCACTGAACAAAGGATGCCTGAGCTGTGGGGTCTTTTTTTCCAAAGAGCTGTCCTCCCTCAAGATGAATTCTCTTCCAAGCCTGAACGGCCCTATCCAAAGATTCGGTAATATCTGGTCTATCATACAACAAAGTCTCTCGCGCACACTCTTCACTAGAAGACCCTATCAGAGCATATCCCAATTGTCTCAAAGCAAGAAACGGATTGTAGTTGATTCCCCCTCGTATACCCATGAGAGGTACATTAGGAAACTCCCCACAACGAACAATTATACTTTCTCTACCTGTCTTAGTCACGACATGTCTATACCAACCAATATCTTGAGATGTGAGGCCCATCAGACGAGGCATCCACCTCATAGTATGTTGAGTATCCACGAAAACACTGGCATGAGGGAGAAAAGTTTGGAACCACTGGTACAACAACAGAACACAACAATGGACCAAACCACCTTTCCCTTTATAACTCCTTAAATGAATAGAGTGATACACGTCTCCCAAGAGAGTTGGAAAGATATTTCATTGATTAAAAGGGTTACAATATTCTCATCAATGAACTTGGGCTTATTCGGGAACAAAACCATGCCATAAATACAACAAGCCATGATGGCATTAAAACTCCTCCAATCATACTTCGCATTCTTAGCATTAGCTTCTCTCAGCAGAAATCCCAAATGAAAACCTTTTACTGCCCCTTTTTGCACGGTATTATCCGAAACCACAAATTTCTCAAAGAACAAGGTAGCAACAATCTGATCATCAGTGGGTTTCTCCATAGCACTGTGAAAAGGCACTTGATGAAGTAAAGGAATGTCCAAAAGGTCATAATAATCTTCTAGGGTAGGCATCAACAAATAATCAGGGAACACGAAGCATCTTAATTCACGGTCGTAAAATTGAAACAAAGCCTTGAGACCATTCCTCTTGGTACTCACTAAAAGGGTACTTCAAATATGACAGGATTCTTCCATATTCCTTAGTGAACTCAAAAATAATCTCAGGAGGAGACTTCTTGGCCAACAAAATTAGATTCTCAAGAGCTGGCGCAGGGAACTTGTACACTGGGTAACGTCTATAATTAGTCTTCTTCTCAGTATCCATCTTCAAAGGTGGCCCAACAACCGGACTCAGAGACTTGTAATCCTGGAAATGATAAAACGTGTATGTTAAAAAAATGCAATTTGTAAAATGTTTCATGAATTCAATAGGACCAAAGCTCCATTTTCTGAATACTGCTTTGCTGATAAGGGAGACCAAAACCACATGTAACAAGACCAAAAACTCGAAACACTTTCAGAACATCAGAGAACCAAGTAACAACAATCAGCATCTGTAGCTATCTCAACCCAAACTCACGGGTAATTCTAGACACAACAGGGAACCCAATGATAAACAGAGTCGACAACCCTTTATCGAGCACTTCGCTTACTACATAAAGGGTGTAGGGCGAAATTACCGTCAATCGAACCTCGTCTGATTTTGGTACTTCATGCCTTCTCACACGCATCAGGGGATGCGGGATTCGACATGAACATACATCTATCCTATATGTCCCTGTCTTGGGTAATGGGCCTTTTACCTCATGTAACTCCCACCCACAAAAAAAAGCACATCAGCAGACAAAATAATATAGCCAGATCCAGGTGCAAATGCATGCAAACATATATATGTATACAAGTAATAATAAGCTATAAAGCAATAAATAAAACAAACAAAACACTCAAAAGAAAAGAAAAGAAAAGCTAGGATCGACTTCTGAACGAACCAACAATAGGTCAACTTTCCCTAGTGGAGTCTCCAGCTGAAACAATCGGCCGAAAATCAAAGAAAATAACTATATATCAATGAAGTCGCAATCGAACGTTTTTTATCCCGCCGAAAGGGAAAGGTTAACATCGAGTAAACCTGAAACAGAGAAATCACGGTCTTGCGACTTAGAGATCAAGTAATGAAGTTTGTTACGTGAGGGGAAGGTATTAGCACCCCATACGTCTGTAGTACTCTACGGTATCCGCTTTTAATTTCTATCTAATGGGCGCAAAAGTCTAACTATATCTGTATATGAGATATAATGCATGCAAAAAGAAATAAAAATAAAGAAACATGGGGAAAAGAAGAAAATTTTTACAAAGATTGCTCGATCAAGCCCCGCGACAGGATGCCTACGTATTCCCTCGTGCAATGGGAAAGTCAGAGCGCCGTAGTTCGGCTAACTTATTTTGGGTTGTTTGTGTTTTTTAGTTTTGAAGATGAGAAAATAAACAGCGATGACGAAACACCTCCATGAAGACAAAACATCAACAACCAAAGGAACGACGAAACGTCGACAACAAAAGGGACGATGAAGCATTATCAACAGAAGGGACGACGGAACGTCAGCAATAGTAGGGACGACAGAACGTCAGCAACAGCAGGGATGGTGGAACGTCATCAACAGAAGGGACGATAGAACGTCTTAAGACACTAAATGATTTGGTTTGAATCTTTTACTTTGAAAAAAGTTTCAATATTATTAGGATATTTTAATGCACTTGACAAAACAAAGTTTAATTTTAAGGATGCAAAAGGATAAAGGTAAAATAGCTAGGATAAGCTAACTTATTTCTAATCTTAATTGTTATCATACAAAGTTATTCTTAAGTTATGGGTATGAACAAGGGAAACTACTTAGATTATCCACCTAATATTTCCATGCATGGATACTTAACCTAATGTCTAAACTCGATTACTAACCTAATCGAGTGATCCTAAGGGAAATATATAAAATCAATCATCTTGGTTAAAAAACCAAATAAGAAGAAAGGGAAGAAGCAAACAAAGTGCTTTGGCAAAAGCACACAAATCAAACACTCACAAAAGGCAAAGAAAGAAGAGAAGAAGATGAAGTGGAAACAAGTGAGTGAATAATCATACAAGGTGTCATGTGAAGTGAGGTCAGTATGCACAACATACATATATAAGGTTTATACAAATCATAAACAAATATCAAACATCACTATGAATACATACATGCAAAGTTAGCACACAAACTAGGTCAAAACTAATCCTAAAAGCATACGGAAAGCAAATTGTGTGAGATTTTAAACATAGATGAAATGAAGGAAGAATTAAAATTAAAATTACATAAAAGTCAGTAGCTAACATGTTAATAAATCACTTATATCATGTACAAAAATCCATAAAAAGTTTGCAAATAAAACTCTACAAGAGTGCACAAAAATGCAACAATTGTGTGTGATGAAGTGGGTACAAGTGTATGACATAAATAAAATGCAAAGAGAGTGTTAAGATGAAGTGATTACAGTAGAAACATCACATAAAATAATTCACAATAAAATTACAAAGAAAATATCACAAGGACACAATCACAGAGCTAGTACAAAAAGTAGTTGAAACTTTGACCTAGAAAGCATTTACAAGTCAAAAGAAGCAAAAAAAAAAAGGCATAGATGAAAGGAAATGAACCATGAAAGGTTAAGAAACATACAATACAGTATAAAATGCACCAATTCATCAATCAAAGCATACAAAGATGCATAAGAAATATTTGCGAACAAATCACTTAAGGAAAACAAATTCAATCCATACAAGTGCCGGCAAATGTGTGTGCCCGTGTGTGCTTGAGCATACTTGTTCTAAGTGTCACATAAGAGTGAGATAAAAAGAAATACTTGATTATGCAAGAATCATACTAAACACAATCAATTTACAAGAAACTTAAAAGAACACGTACATAACACTAGTACAAAAACTAGTCAAAAACTTGACCTAAAGTGCATCTAAGAGTCAAATGAAGCATGGTAGTGCATAGATGAAGAGAAGTGAACTTTAGAAGATAACAAGAAATAAAATTAATTAAATAGTATGGTAATAACACATTCACATAATATACAGAAACATCATGAATATTTGCAAACTAATTATCATAAGAAAGCATGAACGTGCATCCCAAAAGTGTATGGTGAAGTGTGTGCAAATGTGCACTTGTGTGAACATGCTTTAAGGTTCCACATAAGCGTGTAGTAAAAATATAAACATATTGAGTTAACACTCATGCATAGAAAACAAAATCAAATAGCAAGTATCACCACCACTAATAACACAAAAGCTTAGTAAAGGAAGAAGTCAACATTTAACCCTAAAGTCAACTTAAACAAGTCTACAAGTCAACAAGTAAGACATGGTCAAGAAACAAATTTAAGAGATTATAAAACACACAAGGTCAGTATCTTAGACATCATAAACAAGTCATGAAAACAAACCACCTTCAAATTTATACCCAAAACATTCAAACAAGTTAGATCAAAACTAACACATGCAAGCACAAACAAGCCTCTAAAGGCAAAGCAAATATAAACCAAACACCTATGAGTAGAGGTTAAGACTAAAAGGGGTTAGCACATACAAGGTCAGTATCTTAAGATCTAATCAAAACACAAGAAAATACATCTTAAGCAAAAGAGAAGGCTTGCACTCAAAAGCATACAAAACTAGGGTTTGAAAACATCAAAGCTAGTCCAATTCAAAGCATTAGATAAAAATTAAAAAAAATGGTCTTAATTGAATAATTAGTACATGTGTGACTTGTATAATAAGTTAAATCTAGATGAGGTTCATGAGCAACAAATGTAGAAGACAAAACTTTAATACACAAAACAAATCACCTAATTGATAATCAACATCATGAAAGATAGAAAAACACTTGTCTAAAATCAATGATGGATGATATAAATCAAGTGTGGAAAGAAGATTTGATACCTTTAGGTGTTAGGGCAGTGGAATATACCTATTATAAGTATATATCATGAGATTATAAACCTATTATAAGTATATATCATGAGATTATAAGAACTCCAAGTCATGATACTAGTCTAACATGCTAAAGTGTCATGACAATGTACAAATTTAGTCCTTTATGCATAAAGGCATACATGATCAAATTGCATACATGATCACAATTTAAAGAAAAAAAGAAAGAAAATCAAGACTACAAGGGAAGCCAATTTAGCTTCAAAGAAGAAACCAAGATGAAGTGACAATGGAATGTCATTCATGGGTTCATAGAAGTATCAAATTATAACAAATAAAGCTTGCAAGATCAAAATAAAAATGAATTATGAACCAAGTTGCTTCACATAAGGTATTAAAGGTGGTGCATGGAAGCTACCTCCTAAACCATGATCATGAGCAACCATCAAACAAAATTGAAGAAGAAAGTATGTTTAGGGGAAGTGAATTTTTCATTGATGAAATAAAATCCCTAAATAAAAAATGAGGATGAAAAGAAAAGATAAATTGATTCCCCAAGGGTTGCATAAATGCATTCCAATATACCTCTAAGTCAAAAGAAACACCAAAGCATCTATGGAAGAGATGCTTGGTTCAAAAATAACAACAAGACTTGTAAAATCAAAATAAAAATATCACAACATTTTTAAGACACTTAAAAGTCAGAAACAACAATTACAAATAAAAATTTGCAATGTTCAATTAGAGAATCAAAATGCACAATCATGCAAGGTTCACAACATGATCAAATTTGGGACCCTAATTTAGCAATGTTGGAAAAAAATATCAAATCAAGGCATAAAATCTAAACAAAATTATTTCTAGAATCCTAAGGGAGCATGCAACCCTAATCTAATCAAAAGTTGACTTGAAAGTCAAGAGAAATTAGCATATGAACCCTAACTTGAGGCCTAAGCAACCTAAACCACACAATTGATCAAATTAAATAAAAAATTCCAAACAAATATGATCCATTCTGTCATACCCCAAAATTTTCCCTCCATCTTCTCAAGATATTTCATACATCCATACTCAAGGATACCTCAAGGGTTGATCAGACAAACCCTCTCCTAGACAATCAACCCAAACTAGGGTTTGGTATTTCTCAGATCAAAATGGATTTCCAACATCTCCAATGGTCTTCATGCCTCCTCATATGCTTCAAAGATTCTCCATGTCAAGTTTCAAGCCTCAGAAGTCAAGTTTCCTCAGACAATTGCTCAGATGGTTGAAAATCAGTTGTATTGGACAAAAAGTCAACTGTGGTCAACATACAGTCAAACTTCATGATTTTTGGTCAACATCCTCATTTTGAAGTTACATTCATCATTTGATCAAGGGTTGATCATGATTCATCAAGAAAACTCAAGATTTGCTCAAAAGTCAAACTTTCTAAATTAGGGTTTCTTAGTGAAAAGTCAACCAAACTTTGACTGAGCATAACTTCTTCATACTTTCTCAGAAATTTTTCCACCACCTCTTGTTTTGAAGGAAATTCAATTCTCTACAACTTCATGTCTCACAAGAATGTTCAAAAAATGCTTCATTTGGAAGGTATGGATCAAAACATTACAGGTCCTTTTCAAAGTCAACAAAAAGTCAACTTTTTGTTTTGAAGATATATTGAGCATGGAAACTCCAATTGAGATGAAACCATAGAGGTTGGTTAGAGGACTCTTAGAGATTTCCAAAAAGTCCAAGAACACTCAAAAATGTGGAAAATTGAGCAAGATACACCATTCACAAGTTGGGCATTTTTGAACAATTGCACAAAAGGAGATATTGGTCAAAATGCAATTTTTTCCAAATGGGCCTATAATTTTATGATCCAAACTTGATCATGATATTATTTGTGACTCATTGATGCTTGGCCATGACAATTTTCTATTTTATTGATTTATTTTTGAATTTAAAACCATTTAATTCAAAATTAAATTATATAAAATATGAAAATAAGATATTTTTTCAAAAGGAGTGAATTTCTATCAAACTTGAGGTCCAAGATAGCCCATGGAACATGCCAAATTCGTGCTAGCTCTCACATTAAAGAGAAAATCAAATTTTTTCCAAAATTTGATTTTATTTGAAAAATATTTATGGCACATTCATGATCCAATCTTTTTTCCTTCTTTTTGCCCTCTCAATTCACTCTATAAATAGCCAGCAAGATGCACATCAAACAACAGAAAACCCTAGCTCAAAGCATAACCCTTATTTTGTCAAAAATGTCTCAAAGTTGTCAAAATTAATTCCATTCTCCAGCCAAATTCAAGGTGTTTTGAGCATCCAATCTTGCTCCTTGACATCCCAGCAAGCAAAATCAACTCTTACTTGAAGCCAAACCATCCAGAATCGTGTTCCCTAACACTCACCAGTTTGTTGTTTTTCTTGAAATCGATTTCTAAAATCCATGCATTCTTGACTGTTTTTGTTTGTTTGATTGAGTTCAGGAGATCTATTAGAACATGTTTGACGTGTAACATGTGAGGTTTAACGCCAGGATGAAGGTTTGCCATTGTTAGGGCAGATTTTATCATTTTCTTCGAAACTCATTACACAGGTCGATTCAACACAAATGGATACCACCATTGAATTCGTAGGGGTCGAATTAGGGGGGTAGGGTTCTCCTTGTGCTTTGATTTTGGCTATTTTGCTGGTTTTCGAAAAACAGCTTGTCGGAGAAGATGATCGGCGTTAGGGTTCTGGTGGCTGACTCCGGCGCTGACCTCTTGACCGCATGTGTGGCGCTATCGTGGCATCTGATTGGTTTCTACGTTATGACTGGGGCCCGCGCGCTGACTGTGCTTCGATTTCAAATGTCCATGACACGTTATCACTTTTAAACCATTGATTTCAATCTCACAGACACCAAGTGCAAGATGGCGCAGCGGTTAAGGCTTTGGTTTGGAAAGATTCCCCTCAAGGTCTCCAGTTCGAACCACACCAGGACTGGGTTTCCTTTTCTTTTCACAAAACTTCACTTTTTCATATTTTCTATTTTCTTTTAATATTTTCATTCAATTTAATTTATCTTTCATAATTTTTATCATGCATTTAAAAAATACCAAAAATATTTATTTTTTGCAAACTCATCATAAAAATGCTTATTTAATTTATAAAATTAAAAATATTATTTTTGCATGCATATTTAATTTAATTTCAATTTTATCATTTAAATCACTTTTAATTCATTTTTAATTATTAAATTAACTCCAAAAAATCCCAAAAAATTATTTTAGCATATTAATGTTATTTCCAGCATGAAACATTTTTCTCATTCAAAAATTATTATTTTTACTAACATTTTCCTCTTATTCGATTTTCTCGTATTTCCCGATTTTCCATTTGTTCACAGGTTATCTCGTTTCGGACAATTTTTTATCGTTTTCTTTTCATATTATGTAATTGCCTATGGGATGTAATAGTTTAATTAGGACTTTTATTTTCCGCACTTTTCAATTATGTATCTGCCCCGAAGCCATGTAATAGCGTAGGATTTATCTTTCCGCATTTTACCTTCCGCAATTTAATTTTCGCACCCTATAAACTGTTAGTAATTAGGCGTGTATGGTAAGATTAAAATCAACATAGCTCACTCTAATTTTCAAGATAACATGCATCTGAATCAACACACTCTTTCACACATGCACCCCTTAGGGTAATTCTCTCTCGTTGCCTTACGATTACAAATGGTCAAGTCCCTCGAACGTAGAGGTATCCTAGCACCGTTGCCTACAAACAAATCATCATAGTCCCTTCGATACAAAGATCATAAGACCCACGATGTCGCCTCCGAATACATGATCTTGACCCTCGATTGTCGCCTACGAAAAATGATGATAGTCCCTTCGAATGTGCTAGGATACTTCCTATAAGTTGCCTTCTATGACCATACGATGTCCCTTCGAATTTCCCGTTTACATCCAACGAATAAGGTTACCTACCAACTAATGGTATGGATAGCACTATTCTAAAGGAACGTAAAATAACACGAAAACGACCAATTCTGAGTAGGTAATAAGACTTTTAGTTGCTTGCTCAATCAAATATTTTTCACACCACACACTTTTGTTAAAGTTCAAACTCTTTTAAAAAACGAAACATTTCCGGACACTTTGTATACATTCCTACATGAATCATTACAAAGTCAAAGTGAAATGCCTTTTCAAAACATTTTTTGTCAAACACACAGAAAGCACAATTTTAAAGTGATCTAAGAGCAACTAAGAGCCCGTAGATAACTACGGATGGAAAGGGGTGCTAATACCTTCCCTTTTCATAACCTTCTCCCTTACTCAGAATCTAACGAAGGTCTTTTCCTGTTCTTTTCACCTTCCCTTAATTGGATAAAAGAAAAGTCGGTGGCGACTCTTGCTATCCGCACATTTGCGATACAAAAATTCTCAAAGTCAGTTCACCGTGTTACACATTCAAGAAAAATTCAAATCAAAATTCAAACATCAAGACATGATCCTCAAAAGGTCAGAAAAGTCAATTTTGGCATTTTTAATTAGTAAAATTATTAAAAATTAAATCTAGAAAGATTAATATATCAAATAAATCATGAAAAATATTCACAAAAGCAAAAATGCTAGAAAAATTAATCCAAGGTCAGAGACCAATTATATATCATGAAAAAGGACCAAATTAAAATTGGTGAATTTTTTATACTTCAAAAGTATTTTAAAATCAATTAAATTGAAAAAATAAGCTATTATTCACATATTTTCTAAAATTAACCAAAAATTAGGAAAATTTGAAATAAAAACCATAAATAAAAAATAGACCAATGAAATAGCCTAAAATAATTTTTGTGTAATTTTTGTACCTTGGAAATGATTTTAACAAAAATTAATGAAAATATTAGACAAAAAATAAATAAATTAAATTCTGATTTTTTTCACCAATGAAAAAATTATAACAAAAAAATAAACAAAGTCATAAATAATATTCTAAACCTATCATAATTATTTTAGAATTTTTTATGAAGTTTTGATCAAGAAAATAAAATCACAAAATCAATAAAAACAAAAGTCAATTAAACAAGAACATGACCAATCAGATCGCGACACCTAATCATCCCTAACCTTGAGTCATGCCCTAATCACGCGTTTCACACAAATCAACACCCTATCTTCTAGACTTCGTATCTTACTCATTTCTCAATCATTTTTCACGATTCAAAGCACAAAATGAAGATCACATGGCAAGGAACAACAAACAACTCATAGATTTCAAAAAGATCAACCACACATCAAAAAATCAAGCCACAAAAATCATGAAAATCATCCAAACACAAATTTTCAGAACTTCATATCATGCAACATGCTTCATAAACAAGCAATGATATACATCAAACCTATTGTTTGGCCAACTATATCCACAAATACGTGCTTTATATCAACAAAACCAACTGAATATGGAGATTCAAGTTTGAAAACTTACCTCTTGAGTTGAGAAATAAACTCAACTGGTGCCTCTGAACAATAGGAAAACCTCTTATCTTGATCCTTTGAGCTTCAATGAAGTGAAATAAGTGGAGAAAACAGCTTTGGAATGAAAAAAAAATGAAGATTCGAAGAAAAATAAAGAAGAGTTCAGATCTGGTTTTTGATGAGAGGAGGCATCTAGGGCAACTGAGAGTGAGCTTGTGGCTTTATATAGAGCTCATAGAGTGAGCACATAATGGTCTTTGAGCTCAAAAATTTGTTAGAAGAATAATTTGCAAAAATCATAAAAAAATGAGGTGTTTCTTGTGATGTGTGTTTTGCTTGTATTTCTTCTAAGTTTTTTGTGCGTTTTGCCTTGCTGAGAGTGAGTGGAATTGAGTTTGGGAAGTGTGAATAATAAGCTAGACTTGTACTACTGGTATGTGCAAGAATTCAAAATTGCAAGTTTTGCTATTTTTGGTAAAACAAAGAGAATGTGATGTATGTACTATCATGGGCCATGCTGGACTTATTTTGGCAAGGAGAGAATGAAACAATCGTGCCACACTAATGTCAAAATGACCTGTAATCAATCCACACAAAAAATGCACAAAACTTGAAGAATGACCACAAGTCTCAACACCCAACTTTGAACTTGAGCCATGCAAAATTGGCTTGTGCGTTTTCCTTGCAACATAGGCCATAGATACAACTCTCCATACTTTTCAAACTGAGCTTTGAGTCATGCAAAATGATGAGGTATTAAGTGAGATATCATCTTCCAAAGTTTAAGAAAAACAAACCATGGCAAGGCGAGGCCTGAGCGGACAGGAGTGTGCATGGCGTGCATGGTGACCAGTTGTGAGGGAGCAACTTTATGGATCCATATCTTGATGAATACTTGGCTAAAATTAATTATTCCAAGCTTGTTGAAAAGATCTCATGGGGAACTAAATGATGGACAATTTAATTTTCAAAATTGAAGCTTGAAGAAGAAGAAATAGGCTTGAACATTTGGCACTCCACCTGTTTGATAAAATTACACGTGTGGGAGGCAAGAAGAAGGCAAGCTTGCTGGGCATTTTGCATGTCTTGTGCACAAAACTTCAAACTCAAATATCTCTCAAATGGTGCATTTTTGGGAAATTTTACATATTGACAAACTTGTAGCACTTTTCTCAAGCTTTCCAAAAATGTATGGTATGCAACCATTAGATAAAAATTAAGAAAGTTATGACATGTCAAAGTTCTATAGAGTGAACACTTGGAAATTTTTGAAACTTCAAATAACTTCAAGAAAAAGTTAACCCTAATTTCTTCAATGATCTTTATTCAATGATGAATTTAATCATGAAATATGAAAAGAGGATATTTGAATTAATGGTTGACCAAAAGTCCACTTGGTCAACTGAAGGCATAGAAAACACTTAGAAGGGGGGGTTGAATAAGTTTTTTCCTTTAAAATTTTTCTTTCACTCAACAACAAGACTAAACACACAAGGATTTTTATCCTGGTTCGTTTGAAACTCAAACTACTCTAGTCCATCCGTCAAGGTGATTTCACATCTCTCAACGAGAACTTAATCCACTATAATCAAAAGATTACAACTGCACAAACAACTGTTGTGACTAACAACAATGCACAAGCCAACTGTAAGTGACTAACAACAATACACACGCCAACTGCAAGTGACTAACACCTCTAAGACTCAACTAGTCCTAGCCCTCTTGAGAAATCTGACCCAACTGGTCTCTCAAGGAACAATTACACAAGAACTTCTAGACCAAGTGTTTACAATTTCTTCTTAAAAAGCTTTATCACAAAAGTGATTTTTACACAAAAAGATTAAGCTCAAAACTTAGAAATAAAACTTCACATAATAATAATTTCAATTTTGGCAGCGTAGGTTCTCTATGAATGAATTGTTGTTTTTTCTTCTTTGAATATTGCACTATATATAGAGCTTCTAAGAATCTTTCCGTTGCAACTCTTGCGTGTCTTGGATACTGGAAAGCGTATTTAATGAACATAGAAAATTAAGCCACTCAAGTACTTCATCCGTCTTAGCTTAGTAGGGTAACGTTATTGTAGCAGACATTTTCTTAGAAGATGACGTTCACATAGATCATAATCTTCTGTAAGCCTTATTCAAAACATCTTCTAATCAGAACACTCTTGGTGCTTCTATCAGAGGTTGCGCTAGCATACTTCCTTCAAAAGTTGCTTTTCAACGTGCATGACCAGAAGTTCTATTCTTCATTAGAACTTCTACTACTTGTTTGCTCAACATAATTTGATATTTCTATATTCTTGAGTGCTTGAGTCAGAACATTATCTGAAATGAAAACAGTATACATCAGAGTATCATATCTATTATACAAAATTTATTTCACTTGTTATCATCAAAATTCTAAGATATGATTAGAACCAAACTATGTTCTAAGAATCTCCCCCTTTTATATGAGGACAAAAATATTAGATTTTGATAAAGAAATTTTTTATATATGAAAAACATATCTCCCCGTGAGATAGACCTCCCACCTGAGATTAATAATTAAGGAAAACTAAGTATAGTAGAACTTCCCTGAGATGTTCTTTCAGAATTTTCAGAGATTCTTTTTCTTCAGAGTTTCCTTTTCATTTTAGAGCTTGAATCATCAGAGTTTGAAGCTTTAAACTTGAGTTTGTCTTTGCAACATCTTATTTCAGAGCTTGTGTAAACATGTATACTTCAGAAGCAAAAATGTACACTTGTATATTTATTGTTAGAAATGTTTGACATTTTTGTTCTAGTAACATGTTATAATTAATCAGATCAAAATCTCAATTTTCTCCCCCTTTTTGTCATAATAAGAAATGCATGTTAAAAAAACATTGTAAAGTGAAACACAATACTTGTAACATTAATTTTGGAAGTACGATTACAGAGGTTTGTAAAAAAAAATAATAAAACAGAAGAAAAAAAATGATGCATAGAAGATTATGAGAAACAGAAGGTCTTGGTGGGACGAGAGACTAATGATAGCAGAAGATTCTTGATTTCAGTTGAAGACTCCTTTTGCTTCTGTATCCACGACATGATTTCCTTATTTGTCTCATCTTGTTTATCCATACGTGCTCTGACAGCTCCATTTTCTTGCTTCAACTCCTTCAGAGTTTCCAAAACAACATAATTGGAGTCAACATCCTCATTGGAAACTGCCCTTGAGGTACATTTAGCAGATATGGGATATAAGGTGCTAGAGAAAAGTGTATCAAGATCAACCATTAGATTCAGCACTTTCTCCCTTGGTTCTCTAGGATAAAAACTAAGAGGCTTATACAAAACCAAAGCTTCAGAGTTTGGATCAACAATTTCTGAATCAGAGGATTCATCATCAGAAATATCTATGTATTCAGCAAGTGGTTTCCATGGAGCATTTCTAGGTTGAAGGTTTCTGGGTTTAGGGTTTTTGAAAAGAGAGAAGAAGAGGCAGAAATGCATAAAAGATTTTGAAGAGTGAAAAGAAAGAGAAGAATTTTTTAGAAGAGTATTTATAGAGAAAACACATGCAAATGAAACGTTTAAAAAAATCAGTTAAAAGAAAATTAAAAAGAATTAAGAGACAATTAGAGGGATTTCTTGACATTTGGTGAGATCGCTACAGTTACCTAGAAACATTATGTCAATAGCTAGCATGCGTGTAAGTAACCTATCAAAAGTTATGAACACTTGTTCTACTTCTAGGTTAATAGCGTAACAACTGTTTGATATGTTGAACTTATGAACCATACATGTAATGAATTATTAGAAGCTATTTCAGAACTTCTATGTATGTCTTCTAAATAAACTCCTCTTCTAACTTCTGAAGAGATGTTAATTAGAATGTTCAAACTGAACTTCTGACTATATTGAAAGTAAACAAAAGTTTCATTCAGGGCATACTTCCATACTTATATTTTTCAAAATGTATTTAAATCTATCTTCGGAAAGAGGTTTAGTGAAAATATCAGCCCATTGATGGTCTGTATCTATAAAGTTTAAACTCAAAATTTCTTTCTGAATATAGTCCCTTATGAAATGATGTTTTATTTCAATATGCTTTGCCTTAGAATGTAGAATTGGATTTTTAGAAAGGAAAATTGCATAAGTACTATCACAGAAGATATGAATCTTACACTCATACAGATGATAATCTTCTAGTTGGCTCTTCATCCAGAGCATCTGAGTACTGCAGCCAGTAGCAGCTACATACTCTGCTTCAGTGGTTGAAAGTGCTATGGTGGGTTGCTTCTTGTTGTACCATGAGATGAGATTTTCACCAAGAAATTGACAAATTCCAGAGGTGCTCTTCCTTTCTACTCTATCTCTAGAAAAGTCACCATCACAATAACCTACTAATTGAAATTCTTTGGATTTTTTGTAACACAGTCCAACATTAGTAGTACCTTTTAGATACCTTAGAATTCTCTTAACAAGAGTTAAGTGAGATTCTCTGGGATCTTATTGGAATCTTGCACATAAACACACACTAAACAGAATATTTGGCCTATATGCAGTTAGATAAAGAAGAGAATCAATCATACCTCCGTAGAGTTTCTGATCTACCTGCTTACTTACCTCATCTTTTCCCAAATTACATGTAGGATGGATTGGGGTCTTTGCTTCCTTACTTTCTGATAGTTGGAATTTCTTCAGAAGTTGTTTGACATACTTAGTCTGATGTATGTAAGTACCTTCTGAACATTGATTGATTTAAATTCCCATAAAGAATTTCAGCTCTCCCATCATGCTCATCTCAAACTCTGCCTGCATAGACTTAGAAAATTCTCTTCCAAGAGAGACATTAGAAGTTCCAAAAATAATACCATCTACATAAATTTGACAGATAATAATATTATTTTTAAATGTCTTTCTAAAGATAGTTGTGTCCACTTTTCCTCTAGTGAAATTCTTTTCTAAAAGAAAATTGCTTAAACGTTCATACCAAGCTTTGGGAGCTTGTTTTAACCCATATAAAGATTTTTTGAGTTTAAAACCATGTTCTGGAAATTTGGAATCCTCAAAACCAGGAGGTTGACGGACATGAACTTCTTCTTCTATATAGCCATTTAAAAATGCACTTTTGACATCCATTTGATATAAAGTAATATTATTTTAAACAACAAAAGAGATTAATAATCTGATAGATTTTAACCTGGAGATTGGAGCAAAGGTTTCATTATAATCAATACCTTCTTGTTGACTATACCCTTGTGCTACCAATCGTGCCTTGTTTTTGACAACTTCTCCTTGCTCATTTAATTTTTTTATGAATACCCATTTAGTTCCAATAATATTAAATCCTTTAGGCTTTGGAACAAGATCCCACACATCATTTCTTGCAAGTTGATTCAGTTCTTCTTGCATTGCAATAATCCAGTCATTGTCTTGAAGAGCTTCATTAATAGAAGTTGGCTCAATCAGAGAAACTAAACCAAATAGTGATTCCTCATTATTCCTTAGAGCATACTAGTTCTGATAGGACCATCCTTCTTTCCAATGATGACATCTTCTAGATGTGCTGATGTGATTCTTGGAAATCTTCTTTGTGTGGATTCTTCAGAAATTTTTAAGTTGTCCAGAACTTCTTCAATAGCTGGAACTTCTGAGTTGTCCTTCTGTTCTATCCCTTCAGAGTTTGGTAGATGAACTTCTGTACCTGCAGCATTTTCAATGTGCTTTGGCTTTTGTTGGCCAAGCTTATCATCAAATCCTACTTTGATTGATTCTTCAACAATCAGAGTTTCTGTATTGTACACTCTATAGCCTTTTGAGCGTTCAGAGTATCTAAGTAGAATACACTTCTGTGCTTTAGAATCAAACTTGATCAGATGTTCTTTAGTGTTTAAAATATAACAAGTGCATCCAAATGGATGAAAATAAGAAATGTTGGGATTTCTGTCCTTCCACAATTCATAGGGAGTCTTTTCAAGAATAGGTCTTATAGAAAGTCTATTCTGAATATAACACGGTGTGTTCACAGCTTCTGCCCATAAGTTTTTAGCCATATTGGTTTCATTGATCATAGTTCTGGCCATTTCTTGTAAAGTTCTATTCTTTCGTTCTACAACTCCATTTTGTTGGGGAGTTCTAGAACAAGAGAAATCATGAGAAATTCCATTTTCTTTAAAATATTTTTCAAAAAATTGATTTTCAAATTCACCACCATGATCACTTCTAACCTTTATGATTCTAAACTCTTTTTCATCCTGAACTTGGTTACAAAAGTCAAAGAACACAAAATGTGACTCATCTTTGTGTTTTAAGAACTTTATCCATGTCCATCTGCTGTAGTCATCTACAATGACTAATCCATACTTCTTGCCTCTAATGGATGCAGTTTTCACTGGTCCAAATTGATCAATATGTAGAAGTTCTAATGTCCTAGAGGAAGAAACAACATTTTTAGATTTAAAAGAAGGTTTTGAAAATTTTCCCTTCTGACAGGCTTCACGTAGAACTTCTGAGTTGAACTTCAAATTAGGAAGTCCTCTGACCAGATTGAGTTTGTTAATTTGAGAAATTTTTCTAATGCTAACATGTCCCAATCTTCTGTGCCAGACCCATTATTCATCATTTCTGATAGAAAACATTTTACATTTTGTGATTTTAAATCAGAAAGATTAATTTTGTAAATGTTGTTCTTTCTCTTTCCAAAAAAGAGGATTGACCCATCCTTTTGAATTACAGCTCTACACGACTTTTGATTAAAGATAATGTCATAACCATTGTCACTTAATTGACTTATTGACAACAATTTATGCGCTAATCCTTCTACTAATAGAACATTAGAGATAGAGGGAAGGTTATCATTTCCAATAGTTCCAGAACCAATGATTCTTCCCTTCTGGTTACCTCCAAATTTTACTTCACCTACAGGTTTAAGTTCCAGGCTTTGGAACATAGACCTTCTTCCCGTCAAATTTTATATAATGTGTGTGACTATAACTGAACTGTTTGTACAATGGTTTGTATGTGATAGTCATTTTATCAACGGATTTGGGTTGATATGCTTCTTTCCCTCTGGGAGTTTCATATCCAATTCCCTTTCTGTTGTTTCTACTAGCTCTATAGATCATTGAAGTCATCTTGCTTCTATCTATGCTTTTAGTCAGAAACTTCTGAAAGCTATAGTCATATTCTTTAAGAATATCTTTTGAACTTGAAGTAGTATCTGAACTAGGGATTTTTTGAACTTTTTGAAAATCATCTTTAAGTTTAATGTTATTTTCTTTAAGTTCAGCAATTTCTGCTTTGAGTTGTTCAATCTCGGATACAAGACTCTTTTTAAGTTTCTTGTATTTGATCTTGAGCTGACTATTATTTTCTAGAAGTTCTGATAGACTATCTACCAATTCAGCATGGGAGAATTCAGAAAATACCTCATCAGGTTCTGATTCAGAGCCTGAGTCATCTTCTATTGTGGCCATGAAAGCTAGGTTGGCATGCTCATCTTCTGAGTCAGATTCATCTTCAGAAGATTCTGAGTCGTCCCATGTGGCCATCAGTCCTTTCTTCTTTTCAAACCTTTTCTTCGGTTTTTCTCTCTGCAGCTTGAGACATTCACTTCTGAAATGTCCAGATTCTTTGCATTCATAGCACGTGATGTATCTTTTACTAAACTTCTTGTGTCCAGAAGATTCTCCTCTATCTTCAGATCTTCTGTGGTTTCTGAACTTCTTTTGCCTGTGTTTCCACATTTGATTTATCCTTCTGGAAAGCATAGATAGCTCATCTTCTCCTGACTCTGAATCTTCAAAGCTTCCATCTTCAGCCTGAAAAGCATTAATATTAAATTTTTTAGTAGATTTCAAAGCAACTGACTTACCTTTCGTCTGAGGCTTAAATTCATCAAGCTCTATTTCATGACTTCCCAGCGCGCTGATGAGTTCTTCTAAGGATATAGAGTTTAGATCTTTTGAAACTTTGAAGGCTGTCACCATTGGTGTCCATCTTCTGGGTAAGATTATGATGATTTTCTTTACATGATCATCCTTGGTGTATCCTTTATCTAGAACTCTAAGGCCAGAAGTTAAGGTTTGAAACCTTGAGAACATTGCCTCAATGGATTCATTTTCCTCCATCTTGAATGACTCATACTTCTGGATAAGCGCCAGAGATTTAGTTTCCTTGACTTGAACATTTCCTTCTTGTGACATTTTGAGTGACTCAAAGATATCATATGTTGTATCTTTGTTTGTAGTCTTTTCATATTCTATTTTTGAAATAGCATTCAACAAAATATTTCTTGATTTATGATGATTCTTAAAATCCGCTTTCTGTGTTTTGTCCATTTCTTTTCTTTCTATCTTGTTTCCTTCCTTATCTACTGGGTGTTTGTAGTCATCCAAGACCATATCCCAAATATCAGGATCATAGCCTAGAATAAAGCTTTATAATATATCCTTCCAGTATACAAAATCCTCTTCATCAAACATAGGAGGTTTAGTGTTGTTGTTGTTGTGATCTGTTGCCATTTGTGTTTTCCTTCTGGATCTTTATCTGACACTGTTAAGTGTTTGCACCCAGAACCAAGAGCTCTGATGCCAATTGAAGGCTTAGAAAACACTTAGAAGGGGGGGTTGAATAAGTTGTTCCCTTTTAATTTTTTCTTTTACTCAACAACAAGACTAAACACACAAGGATTTTTATCCTAGTTTTTTTGAAACTCAAACTACTCCAGTCCACCCGCCAAGGTGATTTCGCCTCTCTCAACGAGGACTTAATCCAATATAATCAAAAGATTACAACTGCACAACCAACTATTGTGACTAACAACAACGCACAAGCCAAATGCAAGTGACTAACACCTCTAAGAATCAACTAGTCCCAGCCCTCTTGAGAAATCTGACCCAACTGGTCTCTCAAGGAACAATTACACAAGAACTTCTAGACCAAGTGTTTACAATTGCTTCTTAAAAAGCTTTATCACAAAAGTGATTTTTACACAAAAAGATTAAGCTCAAAACTTAGAAATAAAACTTCACAGAATAATGATTTTAATTTTAGGAGCGTAAGTTCTCTATGAATAAATTGTTGTTTTTCTTCTTTGAATGTTGCACTATATATAGAGCTTCTAAGAATATTTCCATTGCAACTCTTGCGTATCTTGGATATTTCTATATTCTTGAGTGCTTGAGTCAGAACATTATCTAAAATGAAAACAGTATACATCAGAGTATCATATCTATTATACAAAATTTATTTCACTTGTTATCATTAAAACTCTAAGATATGATTAGAACCAAACTATGTTCTAACATCAACTTCTGACTTTGACTAATTTTGACCAAAATGACCATTTTGCCCCTTGTGATCAATTGACTTGCTTCCAATCAAAATTGAACCTCAGTCTTTCAACCATGGATGCTCAACAACATATAGAAACACATTAAATCAAGTTTGAATAAAAAATATGAAGGAATCCTGATTATATCCAAAATGATAATATTGCAATGGATATATTGCAATGGCAAAGAAACCTACGTCAAGTTGTTTGAGTACTTCTCTATAGAGTTTGAGAGCCATGTCTGGTCTAGTCATTCTGAGCTTATTCTTAAAAGGCAAACATTCGTTTTTTGAGAGGCAAATTATGCACAATGATATTTGCGCCTTACTCGGGCATGTCTTGGTATGAAAAAGAAAATGCGTCTACATATTCAAACCCCCCCCCCCTTCTAAGTGTTTTCTAAGCCTTCAATTGGCATCAGAGCTCTTGGTTCTGGGTGCAAACACTTAACAGTGTCAGATAAAGATCCAGAAGGAAAACACAAATGGCAACAGATCACAACAACAACAACACTAAACCTCCTATGTTTGATGAAGAGGATTTTGAATACTGGAAGGATATATTAGAAAGCTTTATTCTAGGCTATGATCCTGATATTTGGGATATGGTCTTGGATGACTACAAACACCCAGTAGATAAGGAAGGAAACAAGATAGAAAGAAAAGAAATGGACAAAACACAGAAAGCGGATTTTAAGAGCACAATCAACATCTTTTTTACTACTTCTTCTAGCGCAACACCTATCTTGACCTATTTTCTATCCTCCTCAATTTTGAGATTGAAGATCTCTACTGATTACTAATGCAGTTGTATGATCTTTGACTCATGCTTTAATAGTCTTTCTAACTCTCTAGAGAGTTCACAATTTCCCTCACTATCCTCGTTGGCTTGGTTAATTGGAAAATCAAAGTCATATTAAACTATAGCAGTATTGTTATCAATTGGTTCAAATGACGATCTACGTATTTTATTATGCTCAGTTCTGGTTGGATCTCATAACCCCATTATGAATAATGGGGGGCACATAGATCTCTCTATCCATATCTCTAGGGACTATTTTTTCCATCCTTGCTACTATCAACCATTATATCAATGTAATGCATGAGACAAATCAGGGGTGAGAGACTCAAATTGGAGCGGGCGGCTAGCCACTACAACTCGGGGTTCCATGCCACTTTGGGCTCCCATACCCGCTTAGGCCGGCTAACTTACTTTTTGTCCTTAGTTGAGTTTTAACCCAAAGCATACTTTATCATAGACCATTCCTTATTCAACTCCAATAAATTATCTTAGTTCAATTATTATTAAAAAATTCAATTAATTTTAATGTTTTGAAATAACATACTTAAAATCATTTAATTTTCTTTAAAAACTTATTATTGTTACATTGATCACTTTCACCTTGTAGAAACTACTTTTCCTTGTTGCTAACCATGTTATCGTTAATATAATTTTGGGTATCAATTCTAGCATATTAGTACCATAAACCCTACTAAACTATAACAAGATTAACAATATTGACACTAAGAGATGTCGATAAAGGGTTTCAACACTTGAACCCTAATGGTGCTAACATCAATGACACGATATCAAAACTTGACACAAAATTGATAATATGTATCAAAACTTGACACAAAATTGATACAAAATTGTTTATTCAAATTCACATTGACAACACCATCTTCTCATACTACATTTTCTTAGTGTTTTTTAAGTATTGTAATAATATTTGTAGATAAAATGACATGAATCGTAGAAAGTAATAACAATATTCAGGGTATTATGGAAAAGCTCAATTCAACTCAAAATCACTCCAATTAGACAATTTTATAGTGTTTTTCATGGTATAAGTAATAGTTACTAGAAGCAGAGCGAGATTGACACACAATAATTAAAGACAAGAAAAAGGAAGAACATGTATATTAGTCACACGATCACATGGATTGTGGTGTGATCCATGAATTAATCAACATAGTGACACCCTAGAAATATCGCGTCCTAATCAAATTGGATTGTGGAACGATTTGAGAAAGGGTTAATAGTTATTTACCCCCTGCAATATAGGCGAGTTTTGATTTACCTCCTTTAAAAATATTTTTTTTAATTACCCCCTATTATTTTTGGGGACCCCCTTAAGCGTGTAAAAATCAGGGTGGTAAATTAAAAATATATATTTTTCAGGGGGGTAATTTTTACACCTAGTGGACAAAAGACTTATAATTTTAACATTTTAAGGGGGTGATCAAACTTTTTTTTAAAAGGGGGTAAATTAAAACTCGCCTATATTGCAGGGGGTAAATAACTATTAACCCTTTGAGAAATGACTTGTCTTTTATATGATTCATATAATATTTTTCAACCCCTTTATTCATGTTTAATTTCATTATGAGTAGGTAAATATCTCTTTTATGAAGGATGAGTTCTTGATCTTAAGGTAGAACCCTGTACTCTTGTATACAACTGCTATTTTTATGTTATATTCTTAAATTATTTATATAATATCTACACTTGAGAATTTTTATTGATTAAAATGTCAACAATTCAATAACAATTCTAACTTTTCTCTTAATAGCATGGACTCGGGGGAAGGGGCACTATTTTGAGCCATCCAACCAACCTATTAAGATCGACCCTGCTCAAAAGTCTAATCTAGAGCTTCAAACACTAAAGACTTATGAATAGGTATACCCTCACCAAGGAGTCATGCATTAGAGCCAAACATCATGCTTATTTTTTCCTTTAGAGTCGAACCGACAAGCTCCTGCATCCCACACTGCACTCACCGAGGACAATTTTAACTACCATCCATATATAAATGTGACTTTGCGCCATAGCCAAGTACGATGTATTCATTCATGTACGGTGTAATGAAGTTTGTGATGGATTTAATTGAATCGTATAGACACAAATTATAACATATTATATATCAAATAATAATCAAGAATAATATGAACGGTGTACCTTGTAAAATTCTAGAGATTGCCTATGTACCTTTTTAGGATTATAGAGATTGTCGTTGAAGAGTATGAGAGGATTACTACCCTCATTGTTGTTTAGGGTTTCAAACCGTGTTAATAATTTAATGGGGCAACGCTTAAATATCTAAACGACTGAGGACATGGACCTCTCATTGGGCTTAACTAAATGGTTCAACCCATCACGGTTCATTCAGAGATAGAAGCTCAATCAAATAATTCATAATTAAGTGTTTAACAACAATAGACCATAATTTATATTAATAATAATTTATATAATAATTGATTATTGTTAATCCATAATGATGAATTAGTTATTTAATTAATCCAACATTCTCCCACTTGGATGACAATAATCAATTATTAAAATATATATAAAATTTAATACTAATATTTTAATTATGGTCAAAACACTTGTTCACAGAGCAAAAGTAAACTTCAACATTCCAGAAATGAATCCGATAGGAAAAACAGATCATACAAGCCAAAGAAATATATTTTATATTAAAAAGATGAATTTAGAGAAACATATTTAATATGAGAAAAATATGTTATAAATCAATGGCCCAAGCATATGAAAATTCTATTGATAAACTCCCACTAACTCAAAATATCTTAAGACTTACTCATGTGTATAAGTCTGTGGTCAGTAATTTACTAATGAATTTTCATATTAAAGGTCATAGCATATCCACGTAGGTCTAAGAATAATAATTACATATGGGAATTACCCTATTACAAGAGTAATTACATTTAATCATAAGTACCTTCATAGCACAATATCATACTCGATAGGAGTATTGATATTTAATTGTACTTTCATATTATGACTTGACAAAAGTGGATTATTAAAGATAGAATAACACAACATTATTGCACGTCAAAGAATTATTGTGTCTTTTCAAGATTGACCTAAACATCAAATTATGATGCTTCTCGAGATTAAGAGAATAATATATATCTCAGTATAATAAAATAAGACTTCTTAGAGTATTGTATATTTTGAAGTCTTCTTAAAATATGTCATATTACAGTGCACGCAAGAATATATGACAATATGAGAATAAAAATATGAAGTTTTTTTTTTAGATTATATGATTGTGTACACATGTACTCCCACTGATCCAACATGTATAAAATTTTTTCAGAGCCCACTAGTATTATATACTCTGATTATACAATGGGATACTAATTATATTTTTATTGCATAACAATATAGAGAAGTGGTTGTATAATATATCATGAACAAAGTTTTACAAATTCAACCACATATTTTGCACATGAATATAGAAGTTCTATTAATACAAGTGGTTATAGAATAACAATATGAAATTCAATCTTTATCAATGACAGTTTTAATCTAAATTTGAGTTTCATGTTAACCACATATTTTGTATTTAGAATCAATGAAATTGTTAATTTTCAGTTACATTTATAATGTAAAATCTCCTTATAACAAATAATCTTCTTAAAATATTTTTCATAAACAAAATAGCATTCACATAAAATAGTATGATAATTATATAACACAAAATTATCATCATATGCGTGAGATTAAATCCCTATAATTTTAAATGTAGGATTATATACAACATCTTAATAACTCACTTAAATCTCAAATACTATAATTATAGTCACACACATTTGGAAAACATATTATGTTATACACAGCGGAAAAAATATGAGACTTAATTTTAACTATTATTAAGGATATAACACAAATAGTCATACTTTTATTACTAACATAAAACTATAAATCCTCAATGTAAGTCTCCATAAAATAATATTATATTAAATAAATAATATTTGTTTCTCATTTCTAATACAATTGACATGTTAAATTCTCTCACTCGATAGATAATAATAGTTGAATTATTAACTCAAGAGTTTAGAAAATATTTTAAATATATATTCAACTATTTTATCTATCACACAACTATCATGTCAAATAATGTCATACCGATAGGGTATGTCCACCACTTACATAATACTTAGAGAATTGAAATTCATTTAAAATTATTGTATTTCATAAGGTGTTACATGTCCTTAATTAAAAAACAATTTTTTCTTTCTCCAATAAGAATTTCAACAATTCTAAATAAAAAATATAACAATGTACAAATATTATATAACAAAACTATAATACCGATAAAATACTTGAACAATAATTTATATCATCACAAATCTCAAGTACATTGAGCAACACAGATTATATTAATAATAATATACCCACAGGGTATAACTACTATCAATATAATATAATATTTATTATAATTTAAATATTTTATTAAACAAAATTTGTATAATTGTACCCACGATATGTGAGTTACAATTAAGAATGTTTATGTTTTATATAAAATTAGAAAAAAATTGTAATTGTATCTACGATAGGTGAGATTATAATTTTACAAATTAATAGTGATTTCTTATAACTCACAAAATACTAAGATTTATAATATACTCATAAAATTATATTTTTATTTATTTATTTGAGTATATAACAAGAAATCAATTTATAAAAATAAATAGGGAGTTTTAATTTCAAAATATTCTCAAAAATAACAATATTTACATAATTGAACCTTTTATAATTTTCAAAGGAGTATAAATATTATAAACAAATTTCTCCTAATATGTCACAAGATATGTAAAATAATAATCGAATTACGACTAATCTCAAAGAGATCATATTATTCATTATGTTATTCATCCTTGTCCAAAAAATCATTAAACTTTGATGACTTATAAGATTTGGCGAGACGCCATTACGAGACGACCATTAATTGATTGAATATTACAATATCATCTCAAATATGATTCATGATAAAAAAAAATCATTATATCATATTAAAGATTAATTATATATCACCATAATTCAAGGGTAATACAATTTAAGTTTCCTATAGGATAACTCAAAATAATTATAATATTTTACTAATGAGCACGTAAGTATTTAAATAATATATAATTTAATAAAAAATATTGTAAAATAAATTTAAGAATATAAATCTTCTAAGCTGTTAACGTGCTCACACATATTCGACATATAAATAAACTTTATTTTAAAAATCTTCTTTTCTGGCCCAAATCTTGAAACTTCAACTTGAGTTATTCTCTCTCCATACAATACCAACAATATTACATGCTTTTAAATTTTGGCGTCAAATAAAAGAGTAATAGTCTTAAATAAATAAGATTTTTAGCATCTCTAAAAATATTACTTCAGTATTTATGCTATATACGATATATTCTTAGTAATTTATAAATCAAGAATTAATCTTTATATCAAAATAAATCAATATGATTTACATAAATAAATAATTAAATGACTAATAATTTTAATTGTCTCAAATATTCAATAAAGTGGAATTAATATCAACAATAAATTTACAATCTCAATATTCAAGAATTAAAATAGAGTTTCAATTAAATGTTTTAATTGAATATATAAGAAATAAATAGACACAAAATTTTCATTATTAAAATAATTAAAAATATATTTGAGATAAATTTAACATATACATTGTCAAGAGTGACACATCAAATGTTAAGAAATATTTAAGATTTCAACACAAAAATATGAATATATGTTTTATAAATAAAGATTAGTATCCTGTCAAAATAATTAATGATTATGAAATCATAATTAATCTTCATATTTGCAATTATGAATAATAAATTATTAGTAATTTGTTAAAAAAATCTAGACATAAATAGCGGAAAGCTTAGCATATTAGTGGTGCCGACTTTAAATATTTGATTTAGAGAATTCCCATAATAATAATATTATAGAATAATATTAAGTATTTATATAACATAAATAGAGAGAGTAGTTATCAACATAAAAATAAAAAACCATATGTTCACCTATTTTATAGGAAACAATGAATGAGTAATACACCTCATTTCAATCTCATATCTTAGGCAATCATAATTAATAGGAATATAATTCAGTAGTATTACACAAATTGAAATAGGCCTTTTATTAATTTTTGAATCCTATTATAAGCGAAAGCGAAAACAAAATCAGATAAGAAATCTCATATAAATATTAACTGGTTTTGTTCTTATGGCATGAAGAAAAAAAGACCTTAACTTTAATTTTTTTTTGTTTCCGTAAAACAACATGATACAACATATCAACAATTTGCCACAGCCACACAAAAGATAAAATTGTATTCCAAAACATAATACAGTTTTTAATGTATCAATTCAAAGGATTTAACTATTTCATAAACGAATTAACGTTTAATTATGTTTGTTAAACGAGATTTATGTCATTAATAATTATAAAAGTTTCATTGACAACGATACAACAATATTCATACGATTTTAAAAACAATAGCAATAAAATGTATTTAATCCGGTTCTAATACCAATTGATAGATTTAATTGAATCGCATAGACACAAATTATAGCATATTATTTATCAAATAATAATAATAACGTGAACGATGTACCTTGTAAAATTCTAGAGATTGCTAATGTACCTTACGTTGAAGAGTATGGGATGATTATTACCCTCATTGGCGTTTAGGGTTTCAAACTGTGTTAATCGTTTAAAGGGGCAACGCTTAAATATCTAAACGGCTGAAGGCATAGACCTCTCATTAAATTTAACTAAATGATTCAATCCATCACAGTCCATCCAAAGATAGAAGTCCAATCAAATAATTCATAATTAAGGATTTAACAATAATAGACCATAATTTATATTAATAATAATTTATATAATAATTAATTAATGTTAATCCATAATAAATTAGTTATTTAATTAATCCAACAGTTTGGTTTCAACAATATGTTAACAATGAACATTATATGTTTAAACATTACAATAGTTGAAAAAATAGTTTAATGAAATTTAATCCCTTAACCTTTAATCTCAAACTCAATGTTATCTTCATTTTACTTTTATGATAATTTAAGTTACGAAGAAATTACATTCACCTCCTCTATTAAAATGAAATTGACATTCCATTTAAATTTATAACATGCTCTAACCTTCTTTAAGATCTATTAAAATGATGCCTACATTCTCTCTAATTTTTAGTGACTCCCATAAACTTTAGGTTCTGATGAGATTTATCTATAATTTTTTATTTGTCACTAATTTTTTTTTTTGCTAGTATACATAAGCTTTTTGTTATTTTAGAAAATCTTAAGAAAGTGAGTGTATTTTCCCCTTAATTTACTCATCACTTTAAATTATAAACCCAACAATAAGCTTTCGACTAAATAGACCAAATCCTATAAGAGCTTAAGGAAAAAAATACTATCATTTAAACCCTAACAATAAATAAGGACACCCAACAAATGGGACACATTTAAAAACTAAAGAAATTTTACTTATAAATCCAAAGCATTTAATAATTAGAATTTTCTGATTGTCATTCGTGTTGATTATATTTGGATTCTACACGTTCAATAAAAATTCAATTCTTTATTGGGAATTTGAATTAAGCCTCTTAAACATGAAGAAAAAAAAAAGAAAATACCTCATAATCCCAACCAAAATCACAGTAATATTAAATAATCCAATTAAAAACACATTCATAGTGAGGAATCAACGTGTTACATAACAATATGAATCATAATTTAATACTCAACAACCATATAAACCAAATCCTCTAAAAAATTGTTTATAAAGTTAGAACAATTGTCCAAAAACAAGAGCAACAAATGATGCAATAATTGTTGGCACAAAAAGGGTCGAAGCATCAGATGTAGGACTTGGTGCTGGTGCTTCTTCAGCTGAAACCGTTGATGCTGCCATCATCATGGCCACCACCATCATAACAACAAAGAATTGGTTTATCTTCAATCCCTCCATTTCTGAATTTAATTTGATACTTTCTTAATTTCTTTTGTAAATAGAAATTGAGAAAGTTGGTATTCAGAAAAAGAATGATGGTGGGTGGATAATAAGGGCATGTGTTTGTGACATTATATAGTTGTTGCAAGACAGGAGAAGATTAAAATAAACAATTATTTTGGGCATATGCTAGGCTGTTCCAACGGTTTGTTTTTGAGAGATTCCAAGAATGCCAATTGGCTTCACACATTTGAATGGATGGGAGGAGAGAGAGGAAACAAGTTTTGATGCCTTCTTTCCTAAAAAAAGTATTTGGCTACTTTAATATGTGGATATTATTGACATGCGTTAATAAATTTATTGAAATTGCAAATATATAGATCTCTTTTATTGGTTAATTTAGTTATCAATTTTTTTTTTAAATAGGTAATTTAGATATGGACTAAATTTGTTGTCGATAAATTTAATTTATAAAATTGTTATCAACAAGGTTAGCAGGAGTCTAGTTGTATTTTTTGGTGTTATGTCTGAATAACTAATTACTTATTGAAAATGACATCTTTGTTTTGCAAGAAGATAAAATTTGGTTAAGGAATTGCTTTTGCTTAAAATATTTGGGTGATATTAGAAAAAAAAAAAACTACCATGTCTCAGGAGCACTAATTAGTAAGATATTTGTAAAAATATTTTCTTAGAACACATGTATTCAATATTTTAAAATTTTAAATATAATTTTATTATATTTAATTTTTTTTAATTATAATATTCTTAACATGTATTTTCATGACCCATATATTATTAATATGATAGATCACAAAGGTTTGATGACCTATGTTAAAGTAAATGCATAGATAAATTGGGAAAATGCATCCAACTCTTCGATTTCATATGCATTGTTTGAAAATATCTTTACTATTCGAAAAGGTCCTTCCCAATGAGGTGACCATTTACCTAATGTTTTAATTTTCTTGTCCATGGGCAATATGACTTTCCAGACCAAGTCATTAATAGTGAATGTTTTACCTTTCACCCTTTTATTATATGCCCTAGCTACTCTTTCCTTTTGTCTCATTAGGATTTCCAATGCATGCAATCTAACTTCGTCTAACTCCACTAACTCATTCATCATCATCTCCCAATATAATGCAGATGAGATCTCGTTTTGTCTTTGAATTCGAACTGATTGTAGATGAATTTCTACTGGTAGAACTGCATCATGACCAAATGTTAGTTGGAAATGCGTGGTGTTAGTAGCTTCTTTAGGAGATGTTCTGGACCATAGTATCGGTCTAATGTCTTGTGCGGTTCCTTGGCTTTTACCAACATGTTTCTTGATTAACCCTATTATCACTTTATTGGTGCTTGACGACCATTTGCTATAGCATAATATGGTGTTGATGTTAGTAATCTAAACCCCATCTCTTGGGCAAATTCTTGCATCTTCCTACCGGAAACACGGAACCTTGGTCCGTGGTTATGCTCTCTGCAATCCGAACCTATAGATAATGTTTCGAATGAACTCAATAATAGCCTCTTGATCGTGACTATTAATGGTATTCGATCCACTTGGTAAAATAGTCTATTCCTACCAAGATATATTTACATCCTTTAGGCGAGCGGGATTGATTTCTCCTATTAAATCTAATGCCCATCCTCTAAAGGGCCATGGTTTAATGATCGAATGCAACTCACTTGTAGGAGCATGTTGAATCCCATGTTTCGGCATTCTTCGACCTTTGGCAAAATCTATACAATCTTTGAGCATCTTTGGGCAGACATACCATATCGGAATAACAACCATTTCATTTTATGGCACGCTTGATGTGCCACATGCCCCATTGTGGACTTGACAATGCTAAGTATGCCTCACTTTCTCCTAGGCATTTCGGTAACACGCCCTCCTGGGTCTTTTTGAACAATTCATTTCTGTCATACCCCAAATTTTGACCTAATATACCACCTTACATTTGCATTGTTGCACAACTGATTCAAACATTAATCGGGTATAGCATTCACAGGTCAAAATTAGGGTTTCATCAGATTTTCATCTGATTCAAGAGCTAACCAATTAGGGTTTGAGATTTTCTCACTCCATTTGATCTATCTTGATCAAATCATCAGCTTTCAAATCCTCAGATATCCATTTTCTTCATCGATCGAGGATCGACCAATTAGGGTTTGGTCGAGCATGGGCATTCTCGATTTTTGAGCGTAATTGACTTTTTGGATAGAGATTGGTCATTATATCTTAGATATAACATCTTGACCTAATTTCGGATTCAAAACATCACGAGGTTCACGAATTCATCGGTCAATTTCGAAGCGTCGATGAAATTTCATCCGAGAAAAGTCAAACTTTGACTTTTGGTCAAATTTTCAAAACAAAACTTTTTCAATCATCAAAATACTTCAAATGATCCATCATGATCATAAAAAATCAAAGAATTTGGAAAAGTCAACAAAAAGTCAAAATTTCTATAACTTAGAAAAATTTCTAAGTGTTGAAATTTCACATTTTTTCCAAACTTCAAGCCATTTTTTCACCTAGTTCCAATTGGAATTTGAAAAAACTCAAAACATGAAAGTTGTAGATCATGGAAAAATCTTTACAAAATGTCCAAGAACTCTCAAATCCATGGAGTCTAGCTATACTTTTAAAATTGAAACATAAGGCTCCATGAAACTTAATTTTCAAAGTTCACAACTTCAAATTATAGGTCATTTTTGTGTTTCTTCATCTAGAAGCTTTCTAGCCTTGCCAAGTGGATGATCAAACTGATAAACATCAGTGAGAAGTGATGATTGAAGATTGGATCAAGTTTGGATAAACATAGCACATGGTGAAAAAAGGAAGTTTCCTTTTTTGGTAAAAAACCATTCTTGCCCCTTAAGTTAACTTTGAATATCCAATTGGCTTGTACTCTTGCCTAACTTTGCAGAGCTTGTTTGCCTATAAATAGCTCACCATTTCAAGAGAAATCAACACGAAAGCAAATACAAATCCATGCTCTCACTCTTTTTCTTGAAAATTCAAGTATCATAGCTCAAATTGCCAAACATTGCAATTTTCAAATTTAGCAAGAACTGTGATACTCTTTGGTGTCTAACATATCATAATATCCATATGGAATCTGTTTGAACATTAAAATCAACATAGAACAAGCTAGGATTCAAAATCACATTTCATGTCATCTTCTTAACCAAAACTGCCTTAAAGCACGAATTCATGGCTAAGCTGGATTACTTGGAGTTTTGATCATCCATACACCTTCCATAAACATCATATAAGTGATCCAAAACAAGAATAACAACCTGTAACACGATTTATACCCAAATCCAGTTTCTATTTTTCACTGATGCAGGTTGACTTGGGCAAGATGATCCAGCTTGATTCATGATGCGCAGACCACTCACATAGCTTCCTTACATGCCGTTGGTGCTCACACAATCAAGAAACAAGCTCTGGAAACACGTTTGCTCAGAATTCGATTCTCACTTTCCCAGGTTAGAACACGAACTGTGATATCATGATTCCTTGCACCAATTGAAAAAAGCTCACGGCCAATTGTTTTCTGCACCCCTAACGAACATTAACCCTCAAAAAAATCCAAGAATCATTGAACAAACATCATTTAATTTGGATTTTTAGGTTCTAGGGTTCTTCGTATTTCCAGAAATCAAAACAATGATAGGCTAAATATAAATGAAATTAACAAGCACCATCATGTTCGTGATGAAAAATCGAGCAACTTTGATGTTTACATCATTGAATTTGGTTGAGAAATGAAGATTTTGGATTGAATCAAAGAATCTGAAAATCAAAACCATGAACCCAGGCTGCGCGCGTGTTCTTGGTGTTCTTCATTTTCAAAAATTCAAATAATCCAATATCATATTAACGCGTGTCATTTTCCACTAACACATCCCAGCACGTTTGGTCTAGTGGTTCCTGGCTTGGTCTTAAGTCATCTTGCCACGTGGTCTGCCTCATGGTCATGGGTTCAACACCCAGCAAGACCATTCTTTTTTACAAAACTTCCATATTTTCATGTTTTTTTTATCAAACTTCAACAATTTTTTTAACCAATCAAAACTTCTCATTTTGAGATGATTTTTTGCACACTTGTCATTTAATATATATATTTTATGATTATGTCAAAAATCCAAAAATATTTTCATCGATTAATTTTTAATCGAGCAACGATGTTACGAACACTTTTCAAACCTCCTTAAAAGGTGAATTTTTCAAGTTTTCGACTTTCGATTTTTTTCAAAACTTCTCATAAATGAGCCTCACACTTCAAAACATTTCGAAACATTTTCAAATCATTCTTCAAAACTTTTTTCATCAAAACTTGCATCTTTTACCATAATCGATCCAATTCAAAACGATAAAACTGAATTCGTTTCTTCTCGAATTTCTCGATCGATCATGGGCCACCCTTATGGTGTAAGTCCCAATCCTTTATGTACATATTTAGTTTTACTTGTACATACTCAAATTATCATTGTTAATATTCAAACATAAACAAATTTCTTTCGTTTGTTTTCATTCGTTTGTCTATACGCTGAATCCATTGGTTCTAAAGGAAGGTTTCTCCTGAGCGAATTTCCTTTTAACCAATGGGCCTCCATCACGGTGTAAGTCCCATAAAATTCTTTTATGTACATAATATTTCCTTGTACATATCAAACTTTTGTCAAACATTTTTTAAACAAAATTTTTATCATACATAACAGATACTTCTTTTCAAAACCTTTTATCGTACATATCTGATACTCTTTCTTTGAAAATACTTTTCGATAAACTTTGATCAATCATTTCTTTCATCTGTATATTTTACTGAATACCATTGGTATTGAAAGGAGCATTATTCCTGTGAAGCTTTCAAATCAATGGGCCTCCCTTTTGTAAGTCCCACCCTCCTATGTACATCCATCTTTGTCGTACATAAAAACTCGTTCGTGTACATACTTACTTCCCTGTACACAGTTCAAACTTGTGAATAATCAAGTTACGCTCGTTTTAAACGTTCGTTTCACAGACACTTGTTTATATTTCATAAACTGCTGTAAATAAACATCATGCATTGTTTATATTTCCTTCATAAACTCCGTGAATACATATCACACACACACACTGTTTATACAACCGTCTAATAAATAACATAACAATTAGACTAATCAATAGGTTCCCCGTATAGCCTCCGCTTGGGCTTCATACAAGACAACTCATCACCAGTTGAATTTAGCCTCGCTTGGGCTTCATACAAGATAACTTATCTCCATGGGTCAGCCTTCTCTTGGGCTTTGTACAAAGAAACTCTCCCACGAGTTAGCCTCCGCTTAGGCTTGTATAAGACAGACTCCCGTTGAGTCCTCCTCTTGGGCTTCGTTCAAAAGAACTCCTCATTGAGTTTAGCCTTCTCTTGGGCATCATACAATGAAAGAGACAGAAATCTCTTATGACCTCCTATTGGGCTTCCAATACAAAGAATCACCCGCTAAGATAGAACCACGAAAGGATGGTTTCGGTGAAATCACTTTCAAATTACCCAGAGAGTAAAATTTCCCGGTGAAATTGCTCTTATTCAGAAAAGGATGATTTCTCGGTGAAATCCCTTTCAAGCCAAAGACAGCCATACCCTATAGCTTCCTCTTGAGCTTCATACAAGGACCCTCGATGACCCTCGATGACCCTCGATGACCCTCGATGACCCTCGGAATGCCTCCTCTTGGGCTAACAATACAAGGACCCATGGGCTTCTTAAAAGCATCCCTTTAATCCAATCAATTTCTCCTTGAGATTTAGACATCTATCATCTCTATGGAAGAAGTATCTCATCTATCACATCACATACAGTCAAAAACTTTTCAAACTCTTTTTAAATTCTTTTCAAACAAAAAACGTCTATTAACAGTAAGTGGTAACGCTTGTACACTCAAGCAAAGCACCCAATACTTACAGTTAAAAGATTCAATCATCTTTTTCAAACATCTTTCTTAAACATGTAAGTGGTAATGCTTGTACACTCAAGCAAAACACCTAATACTTACGACGAAAGATTTTAATCAATCAAACTTTTCAAAAATGTATGTGATGAAATAGATTAGATACATTTTTCATTAAGATGACATTTGTCTGTCTCTTACTAACATCCGTTGCTTTCCACTAGCATAAGTGGGAACTACGATTGCTCTGACTTTCTCAACATCCTTTTGAGAATACGTAGGCACAAGGTCTCATCCTTGCCGAGCAAATTTCTATCTCCCTCAGACCAAACAAACCATAGAACCCTTTAGATCCGAGCTACAAATGCTCTGATTCCCACTAGGGGATATGTATGCAGAAGATCCACAGATCTTTGCGAGCACAATAATAACAAAACCTAGAATCCCACATAATCTACTGTTTCTTAAAATCCCAAAGGAGAAACTTTCCCAATCATAGAAATAGCAATTAAAAAACACACAACATATCAAACATATTCATATATAAAGCTGTAGATAACTACATATATTTAGGGTGCTCCATCTATTCCCTTTATATACCAATCCCCCTTACTCAGAATCTCCCCAATGCGTTATGTCTAGTTTGCGCTAGTCGTTACGCATATCAATATCATTTGAGGGTATTTCAGCTTTCCCCTTTTTCATAATCATTAAATCATCTTTCTTGTGTTGAAAATAATAAAGATTGATGCTCGCGGCATCTTTATAAACAAATCAAAAGATTTAAATCGTTGCGTACCGGAAGATCCGAACTCACGTTCGCATCCTCAGGCGCGTCACCTTTTAACGCGAACAGGAAAAATGGCGACTATGCTGGGGAGTACGTTGAAACTTTGATTTTTCAAAAAAAGAAAACGCGTTACTCTGCCCGAGAGCACCAAGCTTTTTTTTATTTTTTCAAAAAGAAAAGAAAGGGGATAAGCTTTTCATATTTTGCATATATCTGTTTTTTTTTATTGTATGTTTCACGATTTCACTTGATGAAAAGAAATCCTAACCGGATTTAAGAAACATTTTAAGATCTAGGTGGAGGTATTAATCGTGAGCGTTCAATGCTTTCAAGTTAATATTTCCGCGATGGAGGTTGTCTTGAGGGTATTGTGTTTAAGCAAGTAATTGCGAAGACGCTGTATTTTGGGGAACTTAAGAAGTGAGTGGATGTAGAACACATAAACCATCCGGCCATTAGGATGTAGTGCGAGATTATTCGGTGTAAGCCTAGAGTAATTGTCATGCGATACTACGAGCGAGTTTCTCTTGAAAATATTATTGGACCATCGAGTATTCAACAAATCCAATAATGTTTTGAAGGGGAGTGTTGAGCCTGTATTATCAGTAGAACCCGATTTACAGATGAATAAGCCTTTAGAACTTAACCTCGTTGATTCTTATCGTTGGCTTCATGCTCGTGACTTCGAACGCTTGCCCGTGTGTATAACTACTAACCATGTTTGCTGCATTCATGCATTCATTCATTCATTCAAAAACAAAAAAAAATTTTCATTTCTCTTTCCATTTCCAAAGAATTTAGAGATGTTTTCTTTGTAAAATATTTTAGGTTAGAGTGATGGACGTCAGAGGAAGATTCACCAAAAGATACAGTTTTAGGATTCCTGACGTAGGAAAGTTGAAAGAGTTAGCATCCTTGGTAGAAGATCCCTCGGATTTCAGAAAACGCTATGGAACTCTTTTAACTCTTTTGAACGCTAACGTTGATGAAGGACTTCTCAAAACCTTCGTTCAGTTCTACGATCCAGTCTATCGCTGCTTCACTTTCCCTGATTATCAGTTGATGCCTACTTTGGAAGAGTATGCGCATATCCTAGGAATCTCAGTATCAGACAAAGTGCCTTTCAATGGTTTGGAAGCCATTCCTAAGTCACAAGTCGTTGCAACAATGACTCATTTAAAGAAACACGAGATAGACAAAACCTAACTACGGAGGAAAACTCTTAGGACTAACTTCAAAGTTCCTAATGGAGAAAGCTCTCAAGTTCTCTGGTAGTATGGTAGCCTTTGAAGCTATTTTAGCTTTACTCCTCTATGGATTGGTGTTGTTTCCCAACGTCCCAAATTTCGTTGATATCAACGCCATAAGGATCTTTCTGATTGGAAATCCCGTTCCCACCCTGCTTGGTGACACGTACGTCTCTATTCATCATAGGAATCGTCAAGGAGACGGAACTATCGTGTGTTGTGTACCTCTATTTTTCAAATGGATTGTCTCACACCTGCCTAAATCTCCTATCTTCCGCGAAAACAAAGACGAGTGGCATTGGTCAAGAAGACTCATGTCTCTTACAAATGACGATATCCATTGGTATACTTTGGCAAACAATGAGATGGAATTCATTGAGAGCTGTGGAGAATTCGCCAACGTACCTCTCATTGGTACGAAAGGAGGAATCAACTACAACCCATTCCTAGCGAAACGTCAGCTCGGATACGCAAATTCTGGTAAACCTCCCGGTTTTACAGTAGAAAGCTACTTCTATCATGAAGGAGAGGATTCCCAAGGATTGAAGGCTAGGATGATTAAAGCTTGGCATCACATCCGAAAGAAAGGAAAAGGTAAGGCAAAGAATTGTGTAGCCATGGAAACCTACACTTCTTGGATAAAGAAAAGAGCGAAGGAATTTCGAATGCCTTACGCTTATGAGGATCCCATGTTCTCAGTCGCTTCCAAATCAACAAATTTTCCCGTTGAAGCTGTGGGAGAATACCAAGAAGCCTTGACCAAGATAAGGTTTGAGAAGGAAGCTTTGGAAAGCAAATTCCTTAAGACTAACCTTGAGAATAAGAAGCTCAAGAAGCAAGTCAAAGATCATGAAAAGACGCTCTACTTCCAGGATGAATGGCTCATGGAGAAAGATGAGAAGATTCGCCAGAAGGATAACGCCATCCAGAAATACGTCAAAGAAAGCTTGAGGAAATGATAATCAGCAAGCCCACTCCCAACGAGTGGAAAAGAGTCATTAGCAAGCTAAAAGCTGAGAAAGCCAAACTAAAAGCTCACTATGGGAAGGAAATCCTGAAGCTGAAGCTACATCAAGCCTTTGGATCGTCATCCGACGAAGATGTTTAATTAGTTTAATTTAGTTTGTAATTTTTATCATTTATTGTATCATTTGTGTGAGCAATGCTCCAACAAAAAAAACAATTTTTGTAATCTTCCTTCATTAATCAATAAAATTTGTGTTTTCCATCCAAATATTTGCCAGAAATATCTCGTTTAGCATAAATTCTTTGGAAATTTTCTTTTCTTTACAATCATATTCATGCATCATACTTTGCATTTAAGTCTACCATCTAGAGTCTAATCATTCACAGTTTTGAACTGTCACTTTTCCAGATAGAAAATTGTCAAGCTGTCGTCGTCTTAGAGTTTCATTGCGTCCGACCAACTCGAACGCACGATACCGGATCAAAAGAAGAAAAGTAATGGAGAATTTTGAGCAAGAAAACGTTGAACTCCGTAGTATGTAACTACGCTACAAGAAGAAGTGGAAAGACTCACATCTTTGGTCAACTCGCGCCACAAAGAAAGTCAACAAGCATCGAGCGGTCATAACCAAATAGCAACTTCAGAGGATACTACTACTCCATCGCGATCGGAGTTCACCTTTCATGCGGAGAGCTATCCATGGGAATGCCTTTTAACCCGGCATTGGAGTTCGCCAACCGACTTCTCAAACAACCTCGCTTGAAATACCTACTGCGGCAAAGCTACGTTCACTCCACAACGTGGAATAACTTTCCACAAGTAACAATGTCGGTTTCTCAACCGATCATGTTGAACTCACCCGTAGTGCACTACCACGACGAAGAAGTTCATCACACTCCGAAATAGCACGACGCTCGTGGTTCAATGGAGAATCTCCAGAACAACTCCTCAAAATGCGACTTGAGATAAAACGATTCAAGGGAAAGAATTGTTTGGGAAAAGCGCCAGATCTCGCTTAGTCCTCGTGTAAAATACCATGAAATTCAAAATCCGGATTTTGAAAAGTACAAAGGAATTCTTGTCCTCGAGTCATCTTACAATGTATGCTAGGAAAATGTCTACGTACAATGAGGATCATCACCGTTAATTCATTACATCCGGGATAGTCTCACCGGTGCCGCGAAGTGGTACATGGGTTTAGACAAGACGAATATCCAAACATTCAACGACTTAGGTAAAGCCTTCGTCCAGAATACAAATTCAACTTGGATATGGCTCCGATAGGGATCAACTCCGCTCCATGTCTCAAAAGGAAGAGAGACATTCAAGGAATATCGAACGATGGAGGGAAATTGCTGCCCAAGTCAACCCGCCCTTGGAAGAAAGAGATGACTAAGGTATTCTTGAATACTCTAAACTCATTCTACTATGAGCGAATGATCGCTAGCGCTCGGTGACTTCAACGAAATGGTAAGCATGGGAATGCGACTAGAAGAAGGGGTTCGGACAGGACGTCTAACCAAGGAAGTAGGATCTTCTAGTAATACCAAGAAAGTTGGAACCAGTTTCCCAAGGAAAAAGAACATGACGTAGGAATGGTATCCCGAGGAAACCACGCAAGAATGTCATTCAACAACGACGGTAGCGCCCTTGTCAACCAACTCGAATTGCTCCGCAATTTCAACAAAATCAACAAACTCAACAGCCTCGTCAGGCTCAGCGGTTTCACAACCAAAACCGTCGCCTCGGGTCACTCGGTTCGACCCAATTCCCATGACGTACAAAACTTTACCCCAGCGATAGAAAGAAATCTAATACGACAAGGTTACCACCTCGGTCCCGAAAAACTACCATGGTGGTACAAAGTCGACATGTCTTGCCCTTTTCACCAAGGGGCACCAGGCCATGACCTTGAGCATTGCATAGCATTGAAGGCAGAAGTACAGAGATTAGTAAAGGCTAATCTTCTTTCCTTCAGAAACACAAGTCCGAATGTGCAAGCCAATCCACTTCCCAGCCATAGTGGACACTCAGTGAATCTAATGCTAAGGAATACAGACAGGTACCTTGTCACAGATGTAAACTTAGTCAAAGGAAACTTAGTGCATCTTCATGAAGCATACAGTAAAATGAGTACCTTCACTAAGCACAATTATGCAGCTTGCTATATCTGCTCCAAGAATATCCATGGATGTCCCACCATAAGAGCAGATATCCAACATTTGTTAGACATTGGTGATTTACAAATTTACAGAAACCGAGATGACCATGACGTAAATACAATAGGGCATTTTCCGCATGAGCTTTTAGTCTCAGATATCAACTCGGAAAATCCCGAAGTAAACGTTGTGATCCCTTGTTTCAACATACCCGAGCATGTGGAGATCGCGTACAGTGGTTCCAACATTCCAACATCTCCTTTGGTGATTTGCCCACCTGGTCCTGTTCCGTACAGTTCTACTAGAGCAATTCCTTACCAGTATAATGCAACCTTGATAGAGGATGGGAAAGAGAAACCCATGCCTACACTTCCAGCTAATGTCAATATAACAGAAATCGGACGAGTAACGCGAAGTGGACGAGTACACGCTCCATTGCCACCAAAATCGCCTTCAGCTCCTGTTGTTAAACAAAACCAAGTTAACATATCCTCTGAGAATCCTGCAACGATTCCCATTGTTAACCCAGGTACAAACATTGGTTCTACTGATGGAACCAACATCAACTCAGACTTTGACGAGATCTGAAACTAATCAAGAAAGCGAATATCGAGTCGTAGACCAATTGATGCACTCCTTCAAAAATTTCAATCTGCCTTTACTCCTTAACTCAAGCTCATCGAGAAGCTTTGATGAGAGTACTAGACCGGCTTATGTGGATCACGATGTGACTACGAGACCAATTTGGAGGATCGTCTCCAACATAACGACTGCAATAATCGAGTTTTAGTGACGAAGAACTTGAAGAAGGAAAAATCATAACTTGGCCTTGCACATCTCGATGATTTGCCACGATTCCCTATCCAATGTATTGGTGGATACAGGGTCATCTTTAAATGTAATTCCAAAAACGACGCTCGCTCGTTTAGCCTACAAAGGAACACCAATGAAGTTCAACGACATCATAGTAAGAGCTTTCGATGGATCGAGAAAGTCAGTTATTGGGGAAGTTGATCTCCCAATGACAATTGGCCTCACACTTTCAAAATTACGTTCCAAGTCATGGATGTACCGTGCGTATAGTTGCTTGCTAGGAAGACTTGGATCCACGATCGAGGCGATAACTACTCTCCATCGAAATTAAAATTCACGATAAATGGAAAGTTGGTGACCATCAGCGGTGAACAAGCTTTACTTGTAAGTCATCTATCCAGTTTCTCCCTCATCACTGCCAATGACATTGAAGCGCCGCATCTCCCAGAAAATCCGTTAGAAGATGAATCTACTAAAAATAGATCATCTATGTCTTCGTATAAAGAAGCGGCACAAATGGTGAAAGATGGCAATACTCGAGGATGGGGACAAGTTATCAAACCTAAGAATGAAATGGCGGACTCGGGTTCACACCCGTATTCTACAAAAAACAAGAGAAAGATGAAGCACTTCCCCTGATCAAGGAAGTATTTCACAGTGGAGGTTTCTTAAACCCTGTTCCGCAAGAGGTTAATGTTGTAACCATTGAAGAGGATCAAGATGATTCATCTGAATCTGAAGAGTGGAGCACTTATTTGAATATCCCTGAGTATGTGTCTCAAGAGGAATCATATGCACCGGATCAATTCAAAGACATGTCCTGCCAACATGAAAATCCGCCATCCCTGAAGTTTGGGATAACTTGGGAGAACCAAGTGGTAAATTTGACTACATGGTGAAATACTCTGCGCCAGAAAGCTCAAAAATCCGGATTGAAGATATCCAACCCACAGGATGGGGTGATGACTTTGAATACCCTAGTCAATCAGAAGAGGAATACTGTCTTCTCAACCTAATCGACAAATCGAGATCCCAAACGAAGATCTTTGTTTCAACACGTGTGGATTTCACCAAGCGGATCCGGTTACCACTACATCAACATGATCATCAAGATCAAGAGTATGATTCGGGATACGATGCGGAAAGTGTCACGACAACGAGTCTCTTCACTCAAGACCGGAAGGAACATCCCAAGATTCAACACAAAGATCAACAGAAGTACAAAGGCTATCTCTCATACTTCCCGATCTGTTAATCAAGAAGATTGCTTTAGCGCAAAGGCAAAGGCCATTGTCCGTAGTCTTCAAAGCACTCACCAAAGAATCAAAGTTTACTCGAGGTTAAACCAAGCGGAAAATTACCCGAGTACCTCGACTCCCAAGGAGTTCGTCACTATTGGAAACTGTTGAAGTTAGGACTAATGTTCATAGCTCTAAGTAGTTTATCTTTGCTTTTGTTTTGAACTCTCGCCCAAAGCGAAGAGATGTTTTATAGGGTTTAGCTTTTAAATAATTTCTCTTTGTCTTGCCCAAGACAAATGAGTTTGTATTTTAGGGCCCTGTTCATATTGTGAAACATAAATAAAATGCGTTGTTTTGTTTCCACTCTCTGTGTTTATTTTCATTTTTACCCTTTTCTGGAAATGATAATCCTAAAAAACACAGAAAAAAAATATTCAAAAAAAAAATCATAATGAAAAATTAATCTGCAACACTTTCACATTAACTTTCAAAAAAAAAAATGATGATAAAAACTTTTTTAATCGAACATAAATCAAAAATGCAGATTAAACAAATGGACAAACCCATTGAAAGCAGTAACTCTACGCTCTCTCTCAACTTTGAAATCCCCTGCGAAGTTGCTGAAGAAGAAGTTGAAGAAGAGATCCCGGATGAAATTTCTAGACTGCTAAAGCACGAGGAAAGGATCATTCAGCCTCACAAAGAACCTCTAGAAGCAATCAACTTGGGTTCTGAGGAAGACGCAAAAGAAGTAAATATCGGAGCTTCACTCAACAGCAGTGTCAAAGGCAAACTGATAAGTCTTCTCAAAGAATACGTTGATGTGTTTGCTTGGTCCTACCAGGACATGCCGGGTTTGGATACCGATAGTAGAGCATCACTTGCCGTTAAAACGTAATGTCCATTAAGCAAAAGAGGAGAGTTCATCCCGAAATGGTGAGAAAATTAAAAGGAAGTCTAAAAAAGCTCGATGGTTTCCTTGTCACTCGAGTATCCTCAATGGCTAGCCAACATAGTACTGTATCCAAGAAAGATGGAAAGGTCGAATGTGTGTTGACTACGAGATCCGAACAAAGCTAGTCAAAAGCGATTTCCGCTTCGCATATCGACATGCTAGTGGATAGTCTGCCAAATTCAACGTCTTTTCCTTCATGGACGGTTTCTCTGGTTATAATCGATCGAATGGCTCCGAAGACATGGAGAAGACATCTTTCATCACGCCATGGGGCACTTTTGCTACAAGGTAATGCCGGATTAAAGAATGCGGTAACTTACCGGGCAATGACTACTCTCTTTCATGATATGATGCACAAAGAGATCGAGGTCTCGTGGACGACATGATAGCAAAGTCGACATCAAGAGGAACATATAGACTATCTCTTAAAGTTGTTTCAACGACTAAGGAAGTTTCACTCGCCGAATCCTAACAAGTGTACCTTTGGGGTAAGATCGGGAAAACTCCTAGGTTTCATTGTCGGTCAAAAGGAATTGAAGTTGACCCGACAAAGTCAAGGCTATTCAGAAATGCCTACGCACGGAAAAGCAAGTAAGAGGATTTCTTGGACGATTAAATTACATCTCATTTATCTCTCGATGATCTACACGTGGGCGATATTCAAACTTCTAAAGATCAAAAGGTAGTGTGGATGAAGATTGCCAAAGAGCATTCGACAAGATCAAAGAATACCGGAACCACCAATCGATCCCTCCGGTGGAAGGAAGACCATTGATCATATACCTTACCGTACTAGAAGAATCCATGGGCGTGCTTGGACAACAAGACGAAACCGTAAGAAGGAGCATGCCATCTACTACCTGAGTAAGAAATTCACAGACTGTGAAACTCGTTACTCCATGCTCGAGAAAACATGTTGCGCTTTGGTATGGGCTTCAAAACGTCTTCGCCAATACATGATCAATCACACGACTTGGTTAATATCCAAAATGGATCCTATCAAGTACGTATTTGAGAAGCCTGCCTTAACCGGGAGAATCGCTCGATGGCAAATGCTACTATCTGAATATGACATCCAATACCGCGCTCAGAAAGCGGTTAAAGGAAGCATTCTTGCCGATCACTTGGCTTATCAGCCGCTCAATGAATCCCAATCTCTCAAATATGACTTCCCAGACGAGGATGTTATGTACTTGAAGATGAAAGATTGTGACGCTACACGGAGAAGGACCGATCCGAATCCGGATGGGGCCTAGTCTTCGATGGGCTGTAAATGTTTTTGCAATGGAATTGGGGCATCATCATTACTCCGAGGGTTCTCATATCCCGTTTTCCGCCAGATTGCTATTTGATTGCACCAACAACATAGCAGAATATGAAGCATGCATCATGGGTATTGAAGAAGCCATCGACTTGAGGATCAAGATCCTTGATATATATGGAGACTCAGCCCTTGTGATCAATCAAATCAAAGACAAGTATGAAACTCATCATTTTGGTCTAATTCCTTACAGAGATTATGCGAGACGATTGTTGACTTTCTTCAACAAAGTTGAACTGCATCATATCCCTCGAGATCAAAATCGGATGGCAGACGCCTTGGCTACTCTATCTTCCCTATTCAAAGTCAATGATTGGGATGATATGCCCAGAATTCGCATCAGACGTCTTGAAAGACCGGCATATGTATTTGCAACAGAAGCAGTCTTCGACGATAAGCCGTGGTTTCACGACATCAAACGTTTCCTTCAAACACGAGAGTACCCACTCGGGGCGTCGTACAAGGATAAGAAAACTCTAAGGAGGCTTTCCAGGAATTTCTTCCTTAATGAAGATATTCTATACAAAAGAAACTTCGACATGGTTCTGCTCAGATACGTCGACAGACAAGAAGCAGACACAATTATTCATGAAGTGCATGAAGGGTCCTTTGGAACCCATTCGAATGGGCATGCAATGTCCAGAAAGATCTTAAGAGCAGGATACTATTGGATAACAATGGAATCGATTGCGCAAACACGTTAAAAGATGTCACAAGTGCGGATCTACGCAGATAAGATCCATGTGCCTCCGACTCTACTCAACGTTCTCTCTCTCCGTGGCCATTCTCCATGTGGGGCATTGACATGATTGGAATGATTGAACCAAAAGCGTCCAACGGACATCGCTTCATTCGGTGGCTATTGATTACTTCACCAAATGGGTCGAAGCATCTTACGCCAGCGTCACAAGACAAGTGGTTGTGAGGTTCATCAAGAACAACCTCATTTGCCGATATGGAATTCCAAGTAAGATCACTCGACAATGGATCAAACTTGAACAACAAAATGATGAAAGAACGTGTGAGGAATTCAAGATTGAGCATCATAACTCGTCTCCTTACCGGCCAAAGATGAGCGGCGCCGTTAGGCGACCAACAAAAACATCAAAAGATTGTCCGGAAAATGGTCATCACTTACAAAGGCGGCATGAAATCGCCATTTGCTCGCATGGGTATCGTGCTTGACGCACTTCAACAGGGCAACTCCTTTTCTCTAGTATACGGCATGGGCAGTGCTCCCGTAGAAGTTGAGATCCGTCAATGAGAGTTCTCATGGAAACTAAGTTATCCGAGGCTGAATGGTGTCAAAGCGATACGACCAACTGAACTTAATTGAAGAAAAGCGCTGACCGCTCGTGTCACGGACAACTTTATCAAAGAAGAATGAAAGCTTTCGACAAAAGGTCCGACCTCGAATTCGAGAAGGCGACCTCATGCTTAAAAAGATTCTCTTTTCAAATAGATTCCGGGCAAATGGACTCCTAATTACGAAGGCCCATACATCGTCAAAAGAAGTTTCTCGGCGGTGCTATGACTCTCACAACCATGGACGGCGATGAACTCCCGTATCCTGTGAATCTGACGCGTCAAAAATACTTTGTCTAAAAACAAAAGAACGCTCGGTAAGTCGAAAACCGAAAAGGCGGCTTAGGCAAAATGAGCGTCTCGGTGGATTGAAAACACGAAAAGGCGATCGGGCAAAAATTAGAGACAATAAATGAAATTATCGATAGATCGAAAACACGAAAAGGCGATCTAGGCAAAAACAAGGATACAAAACGACAAAGTAGCTGCGATCGATGTATTTTGTCCACATGAAGAATCTTCCATCAACGGATCTTCAATCAACTCTTCTGAAGCAACAAGCACAGTTGGAATTCAAAGTTGTTAGGGATAGTAGTGGTTATTTGCTTTCAATGTAGCCTTTTCCTAATAAATTATCATTTCCAATTTTTGTAAATAGTTCATGGAATCACGCCTTTGGCTGATTACCATTCTTTTCAATAAATTTGAGCCTTGTGCCTTTTGTTTGCAATTCCTACTTTATTATTTTGCAATAACGCTTTTATTGTGAAAATCACTTTTTGAAACTAAAATGTTTTAAATGAATTTTTACTTCAAAATTTTGAAACAAAAGCAAAATTCTCCTTTGAAACTATGAACACGGAAATAACTTCAACCGTTTCTCCAAGAGTGTTTCGATCCCCAGTGGAGTCGCCAACTGCTACAGCAGTCTTCTCCTCATCAGAAATCATCAAAGGACGGTATTCTTATCCAAAAAAGAATCCCCGACCAAGTTGCCAATGAAATACCTTTCTCGGAAAGTGTAAACCATGCAACTCAAATTCTTCATTAGTGAATATCTGCACCATTGCTGCAATTTTCACCAAGTATTTGTTCGAATGTGGCGGTCCTTTTCTCAAATATCCCTTTAAGTGTTTTTGTCAAGTATTGTTAGCATGCATATAACATTCATGACATTCATACATAATAGCATCATTCATTGCATTTTTTGCATCTCTCAAAATGTTTGCTTCCAAATCACTGGTTATATATATACTCATACGAGTATATCATATCCCCAAGAATATCTCCAAACAGAAAAGATACTTTTTTCTTTGTTTCCCCAACGGAGTATTCCCAAACAGAAAGGATATGTCTTCCTTTTTCCCGGGCAAAGTCCCCAAACAGAGAAATGCATTTTCTTCTCTCTATCGCATTCGCCAGCTGAGATTATCCCTCGTTGGGAACAATGTCTTGATTAACTTCTTTCTCTCCAGTTCATTCCTGGATAGAACACTGTCTGTTATTCACAAAGCTGAGTACACAGCAACCTACTTCAAAGATTTACCTTATTATAGTTATCACTTCGCTGATAATTGGTAACATCTTCAAAACCCATTACCATACTATATCACAAGGCTGATAATTGGTAATATCATTTCCACTTACCTTAAACATTGTCACAAAGCTGACAGAAGGTAATCTTTTTGTTTCCCAAAACGAAACAGATATTCACATTCTCTGTGAATCATTCTTTCCCCAGCGAAACATATTGTTTGTTTCCCAACAGATAGGATTCTCTTTTCTCAAAACAGATCGAGTCATCCTCATAAAATTTTCCCCATCATGTCATTTCTTTGACATCCTTTGGGTAAATCTTTTTTAATCATTTTGCATCATCCGCATCTTTTGGTATCTTAGGTCCAAATTTTGCGTATTCTGATATTTAAGTCTCTTTACACCTATCAAAACGAAGATATTCATCTTCATCTCTCAGGTTAAAGAAACTTAAATAGGGGCATCTGTCATACCCCAAATTTTGACCTAATATACCACCTTACATTTGCATTGTTGCACAACTAACAGTTCAAACAACATTAATCGGGTATAGCATTCACAGGTCAAAATTAGGGTTTCATCAGATTTTCATCTGATTCAAGAGCTAACCAATTAGGGTTTGAGATTTTCTCACTCCATTTGATCTATCTTGATCAAATCATCAGCTTTCAAATCCTCAGATATCCATTTTCTTCACTGATCAATCGAGGATCGACCAATTAGGGTTTTGGTCGAGCATGGGCATTCTCTGATTTTTTGAGCAGTAATTGACTTTTTTGGATAGAGATTGGTCATTATATCTTAGATATAACATCTTGACCTAATTTCTGGATTCAAAACATCACAGAGGTTCACAGAATTCATCAGTCAATTTCAGAAGCGTCGATGAAATTTCATCTGCAGAAAAGTCAAACTTTGACTTTTGGTTTTTCAAAACAAAACTTTTCAATCATCAAAATACTTCAAATGATCCATCATGATCATAAAAAATCAAAGAATTTGGAAAAGTCAACAAAAAGTCAAAATTTCTATAACTTAGAAAAATTTCTAAGTGTTGAAATTTCACATTTTTTCCAAACTTCAAGCCATTTTTTCACCTAGTTCCAATTGGCATTTGAAAAAACTCAAAACATGAAAGTTGTAGATCATGTAAAAATCTTTCCAAAATGTCCAAGAACTCTCAAATCCATGGAGTCTAGCTATACTTTTGAAATTGAAACATAAGGCTCCATGAAACTTAATTTTCAAAGTTCACAACTTCAAATTATAGGTCATTTTTGTGTTTCTTCATCTAGAAGCTTTCTAGCCTTGCCAAGTGGATGATCAAACTGATAAACATCAGTGAGAAGTGATGATTGAAGATTGGATCAAGTTTGGATAAACATAGCACATGGTGAAAAAAGGAAGTTTCCTTTTTTGGTAAAAAACCATTCTTGCCCCTTAAGTTAACTTTGAATATCCAATTGGCTTGTACTCTTGCCTAACTTTGCAGAGCTTGTTTGCCTATAAATAGCTCACCATTTCAAGAGAAATCAACACGAAAGCAAATACAAATCCATGCTCTCACTCTTTTTCTTGAAAATTCAAGTATCATAGCTCAAATTGCCAAACATTGCAATTTTCAAATTTAGCAAGAACTGTGATACTCTTTGGTGTCTAACATATCATAATATCCATATGGAATCTGTTTGAACATTAAAATCAACATAGAACAGGCTAGGATTCAAAATCACATTTCATGTCATCTTCTTAACCAAAACTGCCTTAAAGCACGAATTCATGGCTAAGCTGGATTACTTGGAGTTTTGATCATCCATACACCTTCCATAAACATCATATAAGTGATCCAAAACAAGAATAACAACCTGTAACACGATTTATACCCAAATCCAGTTTCTATTTTTCACTGATGCAGGTTGACTTGGGCAAGATGATCCAGCTTGATTCATGATGCGCAGACCACTCACATAGCTTCCTTACATGCCGTTGGTGCTCACACAATCAAGAAACAAGCTCTGGAAACACGTTTGCTCAGAATTCGATTCTCACTTTCCCAGGTTAGAACACGAACTGTGATATCATGATTCCTTGCACCAATTGAAAAAAGCTCACGGCCAATTGTTTTCTGCACCCCTAACGAACATTAACCCTCAAAAAAATCCAAGAATCATTGAACAAACATCATTTAATTTGGATTTTTAGGTTCTAGGGTTCTTCGTATTTCCAGAAATCAAAACATGATAGGCTAAATATAAATGAAATTAACAAGCACCATCATGTTCGTGATGAAAAATCGAGCAACTTTGATGTTTACATCATTGAATTTGGTTGAGAAATGAAGATTTTGGATTGAATCAAAGAATCTGAAAATCAAAACCATGAACCCAGGCTGCGCGCGTGTTCTTGGTGTTCTTCATTTTCAAAATTCAAATAATCCAATATCATATTAACGCGTGTCATTTTCCACTAACACATCCCAGCACGTTTGGTCTAGTGGTTCCTGGCTTGGTCTTAAGTCATCTTGCCACGTGGTCTGCCTCATGGTCATGGGTTCAACACCCAGCAAGACCATTCTTTTTTACAAAACTTCCATATTTTCATGTTTTTTTTATCAAACTTCAACAAATTTTTTTAACCAATCAAAACTTCTCATTTTGAGATGATTTTTTGCACACTTGTCATTTAATATATATATTTTATGATTATGTCAAAAAAATCCAAAAATATTTTCATCGATTAATTTTAATCGGAAAAGCGATGTTACGAACACTTTTTCAAACCTCCTTAAAAGGTGAATTTTTCAAGTTTTCGACTTCCGATTTTTTTCAAAACTTCTCATAAATGAGCCTCACACTTCAAAACATTTCGAAACATTTTCAAATCATTCTTCAAAACTTTTTTCATCAAAACTTGCATCTTTTACCATAATCGATCCAATTCAAAACGATAAAACTGAATTCGTTTCTTCTCGAATTTCTCGATCGATCATGGGCCACCCTTATGGTGTAAGTCCCAATCCTTTATGTACATATTTAGTTTTACTTGTACATACTCAAATTATCATTGTTAATATTCAAACATAAACAAATTTCTTTCGTTTGTTTTCATTCGTTTGTCTATCGAATCCATTGGTTCTAAAGGAAGGTTTCTCTGAGCGAATTTCCTTTTAACCAATGGGCCTCCATCACGGTGTAAGTCCCATAACATTCTTTTATGTACATAATATTTCCTTGTACATATCAAACTTTTGTCAAACATTTTTTAAACAAAATTTTTGTCTGTACATAACACAGATACTTCTTTTTCAAAACCTTTTATCGTACATATCAGATACTCTTTCTTTGAAAATACTTTTACGATAAACTTTGATCAATCATTTCTGTTTCATCGTATATTTTACATGAATACCATTGGTATTGAAAGGAGCATTATTCCTGTGCGCTTTCAAATCAATGGGCCTCCCTACGGTGTAAGTCCCAACCCTCCTATGTACATCCATCTTTGCGTACATAAAAACTCGTTCGTGTACATACTTCTTCCCGTATACGTTCAAACTTGTGAATAATCAAGTTACGCTCGTTTTAAACGTTCGTTTCACAGACACTTGTTTATATTTCATAAACTGCTGTAAATAAACATCATGCATTGTTTATATTTCCTTCATAAACTCCTGTGAATACATATCACACACACACACCTGTTTATACAACCGTCTAATAAATAACATAACAATTAGACTAATCAATAGGTTCCCCACAGTATAGCCTCCGCTTGGGCTTCATACAAGACAACTCATCACCAGTTGAGTTTAGCCTCCGCTTGGGCTTCATACAAGATAACTTATCCCAGATGGGTCACCTTCTCTTGGGCTTTGTACAAAGAAACTCTCCCACGAGTTAGCCTCGCTTAGGCTTATAAGACAACCCCTGTTGAGTCAGCCTCCTCTTGGGCTTCGTTCAAAAGAACTCCTCATTGAGTTTAGCCTTCTCTTGGGCATCATACAATGAAAGAGACAGGAAATCTCTTAACAGCCTCCTATTGGGCTTCCAATACAAAGAATCACCCGCGCTAAGATAGAACCCTGAAAGGATGGTTTCCCGGTGAAATCACTTTCAAATTACCCAGAGAGTAAAATTTCCCGGTGAAATTGCTCTTATTCAGAAAAGGATGATTTCTCGGTGAAATCCCTTTCAAGCCAAAGACAGCCATACCCTATAGCTTCCTCTTGAGCTTCATACAAGGACCCTCGATGACCCTCGATGACCCTCGGAATGCCTCCTCTTGGGCTAACAATACAAGGACCCATGGGCTTCTTAAAAGCATCCTTTAATCCAATCAATTTCTCCTTGAGATTTAGACATCTATCATCTCTATGGAAGAAGTATCTCATCTATCACATCACATACAGTCAAAAACTTTTCAAACTCTTTTTAAATTCTTTTCAAACAAAAAACGTCTATTAACAGTAAGTGGTAACGCTTGTACACTCAAGCAAAGCACCCAATACTTACAGTTAAAAGATTCAATCATCTTTTTCAAACATCTTTCTTAAACATGTAAGTGGTAATGCTGGTACACTCAAGCAAAACACCTAATACTTACGACGAAAGATTTTAATCAATCAAACTTTTCAAAAATGTATGTGATGAAATAGATTAGATACATTTTTCATTAAGATGACATTTGTCAGTCTCTTACTAACATCCCGTTGCTTTCCACTAGCATAAGTGGGAACTACGATTGCTCTGACTTTCTCAACATCCTTTTGAGAATACGTAGGCACAAGGTCTCATCCTTGCCGAGCAAATTTCTATCTCCCTCAGACCAAACAAACCATAGAACCCTGTAGATCCGAGCTACAAATGCTCTGATTCCCACTAGGGGATATGTATGTAGAAGATCCACAGATCTTTGCGAGCACAATAATAACAAAACCTAGAATCCCACATAATCTACTGTTTCTTAAAATCCCAAAGGAGAAACTTTCCCAATCATAGAAATAGCAATTAAAAAACACACAACATATCAAACATATTCATATATAAAGCTGTAGATAACTACATATATTTAGGGTGCTCCATCTATTCCTTTATATACCAATCCCCTTACTGAGAATCTCCCCAATGCGTTATGTCTAGTTTGCGCTAGTCGTTACGCATATCAATATCATTTGAGGGTATTTCAGCTTTCCCCTTTTTCATAATCATTAAATCATCTTTCTTGTGTTGAAAATAATAAAGCTTGATGCTCGCGGCATCTTTATAAACAAATCAAAAGATTTAAATCGTTGCGTACCGGAAGATCCGAACTCACGTTCGCATCCTCAGGCGCGTCACCTTTTAACGCGAACAATTTCCCATAAGGACATATGATAATGCTCTATATTTTATTTTCCTATCAACATTCAATGTTGGATTTTCTAAATAACTCACCAGTGGGCTTCGCCAATCTGCATCTGATAAGGTATCTATGGCTAGCACTTCGAATCCCTGTTTATCAGCACAACCTAATTTTATATTCTCTAAGTCTGATGGAATGAGTCTAGTAGCCATAACCCTACCTCTTAATTCGACCAAATCCTCAAAGTTTTTGGTAGAAACTTTATAACCTGAAGCCAACTGTGCTAGGTCATTTGCTTCTTGATTTTCTATTCTTGGTATATGTTGAATATCCATGTATTCGAATTTTTTGAGTAGCCTGTTAACTATGACGAAGTATGTCATCAAATTTTCCTTTATGCATTTGTATTCCTTTGTGATTTGTTTGACCACTAATTCCGAATCACCTCTAATTTCGACTCTAGTTGCCCCCAATTCCAACAAAGCTTCAAGTCCAACAATAAGTGCTTCGTACTCAGCTTCGTTGTTCGAGCAACGAGGACCATCTAACTTATACTTGAATTTTGTTGGAATTCCTTTGGGAGAAATTATAAGAACTCCAACACCACTACCCTCCTTATGGGTCGAACCGTCAAAGTATAATTTCCAAGGCTGCATTTCAACGTAACCCATGACAGTCTTTTCGACCAGTGAATGGTCCACAATGAAATCAGAAATTACTTGACCTTTCACAGCTCTTAAAGGCATGAAAGTCAAATAATATTCTGTTAAGGCTAAAGCCCATTTACCCACTCTGCTATGCATTATTGGTTTCGAAAGCATGTGTTTGATAACATCGAAATGAGATGAAACATAAACATCAACAGGCTTTATATAATACTTAAGTTTCATACAAGAAAAGTATAAACAAAGACATAGCTTTTCTATATTGCTATATCTAGTTTCTGCATCATTCAATACCCTACTTAGATAGTATATGGCTCTTTCGATCCCATTGTTATCTTCTTGTGCTAACATACTACCTATACTAACTTCAGAAGCAAAAATGTACAGTCTCATGGGCTTTCCCCATGAAGGTGGAGACAAGATAGGAGGCTGAGAGAGATATCTTTTTATCTTGTCAAATGCCTCATGATGTGCTTCGTCCTACTCGAAGGCTTGGCCTTGCTTTAAGCGAAGTAACGGAGAGAAAGCCTGGGTTCTTCCACTTAGATTCGAAATGAATCTTCTTAGAAAGTTAATCTTCCCTAGCAAAGATTGCAGCTCCCTTTTCGATGTGGGTGCTTTCGTCTCTATAATGGCTTTGGTCTTATTTTGGTTAATCTCAATTCCTTTCTTATGAACCACAAAGCCAAGGAAATCTCCAGCCTGGCCAAAAAATGCACACTTAAGGGGATTCATTTTTAAGCCATGTTTTCTCATTCTTTCGAATGATTGGCTCAAATGATGCAAATGGGTTTCTGCAGATATGGATTTGATGACTATATCATCAATATACACCTGCATAAATGTCTCAATAAAGTCATGGAAAATTGAATTCATTGCTCTTTGGTAAGTTGCCCCAGCATTTTTTAAACCAAAAGGCATCACTACCCATTCGTAGGTGCCTAAGGCTCCTGGGCAACGAAATGCTGTCTTAGCAACATCTTCTTCAGCAATAAAAATCTGATTATACCCAGAGTATCCATCTAGCATACTTAGGTATTCGAATCCTGCAGCAGAGTCTATTAACATTTCTGCCACAGGCATGGAATATTCGTCTTTAGGGGTAGCAGTATTTAAATCCCTAAAATCTATGCAAATTCTCAGAGATCCATTTTTCTTAATAACAGGTACTATATTTGCTAACCATTCGACATACCTTGTGGTTCTGATGAATTTGCAACACAGTAACCTTTCGACCTCAGCTTTAATCTTTGTGAGAACTGCCGGCGCGAATCTTCTAGGAGTTTGTTTGATGGACTTCTTGCCATCCTTAATTGGAAGTCTGTGCTCCACTAACTCTCTCTTCAAACCAGGCATTTCATCATAGTCCCATGCGAAGCAATCTTTGTTTCTCTTGAGAACTTCGATCACCTCCTGCTTGAAGCTTGGGTTGAGTTTTGCGCTTATGTAAGTTATTCTTTTTGTATTGTCATCCCCCAAATTCACCTCTTCTAGTGGATCCTGTGCTAACATTTTAGCACCTGAGTTTGTGGGGTCCTTCTCGAAGCCTAAGGGTTCTTTATCATAGATGGCATCTAGCCTTTGATCTATTTCGTGTTCTTCAAAGGGTGAGTCTTTCGAGCCATTCCCTTCTATTTCGTTTACTTCAACCATATTATCTATTTCAGCCTCTGAGGCCGCTTTCCATTCGTTCTCAGCCATATAGGCCGAAATTCTTTCGAAGAAAGAGGACTCAATCATGAGCAAGGTTGTCGAACTCCCAGCCTGCTGGCCGTCTTTGCGTAGTACCTTCGACTCCTTCATCTTCACTGACTATTCTTCTATCCCAATACATGCCATCATGGCGAAGGGTCATATAATAGTGTGCGTTCCTGGTTTCGTTGATTTCATCACTTGGGGTACAAGGGGCTATTTTGGCTAGATATTTGTCATAATTCCTTTTATTGACTAAGTTAACTGCTGTCATAAAATAACTCTGGTCCGCTTCGATGTTCTCCACAATCCCATCTTCTCTCCATAAAACCAACCTTTGATGCATTGACGAAGGAACTGCCCCCACGCCATGGATCCATTCTCTTCCCAGCAACAAGTTGTAGTTGGCTTTGGCTTCGATCACCATGAACATGGTGGGTCTGCAGCTTGATCCTACCGTCAAATCTACTTGAACTACCCCCAATGTCTGGCCTACTTTTCCTTTATAATTGGATAGTACCATGTTGTGTGGTTTGATGTCACCATCTTGTATTCCTAGCTTCTTCAGCATGAAGTGGGGCATTAAATTGACTGCAGCGCCTCCATCCACCAAGGCTTTATTTACGCCGTGGGCACCAGCCTTTGCTCGAATGAACAATGGCTTCAGATGATTCTTCATGGCTGGCTCTGGGTGTTCGAAGAACGCATTCTGCTCTTCGACCGCGCCGTTATCCATCACGTAGTAGCATACTGGTCTGTGCTTCATCAAATCTATTGTATCATCCTCCTCATGCTCTTCGATTTCAGTTTCCTGTCCAAACTCACAAGGTAGTACAGATACCACGTTGCAATTGATGTTGAGTGAAGACTCCCCCTCTGATTCGAAGTTGTCTGTCAGCATATCCTCGTCTTCTTCTGGACTTGGTGTATACTCCTTCGATTCATCCTGTTGTGTTTCAGAGAAGAGTCTCCTACTAACTGGGGGTTTTTCCTCAGGTTGATTATTTGGTTTTGGTTTCTTGGAGCTTGATTCTCCTTAGTTTTTTATCGAAGCTGTTCCTTTATCTGCCACAGCTTCTCTTTCAGCCTTTCGAATTCTCTGTTGCCTTCGCCATTGTGATCTTGACATGGGGTTTTTGCCTTTGTAATTTTCTAACCTCAATTCTTCCCTTTTTGCAGTGTTGAATTGCCTTCTATATGTCATGGCGTGGCGTGCGTTTCGTTCCTTGTTTCTCCATTTGTCTTTGCCCTTGTCAGTTCTGACTTGCAGCCATTTGTCTGTTGGTATTTCAGCAGGAATTTTGAACGTTACCCTTCGAGCGCCTATGGGATGAGGACTATCAGGCCTTCATTGAGTGTGGTTGCTCTCGAAATGTTGGCTCATCTGACCAGTCTCTTTGTGGTTCCAGCATGGGGCGAAAGGAATTGTTTCGAAGGCTCTGGCCACATTCTGATCGTACACTGCAGAACACCTTGGGCATACTAGACATTTGGCTGCCCCTTTGTGACAGCGAACCAAAAACTCCAATAAACTTTCTCCAGCTCTAGGGTAACATCTGAATAACTGATTATCCTGGCGCCAGTTTATGCCAGTTCGTGCCCTTTGTTTCCTCTCGAAGTCCGCAGCAATTCTCTGGTTGCAGATGATGCTGCATCTGGGACATAGTATCATTTCAGCATTTCCTTTGTGTCACAGCATGAGGTAATCTTTAAGACTAGTATCCACAGCATAACTATCCTCCATCTTGTACTTCTCTTTTTCTAAATATCTTTCCATCTCCTCCATTTTCGAACGAGGTCTCTCCATATCCACCATGTTAACATCTAGATCCTCTCCCTTTATGTCATCATCTCCCCATCCTGTAGGTTTGACATCTTCGATTGGGATTTTTGAACTTTCTGGAGCAGAGTATTTCACCAGGTAGTCGAACTTTCCACTGGGCTCCCCTAAGGTATCCCAGACTTCTTTCTGAGGGAGAACTGGCGTTGTAATCTGGACTTTCTCCAATTTCAGCCTCAGGCCTTCAGTAGCCTGTGTCAATTCTTGCTTTCGATTCTCCTGGCCTTCAGTAGCCTGGATTTCTTTCGAAACAGCAGAAGGTACCACTTCAGGCGAAGCCTCCTGTTTCTTATGGACGTCCTCAGTAACTTCCTTTTTGACTTCGACCAACACACAGTTTTTATTCTCAGTGTTTTCTTCTCCTGATGGAGTGTCATTTTGATCTGCTTCCACCATATTGATTTCTCCAATATATGTAGGCTCGGAGTAATTGGTGTCTGCAACATCCAAGGGGTCCTCATCTACTTTCATTTTTGGTTTGTCAGCGAATTTCAATTTGCCATCCTTAATTGCATTTTGAATCAGATCCCTGAAAAGAAAACACTGTGAGGTTTTGTGGCCTAGGAAACTATGATACTTACAAAATCCTCTTTTCTTTCTTTGATCTAAAGGAGGTATTTTGACATTCGATGGCACAATTAAGTTGGCCATCTTTGACAAGTAAATCGAAAATCTTGTCACACTTTGTTACATCGAAGGTATACACCTTCTTTGGGAATTTGTCACTTTTTTCATTTTCAACAATTTCTTTCCCTTTTGTGGGAACTAATAGTTTACAAGAGTAAGGTGGAGCCTGTTTTAATTCAGCGAGATCAATTTCGACCTCTTCGAATTCAGGATAGTCTTCAACTTCCTCAGTTTCGACATAGGAAATTCTTTCTTTCTTATTACTTTTAAAAGCCCTGGCCTTTTCGGCCTTTAGTCTTTCGACTTGTCGAACCCTATCTGCTAATTGAGCCATGTCCCTCAAGTATTGTGTGTCTAATTTCTTTCGAATAGAATAGTGCAGGCCACCAGCGACCATTTCGACCAACTCATGTTCAGGGACTACTGTGAAGCATCTAGATTTCAAGAGTCTGAACCTATTCAGGTAATCATCTATTGGTTCAGTAAATTTCCTCTTAACACTGGCTAGTTCCTTCAGGCTTATTTTAGATTGTCCCATGTAGAACTGTTCATGGAATAATCTCTCTAAGAGGGTCCAAGTATCTATGGACCCAGAAGGCAATGTGGTAAACCATGTAAAAGCATTCTTAGTCAGGGAACTTGGGAAGTATTTAATCCTAAGATTCTCATTATTTGCTATGTCTCCTGCTTCGGTCAGATACCTGGCTATGTGTTCGACTATTGATTCGTTGGTATCTCCAGCGAACTTTGTAAACTTAGGGATCTTATATCCCCTTGGTAAATCAGTGTGCATTACATAATCTGCTATAGGAGAGGCATAATTTGGCCTTCTAATCCCTGTATTAAGACCGTTTTGGGCCATAATCCTTTCTATCATGGTGGTTAAATTATTTTCTGCCAAGATGTTGTCGTTTCGAATTCTATGAACAACTGCATCAGCATCTTGGTTTCGACCCACCATGACAACTCCTCTAGGTTGTTCTTCTCGAAACGCTGGGACTTCTAGCCTCTCGACCCTTGCCCCTGGTTCCATAACTCCCCTTTGTGGTTCCTCTCGAATCACTGGGGCATCTAACCTTTCGATCCTTGCCACTGGATCTATAAATCCCCTTTGTGGTTCTTCTCGAATCACTGGGGCATCTAACCTTTGTTCCCTTGCCCCCAAATTAATCCCCTCTCTGACTGGCCTATAGGGTGGGTCATCAACAAATTGTTCTATGATAGGTACGTTTGCTCGAACCAATGCCTGGTTCTGCCTACGCCTTTCTGGCGGAGCGAAGAAATCTGCTATTCGACTCATATTGTCCGCGTTTTCTCTATTTGTCACAGTTACATTTTGTACTATTGGAGCGAAGATTTCTTGCATAGTTTGTGCTAACACTCCTATCATATTATGGTTACTGTCATCCATTAATTGCCTAAAAGCCATCTGATTTTCTGTGGTTAAGATAGGCAATGTACTATAACCTACTGACCCTTGGTTATTTGTCATAAATTGATTAGCCCCAGATCCATACCCTAATTGTGGTGACGTATTCGACGTCGAAGTGTGCAAACCTGCCATAAAAGATGTTGGCATCCCATAAGGGGGATTTCTGGGTCTACTACCATCGAAACTGGGTGGTCTAGTTGGTGGTGGGGTGGCGAAATGGGTTTGTGTCCCTAATAGTGGGACAGATCCCCCAGGATAACCAGTGGTTCCTGTATTTCCTAGAATCGAACTGTTGATCGACATGCCACTTGTTCCATTCGTGGCCACATTACTGGTAGAAGATGCAACAGACTGTGCGTTCGAAGGGATCGCGCTAGACGTACCCGTCGAAACGAACGCGTTAGTGCCTGTTCCATGTGGGGCATTTTGTTCCCCTTGTTGATTGTTTGGATTAGACATCCTATTATTATGTTTTCTTCTAGGTAAGGGTTAGTTGCTATTGATTATTTTACCACTTCTAAGGTTCATATAACAACGAACTTGACACTCAGAAAAGAACTTCACAATGGTTATATCTTAACAATTTTTATTTCGTTTTAAATTTGTAACGACCAATGACCGCCCACTGGGCGTGCCAATTTGTTTATAATGATTTCTGGTAAACAACCGCTAGTCTTCCAAACTATCAAATAATCTTAATGACTGTTATTCAATCTCTCTGGTAACTTGCAAGATCGACTAGATTGATCCTATGGGGTATTGGTCGTTTGGATAAATCTAATGGCAAAACTGGTATTCATTGTTAAGATTTGTATTTAGAGTGTTTTATAGGCGTTCAATTCACTTCGATTTACCATATCAAAGAATCTAATGACATGATCAAGTAAAGAAATACGAAACTGAATTAAATGAATAAAGATTCGATTGCAAAGAAGTGTTTAAATACAGAAATAAGTAAATGACTTTGAATGTAAAAGATTTTAATGTAAAAGCATGAATATAAAAGCATGAAATGTAAAAGACATGAATGTAAAAGGTTTCTGATCGAATAGAAGAAAACGTTTAAATGCAAGAAGTAAGTAAATGACTTTAAATGTAAAAGTATTTGAATGACATTGACATGAGAATGGAAGATAAACTGGAAAAGATAAAGAGTTTTACTGAATTATAAATGTTTTATGTTATCATACGTACATTGTTCGAGCATTCGTTTCCCTATCCATGTGGTATTTTGAATGTTTACTGAATTTTGTACAATAGATATGACACACGAAATCCTAACACTAAGACTTCTATTTATACTACTTCGACCATAACGGTCCTGCTTATAAGATTCTGCCACGTTCAGAACATGCAGAGCGCTGCTTCTCTCTAGCCTCCATGCGTCTTCGAATCGTTCCATCACATATATATTTGAATTTCTAATATCCCGCTTGCGTTTGAATTTTAGATGCCTTGACAATCTTCGCTTCGAACTCATTTCACAGACACAGTCTCGTTACCACTTCGAGTCTTCTTTTAAATATATCTTCACAACTGTCACTCGAAGCTCCGAGCTTTGACATATCCGTTCGAAGGACCGCTTCTACCATTCCAAACTATAACATTTTGCTTTATTCCAACGAAACATCCATATTGCTTCATTTCGAACTGTATCATCAAAATCTTCAGCCAACACCATGTTTCATTCTTTTGACTCGATCAAAGGTTTCATACTTCCACTTTTCTATCCCCGAGATAACATTTTGCAGATTGTTAAGAATAGGTTGACTAGCAACCCAAGCCTCATTTAGCATGTTATTATACGTCTCATTCATAAGCCAAGCATTTTCAAATCGGAAAGGCTTCTTATAGTACACTCTTCTTTCCGCATGAGTATTGATAAGGATAGGGTGATGATCCGAGAATTCTACTCTTGTTAAAACGTTGACAAACGCTTCAGGTATTGGCCTCTCCAATCATCATTACTAATGGCTCGATCTAGCTTCTCATAAATCCTCTGACCACCATGAAACATAGGACCTCTCCACGTAAAAGAAGGTCATGTAGTTTCCACAGTACTAACCCTACATTTATCCATTCTATCCCGCATTCTATGACATTTATCAATTGATACTGGAAGCCCCCCTTTCTTATTACTACTCTTCTCCAGGTCATTAAAATCACCAACCATCATCCAAGCCTACTTCATATCATTAGCAATCTTTATCAATTCTTCCCACAAGATAGTCTTACTACTCTCACAAGGGCGGGCATAAACAGTTGTAAACCACCAGTCCTCCATATTATTCATACAAACTTTGGCATGAATGAATTGGCTATTAATCAAACACACCTGTAAGTCAATACCACTGGACTTCCAAGCCACAACAATGCCTCCAGCATAACCTGTATTCACGGAGAATTCCATTCTGTCAAACCCAAGCTTCATGATAGTCTTCCTAATCTTTGCAGGGTCACACCTAGTCTCCATTATAATAGCAACAAATGGTTTATGGTTATCCATATATTGCTTAAAATATCTGAAGAAAGCCTTACTTGCTGCTCCTCTACAGTTTCAGCAAAAAAACTTCTTGTTTGTATTCATCATAAAATAATTATGGGGAAGACAAAGAACCAAATATCAAGGTATGTCATGAACCACCTCAATATTATTATCCTGTGAATCTGCTTCCTCATCATCGCATTCACAATCACCATGCACAATTCTTGTTTGAGGCTTCCCAAATGTAAAAATCACATTCTGATATTTCTGTTTTAATAAGTCAGGTGGCTTATCATGGATAATTAACTATGTCTCATGGATAATTCTCCCTCCTTGCTCTTTCCTTTTAGAACTTTCTAACAGCTTTCCTCGTAATGGCCATATCTCCCACATGCCAAGAAAAGGAGATGTAAGCCTTCATACTTTATCCTGTAACTTGTCCCTTGAACCTTTAGCTGAGCAAGTAAAGGTCTGGCCAAATTAACTGAAACACAGATTCTAGCATATTTCCCCCTCTCATGTTTAATAGTGGTATTATCCACTTTGACAGTACGCCCTATGCGATCTCCAAATACCGAAAGGACTCGAGCATCAAAATATTCTATCGGAAGATCCGATATTCTAACCCAAACAACAACTTCATCAATAGTGTCCATTTCTGATTTAAAATTTGACCTCCAATCCTTGACCGTCAAATAGTGATAAAAAATGAACCATGGTCCCTTCGTCATTTCCACCTTCTTCTCATCTTCATGTGAAAAAGCCACCAGGAAGTAGTCGTTGTTGAGATCAATGATTGTAATAACTCCTTTACGAACCCACATTTGCTTCAGTTTATTCTCAAGGGCTTTATATCCAATTCCTCTCCCCAACAATTTCACTATGACCCCCCGTTTCCAAGGTTTCTGGATTCTCTCCTCCTCCTTCTGTGAGAAAATGAATTTCGGACATTCATAGCCTCCACTCACATCTTCCTCCAGCCAAATCTCTCCATACTCCTCCTCATTTTTCTCTAACCCTCCATGACTGCTGTCCACATCCTCTTCCATACTATCTCCAGCCCTACCCGCCATGATATCTCGAAATGAAATAACTGACCCTTCACTATTTGTAAGCCCTTCCTTATCCTTCCGTGTGTTTCTCTTCTGAAGATCAATCTCCGTCGTACTTTTACTCACACTCGTCTGCGGTATCCCTCTTCCAAACATCTCACTTGTTTCTTCTGGACTCTTCGAAAAAGTACAATAGTAATCTCTTCCTTTCTTTATTATCATACTACAATCAAAATTGTTATGTTAAAATTGAACTTAGTCATTAAAAAACATAGAATTGAGAAGGAAGAGAGAAAACAATTTCTTTTAAAGAAAATAATAAATATAATAAATGCATAGATGCTTTTATATTTGACCATCTATATTTATAGTAGTTTATAGGGATTAATTTTCTAGGATAAAAACTTATAAAAATTGATCATGACAGTAGATGACTGTGTAGACTGCACCCTACATATCATTTGATGATTGTTAGTATTATATGGAAGTGTGACTTTAATGCATAAAAATTAAAGTATATCCATATTATTTTTTTTATAATTATAACAAATTGCTTTAAAGTTGATATGAGAGACATGTCAGGGTCTATCATGGGCACAAAAAAAAGAAAGTAGTCCTCTAGTGGATATGCTCAAAAATCATATTTTACATTTTAATATTTTTTTTTTAAGTACCAAATCTTTCAAATATCAAATTATATTGTACTGTTTAATATTATTAGTAAAAAAAATTAAAACTAAAATTAAAGTTCAAAAGATATAAATTTTAATTAGCAGATTGTCATGTGTCCAATATATCTTATACCATTGATCTTTTTCTTAAATGAGAAATATAATATTTGTGTTATTTACATCTATAATTGAGATATGTTTTTATTATACTACTACATACTTCAAAATCTATAAACGGAAACATGAAGTTACTAATCAAAATATTTAATATTAACAGAAATTTAAAGTTATTAATCAAAATTTTGAATATTAACGGGAACGAACATACTGATTAAAATATTTAATATTAACATGAACATGAACATGAACATGTAGTTACTGATCAAAATATTGAATATTAACGGGAGTATTAAATTACTGATCAAAATATTGAATATTAACGAGAACTTGAAGTTATTGATTAAAATATGTAATATAATATTAATAGGAACATGAAGTTACTGGAACATGAAGTTTTTTTAATCAAAACGAATATATTAATTCAAAAAACACAATACACGCAAGGCGATCACTTGGGTCCGACCCTCAAAGCCCCAAAGCAACAAAAAGGCACAAAGCTACATCATCAAACTAGCTATGTGAACTCTAATCTTTCTATTATACTAACCCCTATAAACAATCATATTTAATATATTGGGCTCTATATTATCAGTATTAATACTATCCCCAAAAATCTTAGCATTTCTATATCTCCACAACCATAGATTATCTCTGTGGCAGCCAATTTGAGAACAACACACTTCCAGCCCTTCCCTTTGGAATTCTGCACAAGCCAAAGCAACTCTCTATCCTAGATCATGGGCTCATGCTGCACACCAATCCCGTTAAGGATATTCTGCCAAATCGGTCTCATAGAGGGACACTAAAAAAACAGGCGATTCAAATTTTCGTCCACATCACAGAATCCACACTTTCTGTCCATTATGATCCCATGTTTAAATCGATCTCACAGGGCTCTTCTTGCTCTTGTCCACACCACCTGTCCATAGAAAAGTTCGGCAAATGGAGTTTATTTTCTTCACCATGAATTTAGGCAACGGGAAGCAATGCATCCAATAGTTCGCCACTACAAACATGACACTTCTTAGTAATTGAAACCTTCCGGTATAGCTCAAAAAGTGAGTACTCCGATGTCCCATTCTATCTACTATTTTGTCAATCAACTTCAGATAGTGGTTTAGGGACATCCTTTTTCTAGTAAGGGGCACGCCAAGGTACATAAACGGGAGGGATCCTTCCACAAACTAAGTATGCTGCAGAATGTCTCGCTTTACGTCTTCCTCTATGCCACCAAAATACATATTGCTCTTAGACTTACTTATTACTAACCCTGTAGACTTAGTGAAGTTATCAAAGGTTGTCATCATTATGCCCACATACACGTTATCTCCCCACGTGGGTGATGTGAAGTTTCTCACACTTCACATGGTGATTGAAGTTAGGGATTTTCTGCATATTAAAGAGAATATGATTTAAGTACTCCATCATGATTACAAAGAGGTAAGGGAAAAGAGGATCCCCTTCCTCAAGCCATGCTTAGCCTACATAATATCACTATAATTTCCATTGACATTAAACCAATAAGACATTGTAGTAACTGCTAGCATGATCCACCTGATGAATAGCATAGGCATACCAAGCTCCTGCAGGATAGCTTCCAGCGCTTTCAAATCGACCATATCATAAGCCTTCTGTAAATCTATCTGAATCATGCATCTTGGAGTTCCTTCTTTCCTCCCATAGCCTTTGATGATCTCAAAAGCCAGCAGAATATGATTGTGAATTTGTTGACCTTGCACAAAAGATGCTTGGATGAAACCAATAATTGTACCCAACATCTTTCCCAATCTCATAGTCAACACCTTAGAAATGATCTTATACACAGTTGGGCACCCTATTATAGGTCTGAACTCCTTAACATTCTTGGCATCAACAATTTTGAGAATTAAGGTAACAATAGTGCAGTTAAGAGCTTTATAGATTCCCCCCTCATTAAAAAACTCAAGAAAAGATGCCATCCAATCCGCCTTGACAATATGCCAGCTTTTCATGAAAAAACAAGCCCCAAGCCCATAAATCCTGGGGGCCTTATGGCCACTAATGCCCTTCAGGGATGCCAGTGAAGATTAAGAAAACACTTAGAAGGGGGGGGGGGTTGAATAAGTTTTTCCTCTTTTAGTTTTCTTTTGCGTAACAATAGTTTAACAACACAGTTATTTTTATCCTAGTTCGTTTGAAACTCAAACTATATCAGTCCACCCGCCAAGGTGATGTCGCCTCTCTCAATAAGGACTTAATTCACTATAATCAAACTTATTACAATTGCACAACCAACTGTCGTTACTAACAATACAATGTACAAGCCAACTTCAAGTGACTAACTTCTCTAAGACTCTCTAGTCCTAGCCCTCTTGAGAAAATCTGACCCAACTGATCTCTCAAGGAACAATTACAAATTAACTTCTAACAATATTGTATTTAGTTTGCTTATAACAAGCTTTATCACAACTGTGATGTTTTACACTAATTTTCAGCTCAATACAAACAATGACAAACTCAAAGTATTTCTTTTCTAGAGTTGTTTGTTCAGCGTAAGTTTTCTAATGATAGTTTGTTAATCGTTTCTTTGAATGCTTGAGCCTATATGTAGCTTCAGATATTTCCGTTGCATGTGTTGAACAAAGAGAGTGCATTAAATGTTTCTTGTCTGATTGTACTTTGTGTTTTCCATGTACCTCGAACTGTGTTCCACTTGAGTACTTCGGCCGTCTTAGTTTTAATCAATTAACAATTTTGTAGCAGACTTTGTCTTAGAAGATGTCGTCTTGATAACTCATTTTTCTTTATCTTCTGTAAGCCTTTGTTATCTTAGCTTCTAACAGAGGTTGCTTTAACTTGCTCTTATCAGAGGTTGCACTTGCATGCTTCTTTCAAAAGTTGCTTTCAGCGTGTATCTTCAGAAGTTCCTTTCATCTTTAGAACTTCTAATCTTTTATTTGCTAAACATAATTTGATATTTCACTTTCTAGAGTCCTTGAGTCAAAACATCATCTGAAATGAAAACAATACTTATCAGAGTATCATATTTACTATACAAAATTTGTTTCACTTGTTATCATCAAAACTCTAAGATATGATTAGAACCAAACTATGTTCTAACAATCTTCCCCTTTTTGATGATGACAAAAATATTTAGATTTTTATTAAAAAAATTTGTATATATGTGAAAATCTCCCCCTGAGATAGATAATCTCTCCCTGAGATAAGTACTAGAAAAGAATAAATACAAGGTAGAACTTCCCTGAGTTTGTTCTTTTCTTTCAGAGTTTGCTTTCAAGATTTTTCATTTCAAAGCTAGGAGTTTAGAGCTTAGATTTTTCGCTTCAGAGTTTTCTCTTAGAGCTTAGATATTCCTCCATACTTCAGAAGCAAACACACTTGTATTTTTGTTAGAAATGTTTGACATTTAGTCCCAATAATTGTTATATTTAATCAGATCAAAATCACAAGTTTTCTCCCCCTTTTTGTCATCATCAAAAATCATAAAAAATAATAAAAACAGTTTAAAACAAACCAAAATATTTTAATAGTAATGCCAAAAACTGCATGGATACAGAGGTTTCAAAGAAGAAAAAAAGAATAACAAAAGACAGTCAGAAACAGATGCACATAAGTTTCAAGGAGACTGAGACAAAGTTTGAAGAGAGACTAGGGATAGAAGAAGATTCTTGATTTCATTAGAGGATTCTTCTTGCTTCATCATCCAATATTTGATCTCTTTATTAGTCTCATCTTACTTGTCCAGACGTTCACAAACAACTTCATTTTCCTTCTTCACCTCCTTCAGAGTTTCTATCACAACAAAAGTTGGAGCAGCTTCAGAAGAAACATCCTTAGAAATAGAACCAACATCTCCAGGAAATAATGCACTTGAGAAAAGTGTGTCAAGGTCAATCATAAGTGTTGGCACCTTCTCACCGGTATCTTTAGCACGAAAAGCAAGTGGACAATACAGAACCATTGCTAAAGAGTTTGGATGAGCAACTTCTGAGTCAGAATATTCATCATCAGAAATATCCATAGGATCAGAATATGGTTGCCAAGGAGCGTTGTCAAGCTGCAATAGAGGCTTCTTGTTCCAGATATCGTAAACTGTTGTCTTCAAACCATTCGACACTCAGTGAATTTCTCATGAACATGAGAATATCACATTTCTTTGAGTTTGAGGGATTCAGCATTGAATCTCCTTATGAATGTTTGCCATAGATCAACAGATACAGCTGGGTTCAGGTTGCTGGCATAGTCTTCCTTCAACAATTCTATCCAACCCTGCATTTTTGTTTCAAATTTCTGTAAAAGTATACTAACATCTGTGTGAACAGCTTTCTTTTTGGGTAGTGATTCAAGATCAACTACAATCCTCAAAAAGTCAAATGCTTGATGGTTTAGAGGTTCTGGAGTGGAAGGTAAGTTTTGTGGGGAAGGTGAATTTGGTGGGGAAGGTGAATGTTTATAGGATGGATTGACAGTAATTTCTGGAGAGTGGGGTGGTGGAAGTTCTAAAGAGATGGTGGTATGGTCAGGGGAGTGAGTTTGTGGAAGTTCTAGAGAGTTAGATGGTGGAAGTTCTGGAGAGAGAGGAGTGATGGTAGGTTCAGAAAATAAAGTGGGAATGTGTTGTGGAGACGTAGGCACCGAAAAAATATTTGTTGATGGTATAGAGAAGGAAGGAAATTGAGTGGTCAGAGGCACATTGATGCATGGTATTCTCCAAGATCCATCATACCATTCAGTGGATTTTGGTGACAACGGTCTTATGGGGGATGTTTGAAATGGTGTTGGAAGTGGTGTTGGAGGTGGTACTTCAAAGGAAACATTTGGATTTGTTTGGTGGGGAACATAAATAGGAATTTCCTGTTGAGAATTTTGTGAAGTGATTGGAGTGATGAGTGGTGATGATTGTGTGGGAGCTGTTTGGGGTGGAACTTCTGTGGTTGAATCATCAAAGTTATCTATATCAGATAACACTTGAGCAATTTGATGGTTGATTTCTTGAAGGTCTGGTGAAGTGGTGAGGTCAATATCTACATCTATGTTTCCCAGAGTTTGTGGTGCAGTAGGGATAGAAGTTTGAGTGGTGTGTGAAATAGATGTTACTATATTTTCAGAATTTTCAATAGAAATGGGGTCAGAAGATGTATATGTGGTCTTATTTTTCTTCTTCTTTTGAGTCTTGTTGGGTCTTGTAGAAGTACCCTCTCCATCTGCTTTCCTTTTCTTTGTTTGCTTGACTGGACTTGGTGAAATTCTGCCTTGAAGCCATGCTGGATCAATTGGAATGCCCTTAATTTTGTATCTTCTAATGTAATCTTTAATAGTTTCAGCGTGATCACCAGCGTTGAATGAAGGAAAATTGTTCAGATGGACTCTCCTTTTCTGGTCATCTCCCGAGACATAAGGAGTAGGTCCAACCAGAAGTTTATCAATAATATTCCTTTTCACCAGATTTTTCCTAGACAGAGGTTTACCACAAATGAGATCCAATTCTTCAAGTAAATTGGCATCCTCTAAATAAGCTATCAGACCATTCTCAGTCAAAATATCTGATATCAATCTAGATAGAGGGGTCCAATTTCTTTTGGCCTTAGGATTTTTGGTTCTTGCTTCTTCCCTGGTTTCTTTCACATGTAACCACAGATGGCTGAATAGAAGATAGGCCAAGAGAATTTTAACATTGGTTCCAAGACAGAACATAAGGTATTGCTCGTCTGCATTGATGTAGTTAGGAGAACTTGTTTCCTTCCTATGATGAATGCAGTTGTGGATAATCTTCGCCCAGATCTTGTACTAATCCTTCAAGTCTTTAATCTTGTTGGAGGCTTTTCCAGAAGTGAAGATTTCAACATAATCTCCAAACATATCAATTCTTCCTTCAGGGATACCTATGACACCTTCTCCTTCAAGACCTAGCAATGTTCTGATGAGATTTTCTATCATGGAGATTTCCTTACCCAGAACAAAAGACAAAATAACTTTAGGAGTAACAATGGAGTAACAATTCTTCAACGCCGTTCTTGCTGGAGTGATGTACTTGTCAGATTGTTGGAGGTTGTTTGTAACAGAGGGTTAAGGGTTGTTTGTAACGGTGGTATCTGGGTGAGAGGATGTAGATGAATCCATTGATGAACTTTTAGGTTTAGGGTTTTTGAAAAGAGAGAAGAGAGCGCAGAAGTGCATACACGTTTGAAGATGAAGAGAGTGAAAAGTGAAAAAGGAATTTTGAAAGGGTATTTATAAAGAAAATGCATGCAATTTAAAATTTAATTTGAAATTTAAAATTATTAAAAAAAATTAGAAATAAATTTAACCATCACACACATTTAATATCATCTAAGGTTTGAGGGATTTTGTGTGATTTGGAAATATTGGAACTGTTACCTAGGGACGACGTGTTAATAGCTTGCACGCATGCGTGATCTTTCAGAAGTTTTGAACACGTGTTCGACTTCTAGGTTAAGAGCGTTACAGCTGTTTGTTTTAATGAACTTTTGAACCATATTCGTAATGAAACATTAGAAAATATTTCAGAACTTCTAGATATGGTTTCTAATCTAACTTCTGAAGAGATGTTAACTAAAACATTCATTTAAAAGCAGAACTTCTGACAATAATAATAATAATAAACATAATTTCTTTCAGGACAAAAAGTCATACTGATATTCTTCAAAATGAATTTAAATCTATCTTCAGAAAGAGGTTTAGTAAAAATATCAGCCCATTGATGGCCTGTGTCAACAAAGTTTAAATTTAAAATACCTTTTTGAATATATTCCCTTTGGTTCGGTGAACTTCCTCTTGATCCTGGCCAGTTCTTTGAGGCTTATTTTGGATTTCCCATGTAGAATATTTCACAGAATAATCTCTCCAAATAGGGCCAAGCGTCTATGGAATCTAGTGGGAGACTGGTGAACCTTGTAAAGGCATTTTTGGTTAGGGAACTTGGGAAGTATTTTATCCTTAGCTTTTCACTATTTACCAAATCCCTTGCTTGAGTTAGATAACTTGATATGTGCTCCATGGATGATTCACTAGTATCCCCTGAAAATTTTCTGAACTTGGGCACCTTACAACCCCTTGGTAATTCAGTTTGTAGTATATATTATGTTAAAGGGAATGTATAATTAGCCTCCTAAGTCCTGAATTCCGAGCATTTTGCATCATGATTATTTTGATCATGGTAGTCAACTTATTTGTTGCCATCATATTATCGCTCCTAACCCTATTGACTACTTTGTCTGCATTTTGGTCTCTATTTACCACCATCATTCTCCTAGGTTGTTCCTCCTGGATCTCTTGCTATATTCCCAGTTGTTCTACCCTTGCCCCTATGTTTTTTCGCCAACATACTGTCTGGGTGGTCGAACCTGGTCAATGGTTGGTTCTTCATCCTGAATCACTAACTGGTTTTGCCTACGTTGCACAGGCGTATCTCGGGCACCAAGGAAATATGCTATGTGCGTCATCTGCGCTGACATTTGCTGGTTGGTTTGGATATTTTCATGATTGGTTCTATTAATGTTTTGGATCAAAGGAGTGAAAATGGTGCTCATTTCTCTAGCAAGGACTCCTATCATATCATGGGTACTATCATCCATTTGCTGCCTAAACGCCTCCTGATTGTTCATTGTTAGTGTTGGCATTTGGGTAAAAGACCCTTGATTATGGGTATTTCGACTTATATTATTCATCCCAGAGTCAGACCCTTGTATTGGGGATTGGGTCAATATTGTACTACTATGCATTCCTACCATGAAAGAAGTTGGCATTCCATATGGTGGTTGGTCCCTACGTAGCCTAAACGTTTCAAATCCTGGTGGCCTAGGGGTCAAAAATTGGGCTTGGTTCTCAACCTAATTCAAAACAGGCCTAGTTTGCGCATTCGAAGAAACGTCTATTGCTCTCAAAGAAAATGGCATGGTAGTCAAATTGCTTATGGCTATAAAACTTGTGGACACCAATATTGCCTGTGAATTAGGAATTGTAGTTGATGCATTAGTCAAACTTGAAATGACTGTGCCCGTCCCTTGGGGGAATTTGTTCCCCATCATGGCTAGTTGTGTTAACCATGTTTTTGGTGTGTTTTCTTCTGGGTATTGGTTGGTTACTGTTTGTTATTTTACCACTTCTAAGGTTCATATAACACAACACAATCTAGACTCCTAATATGATAATGAAAGACAGGCAACTACAATGAATGTTGAATGCATGTTTTTATTTATAAGAACACTTCGACACTGTCCCATTAGGTGTGCATTTCTTTTACAGGGAAATCTGGTAAACAACCGCTTGTCCTCCAAATTGAATACTTTAGTAACTTACAGGATCGACTAGATTGGTCCAAGGACATGTGTCTAGGTTTCTAATGTTATACTTGCAATGTAACTCATGTTTAACATCTTTTTGTCTATAATACTAAGAGTTTTCAAGAACATAAATTGAAGTAAGTTCAATTGATAAAATAAAGGTTTCGATAGAAATGTAAAAAGATATATAAAGGAAATGCAAGTAAAATGTAAATGAATTGAAAGATAAAGATTTTGGCCAAATAGTAAAGAAACGCTGGAAAATATGTATAGGACTTGGAATTTATAAAGTAAAATGATTCCAAAATAACATTGGTGTTTCTTATACGTACATTCTCTGCATCTCTTTTCTCTAACACTTGATACTTTGAGTATACATGAGTAATTTGTACAAAATGAACACACAGAATCTTACTACTAAGACCTCTATTTATTCAAATTCGACCCTAACGGTTCTTTCCTAAGAAAACACCACGTTCAAAGCTCTGCATGTCCTTCTATCTTCATACTCCCATGTGTCTTCTATGGATAACGTTGTATTTCAAATTCGAACGTCTCCTTTTGCACGTGCCAATTCTCCAAATGCATTAAAATTCAATTCCCAACTAATATCTTGAAACTTTTGAATCACTTATCTTTCAAATCGAAGTAAAAAATTGGGCTTTTTCCTTACTCTTACTCGAACAAAACCCAAAATATCAAAGTGAATTTTATTATTCTTCGATTTAACTTGTGTAAAAATTACCAGTCAACAGAAACTAAGATAAAACTTAACTCAGATCAATGAGTTGAGTATCAAGGTAATAGGCTCAAACTAGATGATGTTTGTGGAAGCATTCCAAAATAATTTAAGAGTACGTCATCTGAATGATTTCTAGCCCATAAGCATGTAGGCTCTGTCACAAAAATAACGGCATTGCCTAAAAGTCATATCAGAGGGGAAGTGAACAACACTATAAAGAGTTCTAGGGGTGTCAGTGAGCATGCAATTGACCAATCTGATTCATCATGCAAGCAACACAAAAGATACTACACGCTACGCCAAACAAGACCTTAGGCAGAGTTTCTTTTGGATTAGGCAGCGCTTTAAAGAGCTGCCTATACTACCGATGTGTAATGTATATCTAGCGCACTAAATAATAAATTAACAACATATTTTTTAATAAAAGTGGCAGCATATTTTTTAATAAAATGACAGAATATATAAATATTATATTTTCTAAACCAAACTACACAACATATTACTAATATACGTACAACAAATAGTATTTGATATATATATATATATATATATATATATATATATATATATATATATATATATATATATATATATATATATCAACTCTAACAAAAAAACTTGTCTTCTGCACATATCTACAACTTTTATAAGTAACTTGTTATCTCTATCTTCTGCACCTATTTGAAAAAAAATTAACAAAATAAAAGACATCAAAAACATAAATATTATAACAATTATAACCATCAGTCTATACATTATAACCATATAATTCAACACATAAACATAAACATAACAATTCTAACCATAAACATAAACAATTAGAAACAGAAAGCATATAAACCATTATAATTCAACACGTTAACATTATAACAATTATAACCATAAACATAAACATCAACGGTTCACTACAATATCCAGAACTATTCCAATCCAATATAGAACATCAAAGTACTACATAGTATAACATAATATGATTTAGTTAACATTAATTAATTAGATGAAATATCCGTTAAATATTAAAACAAATCCTAACTTATAAATCCATACCATATTTAGAATATATATTTGATCAAAAAGAATAATTTATTTCATAAACCTCACTACGAAACAACCGCAATCTATATCATTACGATGTCGAGGACACTACACATAGAAAAAAAAGGAATATTCTAAATATTCCAAATATACTTTAGCTTTTTTTCTAAACAAATGATCAAATCCAAAAAATTGCATTTTGTAATAGGGAAAAAATAGTCATATCTAACAGGGGTGTGTCATACCCCAATTTTTGACCTAAGATACCATCTCATATCATCTACACATGCATCATTGCACCACTAAAAAATCACAAAAGAAGATAGCTTGTGTGCTTGCTTCTTGTGCCAAACTAGGGTTTTGAATCAAAATCCTTCATTAGTGCAAGATGTGATCAATTAGGGTTTGGATCTCCATCCATCTCAATTGATCTATCTTCATCAATAATCAACATTTGATCAAAGATCAACCTTGAATCGACCAAATTAGGTTTGTGATTAAGGATGGTGCATCATTATCTTGACCTAATTCTTGGCTCAAGACATCTCCAATTCCATGGTTGAATTAATAGTCAAAATTTGAGTCATCAGACAAAGAATCAACTATTCAGACAAGTAAAACTTTGACTTTTTTGGTCAACTTTTAAATTCAAAATTTCCAATCAATAAGGAATTTCAAATTATTCAACTTGGTCATCAAGAATTAAAAATGTGGAAAAAAGTCAACAAAAAGTCAAAACATGAAATTTTCTAAACATTTAGAAAAAATTTCAAATGTTTTTACAACTTCTTTTCACCATTTTCAGGGCCATTTTTCACTAAGATCCAATTTGATTCAAGAAAAACTTTCAACATGAAAGTTGTAGATATTGTTGCAAGCTTTCCAAAAAGTCCAAGAACATAAAAAAATAGTTTGTGGAGCTATGGTTTTGGAATTTGACATTATAGGTCCAAAAACTTGCATTTTAGGCCATTTGGAAATTTTTTCAAGAAATTTTGCTAAGACTTTGTCTTGTTCTCATCTTGTTGTACCCCAATTTTTGCCCCTAATATTCTCTATTACCTCATATCATTTCATTTCACAAAGATCACAAATGGTCTCTCCCTCTCTTTTTTCTACCTTTGGGTTTGCCATTGGGAGATCACCAAGCACCTTTAAATATGTGTATGGTAATTGATACTTGGATAACAGTGATATGTATACACTTTGCTCTCTAAATGTTGTAGGTGAATGATGGACAAGTTTCTTATTCAAGGATTCCATAGGTTCATGTGTTTATTTCCATGCCTTCTCTACTCAATTCTCAAGATTTTGAAAGTATTGTCTCTCGTTGAAGACTTCTATTGTCATCAACTATGACCTCTTATCTTGAGTGGATGCTTCATGCTGGAAGGAGATCATCAAATTTGAATAATTCTCCATGCTATTTCCATTTATCTTGAAATTAGGGTTTTGGACTTCTGAGGACCATATCTTGGTGTTTGTATGAAGTTTGTGAATGATTTCAAAGTCATTTGATTCTTAAATTGACTTCTAATGTGAATATTATTTGATCAAAGGAGTTTAATTGATGAGAAGATTGTTTTGGAGGTCTATGATTGCCAATTCTCTAGATTTATACTTCATCTATCTTGTATGACTTCATAGGATCATAACTTGGTCACCCCTTGTCTCCTTGAACTCATTCTTATTTCACAATAAACCTAAGGATGTCTAATACAACTTAGTTCAATTGGTAGGAAGAGAAAATTCTTGGAAATTGGCCTAAGAAGTCAAAAGATTACAAGTCCTTGATGAATTTCTCAATTTTGATCAATCAACTTCAAGAGACCATATCTTAATCATCATTTATCATCTTGAGCTCATTTTTTTTGCACAACAATATTGAAGATATGAACTTTATCTTCATTTAAGTTTCAAGGATTGAAAGTGTTTGGAAGTTTCTTGAAGAAGTCAAAAGATTATAGGTCATTTCACAAATTTTCCTCAACTTCACAAGGCCATAACTTTCTCAATTTTTGGAGTTTTTGGATGATTCTTTTTTCAAAATGCCATTCAAGAGGTCCACTTCATACAATCTTTGAAAATCAAGAGCAAATTTTGAATGGAAGAGCATTTTTGAAAGAGAAACATTATAGGTCATTTTTAGAAAGTTGGCATGCTTAACCAAGGCCTGGCCAAGAAAATCAGTGTTTTTTCACAAATCCTAAAGGCAATATCTCTCAGCTCAAGTATCCATTGAAGTTGAATCTTTTTGAACTGTGTTCTACTCTTTGAACACTTCATTTGGCATAAGGAAAATTGGAAAATGCACGAGGGAATTTGATTTGGCCTAAGTTCAAAGTTTATGCCAAAATCAGTTCCGAGCACACCATCAGTTTGTGCATTTTGCGGAACCAATCATTTTTAAGCCAAAATTAAGCCTTGATTTCGTGACTAATCATGTATAGAAGTTTCCCATAGTTTATTAGCACCTTGAAACATAAGTTTTGGCTGAGTTTTGATGCACATGAGGTCACACTTCCTTCGTGCACACACCTTGCACGATTTTGCTCCAAATCTCACAATTCCTTCTCACTCTCATTACCATTCACTTTCCTATAAATAGAGGACCATTCCTCACTCATTTCCTCCAGCTTTGATAGACAAAAAACTTCTACCAAACTCTCTCCCTAATCATATTTTTTGCAACTTCATTTTCACTCTCAAGGCCTTACCAGTTTGAAATTAACCACTGATTCTTCTTCCTTGAGCCTCACTGAAGCTAATAGAAAAAGAATCGTGCCTTGAATTTCCTAAATCGTACTAAGCAACTCAAGTTTCAGAGCTCTAAAAGTGAACTTTGTTCAGGTAGGAATCTTCATCAAATCAAGTCAAATAAAGCATCAATGCATTCTCCTCATCTCCCTGATCATTGTGATCTTCACCATTTGCATTTTCATTAAGAATTGATTGAGAATTTCTGAAATAGGAGCTCGTTATTATTTTGGATTTTTCCAAATTTCTCTTCACTCAGTGTAAATAAATTTTTCGCGAGCATGTGGTTAAGATTGTCTTGAAGATACGAATATAAGGATACCACTCATGTACATTGATTTTACAGTTTGAGAATCACGTATGGCGGATGGCTGGAGGTTGAAGACAACCTACATGTCTGTCTTCAACCAATGAGAGTGTGACACGTAATTTTTTCAAACTGAATCTCGTGTGTTGGTCATACCGTGCACGCGTAATGGGAGCCCTTGGATCTAATTAATTTTGTGAGTGAGACTCGATCCAACGCGTGATATCTTTCCTCGTTTTATTTTTTTAATTTAAATTTAATTTGTAATCCGATGTGAAAAACAAAGAGGTCCATATCAAGTACAGGGTGTCTGATCCATTAGATTAGCTTACTGACACGTTTTGACTGTGATCTAATGGTCCATATTTTTTGACTTTTATTTTTTATTTTCTGATTTTTTATTTTAAATGTTTTAAACTTCATAAAATCATAGAAAATTCATTTTTGACTAAAAAATTGTAAAAAAATTCACAAAAATATTTTCAAATATTCTCTTTCTGATTTTTATTTTTTCAGAATTTTATTTTCAGATTTGTTATTTTTTATGGTTTTTCTCTTTTATTTGATGTTTTTAAATGTTTTAAAATACTTTTTGTCATTTAAAAAATTCTGAAAAATCAAGGAACGATCCAATGGTCATTTGACAAATATTGGTGATCACATTTTATTTTTATTTCTGGTTTTGCTATTTTTTTTCATTTTTGGTTTATTTCACCATTTTTCCTTTATTTTAAAAATAGTTTATGACTTTAAAATATTCTAAAATTTTTTGTTAACACTTTTTGACCTCTGTTTGACTTTAGGTAATTTTCTTGGAATTCTATTTTGGTGTACGAATACTATTTATGTATTTCTTAAATAAAATCCAATTAATAACCTAATTTCAAAATATATTTTATTCATTATTTTAATTACTTTTAATCTTTTTTTACTTTGTTGATTTTGAACTTATTTGGAGTCATAGACTTCCTTAACATCAATGGAATTTGGGTGTTGATAGGTCTCTTGACCAATCCACCAAGAAAGTTGGTTGATTTTGAAGAAGCGAGACCGGACAAATTCATCTGATGCATTGTAAATTTGTAACTTGTTTCTTCTTCTCCATCTTATTTTTCTTTTGTCTTGATTCGGAAAAAGTGATCAATTGGTGGCATGAGCTTTAATGTTCAAACATAAGCCCCAAAATATGACTCGAGCTTTGATTTTGGTTCATCACCTGTGGCGCTTGTCGTGTGGTCGCATTGATTTTTAATCAAGCTTCTGGCAAGTTTCCACTAACCATGTCTATTTGAAATTCTCAATCATCTTTGATCAAGTGATGTGATAATTCCAAAACCGGTGATTACTTGACAAAAAGCAATTGAAACTTGTCGTGTGGTCGCGTATATCCTATCAAGCTTATGGAAAGTCTTCATGCACAAGTTTCAAGATGGTCACCTTGCTGACGACTAATTACTAAGAATTCGATGATATACTTGACAAGTTTCAAGATGGTCATATTGCTAACCTGTATTAATTTTCCTTTTATTTTTTGCTCTTTACTTTCCGCTTTTATTTTTATGCTTTTTACTTTTATGCACTTTAATTTTAGCATTTACATTTCATGTCTTTTTTTTTCTTGTTTTCTCACTTGAGCATTTTATTTTCTCGTTATTTTGAATCTGCTCGCTTGATATTTAGTTTTCTTTTTTTCCAAGATACCTAATAATTCAACTTAAGCATAAATTTTTTTTTAATTGGACTTGGTTACTATCCTTATGCTCGGAGTTTAACCTTTGGACATAGGATTAAGACCTTTACCTCAACTTGGAGAATTATGTGCCCTTGGTGTTATTCTGTCTTGCTTGGTTATTATCTTTGTATGCAGGTTATTTCGTTATACTCGATTAAGAGTGAATTTCCTCCAAATACAACCGTTACTCTGCTCGTTTCTTTTCTTGAGACGTGATTCCATCCGAGGCATTGATTTATCTTAAGCTTGGTTTTTTTGTCTAGTTATTTGTTGCTTATGTGGTAATCCAAAGGATGGGATATGATATTGGCTATTGATGTCAAGTACTAGTTTTCTCACCCGGTTAGATCTTTGTTTACCCTTACCTTTTACTTTATTCACTTAGGTTAGCCTGTTCATCTCCTCCCATATTCTTTAATTTTTAAAATCTTCCCTCTTTTTCAAAGGATTCTTGTTTTCAAAACTCGAACCGCTTTAATAAAAAACTTGGACTTAGGTCCATGCATTTTCAAACTTCTTTTTCTTAATAAACTTTCAATTCATTTAATAATACTTTAACTTTTCTTTTGTTAAGACTAAAAAACACCTAACCTCATCAAACGTTTTGAGCCATTCGTGGCTTTTTCTAAAAAAAACATTTTATTAATAGCAACCAACACACAACTTTAGTCTTTTTTATCCGAACTACATTGGGTTTTGATTTCAACATTGCACATTTTTGGTATGTAGGCCTGGAACTCAATGGAAGTTATACCAAACCAAAAATTGTAAAAAACACTTCTTTTCTCACCCCACCGTCCATTTTGTACACATACTCTTTTTTAGCACACATATACAAATTTCCAAAAAGGTTCCTATGGAGTACCGTAGATGCTTTGGGTTCCTAACACCTTCCCTTTTCATAACTAACCCCCGGTCCCAGATATGTAATCTTTTTTTGTTAGAATTTTATTCGCTTTTTTTCCTAGTCCTTTGGATAAAATAAAAGCATGGCGGCGACGCTTTTGTTATTTTTTGAATTAAGTCAATTTATTGGCCTATACTCGCAGTTTTTGCCGCTACAAAAAAGTGGCGACTCTACTGGGGTTGTTTAACCTTTTTTTGGACCATGTATAAGTGGGTTGACCCTATTTTTGTTTATTTATATATATGTGTTGTATCTATTGTATATATGTTTGTCTGGATTTTCTGGTTTTTAGGGGTGCTTGGTGCTAGTTTAGAGGAGGAAACTACATATCATGAGATTGCTGCTATTACCCATCTGAAGAGGTATGAGATTGAAGAAAATATGACTACCAAGGGGTGTATCATTGGATTACCGGCTGCATTTCTTTTGAAGAAGGCTCGTTATTTTGCTGATATGAAGAGTATGGAGGCTTTTGAAGCCATCTTTGCCTTGCTTGCCTATGGCTTGTTCTTGTTTCCAAACGTTAACAACTTTGTTGACGTTAATGTAATTAGGATCTTCATGATTGTGCATCATTGCTATATCATTGGTTTGTTGCTCACTTACTTACAACTGGTGCTTTTTGGGATCCTAGGAGGGGACCTCTTTGGGAACCAAAGATTATGGCTCTCACTCATTCTGATATTGTATGGTATATCTGGTTATTATGACATAGAGATTATCGACAGCTGTGATAGCTTTCCCAATGTGCCTCTTCTTGGTACAAAGGGATGCATTAGCTACAATCCTGTTCTTGCGTGTCGTCAGTTTGGTTATTCGACGAGGGATAAAACAAAGAGTATTCATGTGGGTGGTTTCTTTCTTAAAGAGGGTGAAGACCATAATGCATCTAGGAAGGATATAGAGAAATCTTGGCGTCATATTCATAGGAAAGGAAGAGAGAATCTAGGGCAGAGAGGAGCAATTTCATTGGAGACTTATCTTCTATGGGTACAAGCAAGAGCCATTGAGTTGAATATGTCGTATTCTCGTGAGGATCTTTTTCTGATTTGTTCTTGGCTACTACTCATGGTTTAGATGACATAGAGGATCTTCAGCTTGCTTTGGTTAGGATGCAACAAGAGAAGGAAGCTTGGAAGAACAAGTATCATACCTTGAAGATGTCTCATAAATTAGAGTTGAAGGAAAAATATGATTTGATTAAGATTATGGAGAGTCATGTTATAGAGATGATGGAGAAGCAAGAGGATCTACTTTCTTCTAGTGTTCACCCAATTCTTAGCGCTCTTGTTTATTCTCACACTCCTCCCGAGTCCGGTGCCTGGAAAGGTTATGTTGACAGGTACATATTGGAGTATGAGAAGCTGAAGGAAGAGATTAGAAAGCTCAAGAGGAAGCGTTCGTCTGAAGAGGGGTCTTCTGCAGATTTGATTATTTAGGAATTGTAGTTTTATTTTTCTCTCTCTCTTGTACTTGGGTTTATTGAAACTTGTATTGAAAAGTTGTAATCCTCGAAATATTTTATTAATGATATGAGTTTATTTCAATATTTCAATTGTGTTATACTTTGATAAATGAAAATTAAATTGTCTTTATTAAGTTCCTTAAATAATAAATAAAATAAAATAAAATAATAAACAAATCATATGCATTACATGTCATGCATCATGCACACACATTCTTGCATTTTCATACTCTCGCAGGTCTTATCCGTTTCTCAGTTTCGTTCAGTCTTCAAGTTGTTGCATTGGTATAACACTCGAGCCAACTCCAAAAAGAAGATGGAAAATCTAGAGCAAGAGAGTCGCGAGATGCGCGAAGAGGTTATCTTCTTGAGGATCGATATGGCCAACTTGACTACTATGATGGAACAGTTGGTGGCTGCTCAGAATCAGCCACCACCTCCTCCTCCGCCTTCTCCTCGTATCATTCAACCTCAACAAACAACTGTTATTTATGAAGTTCAAGATGCTCATATTTTTGCGGTGCCAGTGGTTTCTACCATCCTAATCCGTATGCCTCCTAGTTATCCTTGGGGAATGCCAGAGAATTTCATGCCCGAAGGTTACAACCCTACTGCTCAAGTGACCTCCTTGGCCCAACCTGCTGTTGTTTCTGCACCTCCTGGAGTGCATTCTACTCCTGTTTTCAATAAAGAGTTTGATAATCCACTCCTTCCTCCGAGTAAAACCTGAGACTTCTATGATCGCATGGATGGATTTCAGGAACAGCTTGACAAGATGCAGAAAGAGTTGAAAGCCCTCAAGGGGAAACAACTGTTTGGTGATAATGTCAATGATTTGTGCTTAGTTCCCAACGTGAAAGTGCTTGACAAGTCTGTTATTTTCCAAATTTAATCCAACGAGGAATCTCTCACTGTGGATTACCCCTATCTCTTCAACAAGTTGAAGGCTTGATCAATGGTAGCCTTGTCAATATGGAAGACAGTTTTTCAAAGATTTGTTTACCGATTAATGGTAACCTTGTCATTATGGAAGGTAGTTTATCAAAGATTTGTTTACCAATGAATGGTAGCCTCGTCATTATGGGAGGTATTTTTTTGAAGATTTGATTTACCGATGAATGGTAGCCTCATCATTATGGGAGGTAGTTTGTCAAAGATTTGCTTACCGATAAATGATAGCCTTATCATTATGGGAGGTAGTTTTTCGAAGATTTGTTTAATGATGAATGGTAGCCTTGTCATTATGGAAGGTAGTTTTTCAAAGAATTGTTTATCGATGAATGGTAGCCTTGTCATTATGGAAGGCAGTTTGTCAAAATTTTGCTTTACCTATGAATGGTAGCCTCGTCATTATGGGAGGTAGTTTGTCGAAGGTTCGTCTGAATGCTCTAGTGAACAAGATTTTAACTCAAGGTCTAAACAAGCCTTTTGAAATATCTTGTTTAAAGAAGAAGTTTCATCTCGTCTTTGGTGAAGCGCCAAAATGCTTGGGAAACTTAGTTCATTATCGATGTTGTTTTCCTACCACATCTTGGTCAGAGACATTTATTTTTTTGTTGTTTTGGATTGATGGTTTACTATCTTTAAAAAGTCAGCGTCACTCTCTTATTTTTGCTAACTCCTCTGTGAGGAGATAATTCTCTGTCTATCTATGGATCATTGCTACTATTTCCTCTTTGCTTCCTCCTCCTGTATTGAGTTGATATTGTTATGCTTCTTCTTTGGGCTTTACCCCATCAAAGTTGAGTTCCCATTCCCCAGTGGAGTCATATTTTTTCTCCCATGAGATCGAGCTTCTTTCCCTAGTAGTTTGTTTTCTTGGATTAGTTGTTGTTCTTAGTGTGACCTTATTACTTTTTGCTTCCCCAGTGGTGTCCTATTTCCACTGTGAAGTTCATTCCTTTTGCATTGCGTAACCATTAAGAATTGCATGGCATCTTAGTGCCAAAAATAGTGCTTGTGTTATATTTAAATATCTTCTATCCCGTCGAGGCGAATGTTTCCTTCTTATCTCCGGATAGAAGACACTTAAATAAGGGAAGTTGTTGTACCCCAATTTTTGCCCCTAATATTCTCTATTACTTCATACCATTGCATTGCACAAAGATCACAAATGGTCTCTCCCTCTCTTTTTCCTACCTTTGGGTTTGCCCTTGGGAGATCACCAAGCACCTTTGAATATGTGTGTGGTAATTGATACTTGTCTAACAATGATATGTATACAATTTTCTCTCTAAATTTTGTAGGTGAATAGTGCACAAGTTTCTTATTCAAGGAGTCAATAGGTTCATGTGTTTATTTCCATGCCTTCTCTCCTCAATTCTCAAGATTTTGAAATTATTGTCTCTCATTGAAGACTTCTCTTGTCATCAACTATGGCCTCTTATCTTGATTAGATTCTTCATGCTTGAAGGAGATCATCAAATTTGAAGAATTCTCCATGCCATGGCCATCTATCTTGAAATTAGGTTTTTTGACTTCTGAGGACCATATCTTGGTGTTTATATGAAGTTTGAAAATGATTTCAAAGTCATTTGATTCTTAAAAGTAGTTCTAATGTGAATATTCTTTGATCTAAGGAGTTTAATTGATGAGAAGATTGTATTGGAGGTCTATGATTGCCAATTCTCTAGATTGATACTTCATTTATCTTGTATGACTTCAAAGGATCATAACTTTGTCATTCCTTGTATCCTTGAGCTCATTCTTCTTTCTCAATAAAACTAAGGATGTCTAATACAACTTAGTTCAATTTTTAGGAAGAGAAAATTCTTGGAAATTGGCCTAATATGTCAAGAGATTACAAGTCCTTGATGAATTTCTCAATTTTGATCAATCAACTTCAAGAGACCATATCTTTATCATCATTTATCATCTTGAGGTCATTCTCTTTGCAAATCAATCTTGAAGATATGAACTTTATCTCCATTTAAGTTTCAACGATTGAAAGTGTTTGGAAATTTGTTGAATAAGTCAAAATATTATAGGTCATTTCACAAATTTTCCTCAACATCACAAGGCCATAACTTTCTCAATTTTTGGAGTTTTTGGAAGATTATTCTTGCAAAATTCCATTCAAGATGTCCACTTCATATCATCTTTGAAAATTAAGAGAAAATTTTGAGTGGAAGAGAATTTTTAAAAGAGAACCATTATAGGTAATTTTTAGAAAGTTGGCATGCTTGACCAAGGCCTGGCCAGGAAAATCAGTATTTTTTCACAAATCCTAAAGGCAAAATCTCCCAGCTCCATTATCCATTGAAGTTGATTCGTTTTGAATTGTGTTCTACTCTTTAAATACTTCATTGGGATCAAGGAAAATTGGAAACCGCACGAGAGAATTTTATTTGGCCTCATTTCAAAGTTTGTGCCAAAATCTGTTTCGAGCACAACATCATTTTGTGCATTTTGAGCTACCAATCATTTTTAAGCCAAAGTTAAGCCTTGATTTCGTGACTAATCATGTTTAGAAGTTGCCCAAAGTTGATAAGCACCTTAAAACACAAGTTTTGGCTGAGTTTTGATGCGCTTGAGGTCACACTTCCTTCGTGCACACACCTTGCACGATTTCGCTCTAAATCTCACAATTCCTTCTCACTGTCATCACCCTTCACTTTCCTATAAATAGAGGACCATTCCTCACTCATATCCTCAAGCTTTGATACCCAAAAAACCTCTGCCAAACTCTTTCCCTAATCAGATTTTCTACAACTTCGTTTTCATTCTCAAATCCCTTCTAGTTTGAAATTAACCATTGATTCTTCTTCCTTGAACCTCACTGAAGCTAACAGAACAAGAATCGTGCCTTGAATCTTCCTAAATCGTGCTAACCAAGTCAAGTTTCAGAGCTCTGAAAGTAAACTTCGTTCAGGTAGGAATCTTCATCAAATCGTGTCAAATAAAGCATCATTGCATTCTCCTCATCTCCCTGATCCTTGTGATCTTCACCATTTTCATTTTTATTAAGAATTGAGTGAGAGTTTCTGAAAATAGGAGCTCGTTATTATTCTGTTTTTTTTCCAAATTTCTCTTCACTCAGTGTAAATAAATTTTTCGCGAGCATGTGGTTGAGATCATCTTGAAGAGACGAATCCAAAGATACCTCTCATGTACATTGATTTTACAGCTTGAGAATCACGTATGGAGGATGGCTGGAGGTTGAAGACGACCTACGTGTCTGTCTTCAACCAGTGAGAGCGTTGTTGCACCCCAAAATTTTCCTTCTAGCTTTTAACTTATATTAGGCTTATGTTTCACTATAGCGCATTAATGTGCATTCATACATTGGTGAGATCATGGTATCAAGTCATTCTCATTTCTTCTACAAACAATAAAGATGATTGTTTTTTCAATCAAAACAAGTAGGATGAGATATCCTCATTTCTATGTTCTTCAAGTTACATGGTTACTTTTCTCTGAAATTTATCAAGGCATGGAACCAGGGTTTTGTTTCTCTACATTTCTCAAAAGATCAGGGGTTTTCAATCGTTTTGCTTCAACTAAGGGTGTTAAGGAATTAGGGTTCTATAACTCTAAGAATATTTAGTAAAGAGTTATTCAATATGTCCCTTCATAAATTTGAGGTTGCAAAGGTGGTAGAGTTTACATTTCATCATGTTTGAGTTGGCTAATTTCAATAGGATGTTCATTACGCTCAAAGCTATTAATAATATTCTTTGCTTGGTGTGCAAGTTTGGGGTGAATTATATGTGAATTAATTTAGGAGTTTCTTAAAGATACAAGTTGGTTGGATTTTACTCATGGAAACTTGAAGTGAATTCGAGTTCCAAGACAATCATAGTTTCATTTATGATTCATGGTTCACTATATATTGCAAAATCAAGAAGAGTGCTTGGAATGTTAGAATGCAAATTGGAAGAGGTTTTGTCCATTGATGTTTTCAAGTCATGATAAGTTGAAGTGTTACAAAAATGCACAAGATCCAATATCTTCCTTCAATTTCAATCACAAGTTCAAGGCTATTCGAAGTTTCAAAGTAATTTCATACCATTTCATTCTTTATCAAACATCAATCGTAAGAAGAGTATTTGGATTTCAAATTTGAAAGAGATGAAAGTTCATTACATCACCACTACCATTCACTCATTATGCCAAGAGTTCAAGAAGAGAACCATTCATTACATTTTTAAAGCTACAAAAATCCAATTGCATTCCATTTCAAATACATAAGGAAAATTCCATAAAAAATTCCTCTAAACCTATCACTCATAATCCTAAACTATCAAGTCTTCATTAAATGTGATTTTCGATATTCTCCAAGAGATCTCTGTGCCTTGTCTTCCTCCTTCAAGACTTCATCTTCTCAAAACTCTCTCATCATCCATGTTGTCCATGAAAAAAGATAAAGAAAAGAAAATGGTTAGCACGACATAATCACAAAATAGAACTTAAAACAAAGAGTTTTCAAGTGTTACCTTCTCAAGATCATCATTAGGGTTTGTGTTCAGGAATCAGGTTATGGGTTTTTCAATCATGATAACCAAGCTTCCAAAGCCTCATGCACATAATGTTCAATCATCGACCATTTTCTCCTATTGCAAATCACAAAACTATTATGTTTTGGTTCACAAAGGGAGGTACAAAGAAGGAAAATTTACAACTCAGCATTGCATCATGGTTAATCAACTTACAATAGGTACAAACAGCAAAGCATCACTGCATACAAAATAAGGAATCACATTTTCCAAGCCCAACAAGAGAAATCAGAAAAAAATAACAAGCAATTACAACTTAAGCCCAATTTCGAATTCATACAAGCCTGTTTCCTAAATCACAAAGTCTAGAACAAACCCTACTAGCCGCAACAATCACAAAAAAAGTAGAAACCCTAATAACTCATCACGTTCCTTTCAAAAAGCCCTCCATATTTTCGAACAACAGGAAACAACACAAGATCACAAACCCGAAAAAAACCTAAGAATCATCGTATTCCATTCACCAACCCTTGAATTCGAAAAAAACAAATAAAGGCAAAATATCAAGCTATCAAACCCAAAAAAAAAGCTATCATCATTTTCCACAACTACAGAACCCTTTAAATTTGAGAAGAAGAAGAAGAAGAAGAAGAAGGAAAGATAAATAATTAGAGAGATCTCACTGATTAAACTCTAAAGCAGCGTCTCCGCCGTCATCGTCACCGTCACCGAAAGAGCTCCAGAAATTGCAAATGTGAAACACTTAGGGTTTCACATACCCCTTTTCAGATCTACGTGAATTCATGAGCTATCTGCAAGATCAAACTCTAGAATCATCATCAGAAAGGTTTAGAGATCATATGCTTACTGTTCAAATCTTACCGTGCACCCTCATCCTTCTCTATCAACAGATTTGGTCATTATGTTGGCTAAAGAAATCCAATGTTTCAGAAACGAGCTTTCATGCTACACCCCCTTGAGCTTCACGCATAGGATCAGGCAACCTTTCTCTTTGGACATGGGATTTTCTTCATAAGCCCAACGAATTTCTTTTCCTGCACCCTCCATTTGCTTCACTTCTAACCCATTACTATTGTTTTTATTTATTTATTATTAATTACTTAATTTTAATTTGAATTTTAAATATATTAGTTTTGTCAAATAAAATTGTAAAATATATTGTGTTTAAATATTTAATTAGGTTGAAAATAATATTTAATTTAATTAATTTTATTAAATAAGTTGATTCGTTTTAATTAATTATTTAATTGATTTCGATTGGTTTGTATTTTCCTATCAATACTTTTTATCGTATTGTCGATTCTATACATCTCTAATTGTAAATTTGTTTTTCCATTCTCATATGAATTGCAAGAGTTTAGAATTTTATTTCTTTGTACCTTAGGATTTTATTTCTTTGCAAGCTTTAATCATCATTTAATTATTGCCACGATACTCATCATTTTGTTGATATTATTGCCATGGATTTGCGATAGCTTGCCGATACAACCTGGATGCTTGATTATTGGATGATCGAGATAGGGCCAAATGGAATACTCATCATCGAGGGAGGTCCAAGGCGCTCTCAGCGTTATTTTCTTTTCTTTTTTATGTGCACAGTGAAGAGGCAACAAACCTTCTACGTTATGTATCATCGCCGCTCTCTTTACTTCTTTCTCGCACCATTTGCATACATGCTTTATCACGCTTTATCCGAGGTTTCGCTCATTCATTATATGATGTATCGCCATCCATGTCTGATGTATTGTCATCCACATATGGTTTATCTTATGTTTTACCATCCATATCTTTCTTGTCTGATGTTTTACAATCCATATCTTTCTTATCTGATGTTTTATCATCCATTTCTGCTTATACGATGTGTCATCATCCACTATTCGATCATCATCCACACACGCTTATTTGATGTTTTACCATCCATATCTTTCTTATATGATGTTTGGTCATCCATCTTGATGTATTGCCATCCATATATGCTTTATATTTCTTGTATGATGCATGGCCGTCCATGCATTGATTTACCTGATGTCTTATGGTGAGATCTTAAGGCATATGATACATCTCTTTTCTTATTGTTTTACCCATGAATTTCTTATCCTGTTGTCAATTTTTTTGATGATTTCTTATGATCAAGGTTTAGGAGGTAGCTTTTGTGAACCACCTTGAATGCCGCATGTGAAGCTATTATGTTTCTAACCTATTATTGTTCTGATCTTTTGTGATTGGATGGATATCATACATTTCTCCAATGATACTTGTTTGACATTTCATTGTCCACCCTTCATGGTGACAAGTTAGGAGTCACATATTTTAGTTTCAACCTAATTGAATGTTTGTGATTGCTTGAGGACTTTCGCGTCCACCTCTTTTGATGTTTGAATCTTAATTTCACAACTTCTGTTCATCTTATTTCTTATGCTTCTTTGAACCATAGGGAGACATTTCATTGTCATCTATTTTTGGTAACATGTGAGAAGCTAAATTGGTCCCTTTGTTGTTGTTTTTTTAGCTTAATTCTCTAATGTTTGCTCATGAGATTTTGTGCTATGTCTCTTTATGGTTAATCAATGTTTACTTGTTGTTGTCTATAGTACATACCATTTGAGAACCTTAATTTTGATCTTTCATGATCACTTTTGCTTTTGTGCATTAGAGATTACACTTTCACATTATCATGACACTTTGACTTGTTAGTTTGATAACATTGATTAAAGTTCTTTGTAAGTTCATGATAGATACTTATAATAGGGAGATTCCACTTCCCTAGGACCTATAAGTATTTATTATTCTTTTTACACTTGATTTATATAATCAATCATTGATTTAGACTAGTGTTTTCCATCTCTTGTGATGTTGATTATCAATTAGTGACTTGTTTTGTGTATTGAAGTTTTGTCTTCTACATTTGTTGCTCATGAACCTCATCTTGAGTGAGCTTATTACACAAGTCACACATGTCTTAATTATCTAATTAAGACCATTTTGTTTGATATTTATCAAATGTTTTGAACTTGACTAGTTTTGGTGTTTTTAAACCCTAATTCGGCGTGCTTTGGTGAATGATCCTTCTCTTGTGTTGGAGACACCCTTGAGTATGATTTATTTAGATGTTAAGCTACTGTATTTGGATGTACATGGGTATATATTCTTTCATCTTCCTCATCCTTTGTTTTATTTATTCTATTTACTTCTTGGATGTAATTAAGTTGTTGATGTTTATTTATTGATTTTAATTTGTGTGGGTACCTTATCCATGTCCTAATCCTGACCTCTCTCTTATGTGACACTTAGCACAAGTATGTTCAAGCACATACACGCATACACCTTTGCACGCACTTGTACGGATCAATTTTGTTCTCCTTAAGTGATTTGTTCGTGAATCTTTCTTATGCATGTTTGTATGCCTTGGTTGATGTATTTATGTGTTTTCTACTGTATTTCATTCCTATTTACCTTTAATGATTCATTTTCTTTCATCTATGGCCTTTCTTGGCTTTGTTCGACTTGTAATCGCTTTCTAGGTCAAGGTTTCGACTAGTTTTCGTACTAGTTTCGTGATTGCATCCTTGTGATAATTTATTTGTGATTTGATTATGATTTATCTTATATGATGTTTCTAATGTAACCAATTCATCTTGACACTCTCTTTGCATGTTATGAATGTTACATACTTGTAGTCACGTCACCACACACAATTGTCGCATGTTTACGCAATCTTGTCGAATTTTGTTTCGTGAAATTTTTATGGTTTGGTTTGCATGATGTAAATAAGATGTTATCATGTTAGCTACTGAAGTTTGTGTCATTTTACCTTATAATTATCTCTTTATCTCATCTATGATTAATATCTCACACAATTTTCTTTCAGTATGCTTTTAGAACTAGTTTTGGTCTAGTTTATGTACTAACTTCGCATGTATGTATTCATAGTGATATTTGATGTTTTTTTATGGTTTGTATAAACCTTGTAAATGTATTTTGTGTCTACTGACCTCAATTCACATGGAACCTTGCATGATTACTCACTCACTTCTTTCCACTTAATTTTCTTCCCCATTTTCTATTTGATTAGCTATTGTGCTATTGTTTGTGATGTGTTGCCATGACCCATCATCTTCTTGATGTATCGTCATCTGTTTGTGCTATTGTGCAAGGGATTTCTATTCAATGTTCATCTGATGCACAAAGCTTTATCTGACGTCTTGAAGTGCACCTGAGGCGATTTCTCGCACCATGCGATGAAATTCTTTATTTTTAGTTAGTTATTGATTTATTCTGATTGGGTTGTATTAGTTATACTTTTTTTCCAGAATTTTGATTCGATAAATCCCCAATCATAAACTTGTATCCCCATTCCCATATGGTTTGTAATAGTTTAGGTTTTTATTTCCTTGTGTGTTTCAAGTATTGCTTACTCACGCGGTTGTCATTCAATTAGAACACATAGCCTCCTCTTGGGCTCCTCATTAATGAACATGTATACATACACAATGCACACTCGCAGACATTCATAGTGTGGTCCTGGGCTTTTCTTTAGCGACAAATGTTCAATCAATTCTTCTAATTGGTCGTATAGAATACTAGTGCCACGCTAGTCCCACTTTTTAGGAACATACATATGGCCAACTCATATGGGCTCGCTTGATTTCCATCTCTTGACCTCTTGGTTCTTATACCAAGTTCCTTTAAAGGGTTTCAGAGTTGAGTTTGGGCATGGCCATTCTCACAAGGTTGATCAAAGTTTCGACTTTGGTTAATCATAACCCGAACCGATCACCTTTGTCCATATACCAAGTGTTCCATGCAAAAGGGTATCATGGTTTGGGGTAGGAGCACCTACTCTCACATGGTTAATCAAGTATTTCCCTTAGTTAATCATAACCCGACTGAATCCTCCATCCATACACCAAGCATTTCAAGTATTCTTTTTACGATACTAATCATTTTGCTGATATTATTGCCAGCAGTTCGTGATCGTTTGTTGGCGCTACTTGGGAACACATGGATGGTCTATGGTGAGATTCGTAAGCTTTTGAGAATGGAGCTTTAAAGTGGATTAAGAGCGCAATCCTTATCGTGGGAGTTTAAAGACGCTTTCCGCAGAGTTTGCTTATCGCGTGTGCATTGAAGAGGCAACGAACTTTCTCCGTTAGGTATCATCGTTGTCTTCTTTATACATGATGTTTAACCATCATTCTCATGCATGTTTTATTATTCTTACATGATGTTTTTCCATCCATGCCTGTTATCTTGATGTTTTGTAATCCATGTCTGATGTTTCGTCATCCATGCATATTTTGTCTTTCTTATGGTAATCCAAAGGATGAGAATGTGGTATTGGCTTTTTAATGTCAAGTGCTAAGTTTCCTACCCAGTTAGAACTTTCTTTACTCTTACCTTTTACTTTTTGTACATAGGTTATCCTCTTCATCTCCTCCCATTCTTTAATTTTCAAAATCTTCCCTCTTTTTCAAAGGATTCTTGTTTTCAAAACTCGAACCGCTTTCATAAAAAAACTTGGACTTAGGTCCATGAATTTTCAAAACTTCTTTTCTTAACAAACTTTCAATTCATTTAATAATACTTTGACTTTTCTTTTCATAAGACTAAAAAAACCCTAACCTCATTCAAACATTTTGAGCTCTTTGTAGCTTTTTGAAACTAACATTTTCTTAAAAATCAACCAACACATAATTTTGGTCTTTTTTAGCCGAACTACTTTGTTTTGATTTCAACACTGCACATTGTTGTTATGTAGTCCTGGAACTCATTGGAAGTTCTATCAAACCAAAAATTATTAAAAAAAATACTTCTTTTCTCCCCCACCATCCATTTTGTACATATACTCTTTTTTAGCACACATATACAAATTTTCAAAAAGGTTCCTGTGAAGTAATGTAGATGCTTTGTGTGCCTAACACCTTCCCTTTGCATAACTAACCCCCGGTCCCCGGTCCCTGATCTCTGATATTTTTTTGTTAGTATTTTATTCGCTCTTTTTCCTAGTCATTTGGATAAAATAAAAGCGTGGTGGCAACTCTTTTGTTAACTTTTGAGTTAAGTCAATTCAATGGCTTATACTCGTAGTTGTTTCCGCTACACTTGCAAGGAGAAAGAAAAAAGATCTTAATGAGAAGAACTTCGAGAAATTATTGGAGTTGTTCAAGAAGCTTGAGATTAACATTCTATTTTCGGAGGCGTTAGATCAAATGCCAATGTATGCCAATTTCCTGAAAGATATTATCTCAAAGAAGCGCTCCATAGAGACTAAACCGATTGTGCTAACTGAAATATGTAGTGCTATTTTGTAGGGTGTGAAAGTTCCATTGAAGAAGAAAGATAAACTTGCAGTTACTATTCCCTGCGCAATAGGGGATAGGTCATTCAAAAGGCGCTTATTGATCTCGGTGCTAGAGTAAGTCTAATGCCACTCTCAATCTTAAAAAAACTAGGAATTGGTGAAGTCAAGGATACAAGGATAACATTGCAGTTTGTTGATAACTCAATGAAAAGCCCACATGGGATCACAACAGACGTTCTCGTGAAGATTCACAAGTTTGTTGTTGATTCTCTATTTTTAGGATTGCCTTTATGTTTGGTAAAACTAATTTAGCAACAACAGTTTAAATAGGATTTATAACTTATAAGGAGAAAGCAGGTTGAAGTTCTATTTGATGGAGAAACATGTTGTGTTGAAAAATTTCAACATCTGGAACAACATGTCATATGAGATGTCGAGACATCAGACATCGGGACATCACGCTACAGAAACTGTTAAGTTTGTTACAATTTTGTTTTAATTAGTGCAGAAAATTATGGGAATATTATGCATCATATGTGGCGTGACTTTGAAGGCTTATGTGGAGGTCCAGGAGCTAAGGAGAAAGATTAGCAAAGACCTTGATTGTAGCAGAAGTTATCTGCTTGTTTATCTCTAAATAAAGTTTTTTATTGCATATGTTTGTTACAACTTATGCTGTTATTTTGAAGGCCCAAATCCAGTTGGGTAATAGGTTATAAATAGAAGCTTTGTAACCCAAGTTTAGTACCAGCCGAATTTAGTAATGATGTAGTTTTTAGGGCTGAGTCTGTTACAATTCTATAGGAGAGTTGGTTTGTAGGTGAACCACGCAAATTATGGGATGGTCACTAATTTGTTCCTCGAAGCCTATAGGCAAGAGGTTTATTTTACTCACTTAGAAGTTGTGAAGCAATGAGTGTAGTTTTGACATTGGAAGAAGTTGTGAAGCAATTCCAAGTTTTGTTTGTGTCACATGTGTGACTGTTTTATATATTTTTTGAAGTGTGGTATCTTCAAGTTGTTATATGTTGTGTTTGGAGTGAGGTATCTCCAAGCTGATTGTGTTAAGAGACAAGCAACTGATGTAGTTGCTGGTGTGATAGTAGCTAATAGACATCACTGAGGTGATTAAAAGTGAGTGGAGGTTCTCATATCTAAGTGTGGTATCTTAGGTAGAAGGGTCATTGGGTAGTCTGATTAAGTGAGGAGTGCAAACAGGGTGTTTTCCCTCCGAATTAATACTACTGATAGTGAACTTCATTCCTAGCTTGGTATGCCCCTAGATGTAGGTTGGTTAGAACTGAACTGGGTTAACAATTCCTTGTGTTCTTTTGTTTCCTGCATTTTAATTGTAATTCTACCTTGTCTGTTTTGTAATGTCAGATCATATGTCACGACATTCGGAGTCTGCCCCTCATCAGAATTTCAATTGGTATCAGAGTAGGCATCCTGCTTGTTTCTGGATGAGATCCATGGGGGACACTTTCTGGTTGTGCACAAGGTAGAAGTTTTTTTGAACAAGGAGTGTTCATATTGTATGGTCCCTTTTAGTGGAGGATGGGCCTACATCTAGATTGTTTGAACAAAGAGTGTTCATATTGTGTGGTCCCTAGAAGTGGAGGATGAACCTATGTGTGGAGAGCTAGACCAACCTGACCAGAACCTGTACCTTCTTGAAGAAAGAAAATAAATATGCTAGAACAAGAAAGTTAAATTCAAGGACTTCATGCGGGAGTGAAGATTTTGGATTGAATTGTTCAACCTATATTCAGCACATAGATGAGAACTGTCAAAACCTTCATGTGGGAGTGAAGACATTAATAAGGTAACTCTTGTGCTTATGTGTTTCCATATGGTTAGAATATTGGTTGGGTCTAGTTTATTGCTTGATAAAGAAGCAAGCATATTATAAGGTTGATTTATTTTTAATCCTTGTGTGCATGCTTACAATTAAAGTGTGAAGTAAGTATTGTGTAAGTTTTGTTGAAATATGGTTATTTTCCACTGCATAGACGATGATGAAACCCCTATAGTGAAAGAAGAATTCTAAGGTTATTTGGTTTAATAGAATATTTAGCAGAAAATTCAACTATATTAAAAGTGTCAAAGATACTTGAGTCTCTATGAAGTCCACTCATAAAGGCATTTATTAATAGAGCTGATGAGCATCAATTGATCAATGATTCTCATATTCATCTGCAAGTTGTTTGAATACCTTGATGATTATTAAGGATGTTAGGTTACAAGGAGATGGAACTGATGTTCTGTAGGATGTTAGAACATTGTGACTGTTATGCAGCTACTAGTTGAAGAACAGATGTTTTGGGTGCTAAAAAAATATAGTGTGAGTACATATGTTTGGAAACTGCTCCTGATCTGAAGGAGGAGACATCTGCTTATCAGTTGATCAAGACATGATCAAAAGTACTTCTACTCCAGATGTCAGTTTATTTCTGACCTAAGCTTATGGGGGTATCGAAGTTAAGCTCAGTGCAAATAAAAAGACTCATAAAGGTATACACCTCAGTTCCTTTATGTGAAATCGAGATGAGCTTATATCTAGTATATTTTTCTGATCAAAGGAACCAGATATGTGGAATTTCTTACCATGGAAAAGATTTTGCTTGGAGCTGAATATTGTGTCTCAACCATAGTGAATCATGGTCATGAATGTTGATTGCACTAAATATTATTCTGAAAGGGTATTGTTTATAAGAATCAAGGAAGTTAGAATGAAGAATCTGAATATTTCTATGTCATGTCATAATCAAGTCTGTTCCAGAAACCTAGCTGAGGGAATCTCCTCTATAGGTACAGACTATGGCATCCATCATCTCAAAATCAATATGAAAGACTGAAGAAAAGCCTATTGAGATGTGGACCATATTATTCCTTTATATGTAAATTGTTTGGGTGTAAAGTTGGTAGTTGGTGTGCTTCTTATGTCCCCCCCCCCAAATATTATGGATGAAATATTATGGATGTTACCAGCAGAACCATAATGGATAATGTTGTATCATATGTCAAAATATCGTGTTAAAGTCTTCAATTATTGAAAATTGTATTGTTGCCAAGAAGTAAATATAACTGTGAAGATGTAATTAGTCAGAATAATCTAGTGTGAGTAGTTAATTCTAACTGACTAACTGGTAGGTACTTTGACAGGAGACTATGTACTTATTAGATGTACAGGCTGAATGCTAAATTCATATACTTTGTCGGGAGCTGAGTATCTATATGAAGAATTCATGGCCTAGTGTGAACTGAATATCAATATTAAAGTTCACTGTTATCTTCACAAGCGTAGGATGTGTGGCAATGTTATCTGGTGATTATTTGAAGAACTGATTCAACTAGGGAAATGCATACAGATGTTGTCAAATATCTTGATGGGAGCTGGATATTTGTAATAACTATGTGGAAATCTGAATCAAGAAGAGAAGAAGTATGTGAAGTATAAAATAAGAATGTTCTACATGAAGATGTAACATCACAACTGCTGAAGACACCAGAGTTTGAAGAAGGCATATAAGGTTCAGCCTTACATTTTGAAGACGTATCATTGGTTATACGCATGGTTAACTATATGGTTTCTTCTATTTCAAGTTACAGAATATGGCAATCTAAATCTTGTGTAGCAAGAAAAATAAGGATTCCTAATTTGGAAACTGTGTCAAATTCCAAATAAAGAAGACTTTATGTATTATGAGGACCAACGTCCAAGATGTCCTTATAACTCAGGGGGAGTAACAATTTATGGTAGGCTTCATTCTAGAAGCTAAGAGGGAAAATTGATGATAGTATGTGGAAGAGACTTGGGAGTATGGATCTTGATATTCTATCACCTCATTTAGAAGTGGCAGTTCTATCTTTGGTTTAGAATAAGAAGATTCTAAGTTTGTTTGAAGTAGTATGTGTCACACCCCAAAATTTACCCTATCATTATTCGTGTCGTTTATTTGTCTAAGTTAGTCATTTTTTTATTTTGTGGCCGCCTGTACCATTTATTTTGTAGTAGATGATTCATTGTGTCGTTTCATTTGTGATAAAAGGGTTAGGACAGTTGGCTCTATAACTGTTCGAAGTTTTGTCATGATCATCTTGTGAGAAATGTACTAGAAGAGGAGGATTTGCATTTTTAATAGAAATTCAATATCTCAAAAGGACTTCAAGTTCGAATGCAAGTTGGCAATCGAAGATAAACTTCATTGTTTATTAATTCGAGAGCCATAACACGAGATTTTTGATGGGATTCATGATCAAATGTTTTTTTGAATTTTGGGGAGCTCATCGAATTTTGTTTGCAAAAGAAATGTAGAATTTTTGCTTGAATTATACTTCAAAGTTCAATTGGTGTTTAAGAAATCTAAGAAATAATATTATAGGGAAATTCTTATATTATTGAGTTTGGAATAGTTCAAGATAATTTCGTAAGAATTCTAAAAGAGTTCAATTTCATTCATTTTTTAGTTCAAGAAGTCCAAGTTTCAACACTTTTTCTTTTCTAAGTCATCCAATTTCTTTCAAGTTTCCACAAAGATTTGGAATTTGAATTACTTGTGTTGTTTCGTTCTCTTAAAAAAAAGGGAATTCATTCAAGCACTAGGATTTCAAATTACATGTTGCACATACAAGAAAGCTTCAAAGTTCTACAATTGCAAATCCATTTGAAACAATTGATACAAATTCATTCAAGAAAAGTGCATTAGATTTACAAAGTTACAAGGGAAGTTTTGATATAAGATGAACAAAGAGGAGCAATTCAAATTACGAGTTACAAGGGAATTTTTTCTAAAAGTTACAACAATGCTACGTAAATTCTAAGCTAAACCGTGAAACTTTAATTGCTCTCTAAATATCTTCAAGTTGCTCCAAGTCTCTCCAAGTTCCTAAGCCTTGCCATCTCCATGCCTTGTTCACCATTACTTGTTCACCATTACATGAAACACAACAAAAAGAATATTGGTTAGCAATTTAATTCAAGCATAAATAAAATTATTGCAAACAATTTGTATTATGACTCATCATTAGGGTTTGGGTTAAGGAATCGGGTTTTAAAGGTTAATTGTGTTCAAGCAATCAAAGCCTCAGAACTAAAAAGTTCCTTCATCGGCCACAACCTTCTATTGCAAATCACAACAATCTTTGTTGTTGGTTCACAAAAGGAGGTGTGAAGTGGAAAATCAAAAATAGCATCATGTTTTCCCAAAGCAAGCAAGAAATCCAAATTCAACAGTTTATCAAACAGCCAGAAAATTGGTTCAGCCCAAATACAAAGTCAACGGAATCAGTAGGCAACAAGAAGTCAACAGAATAGAAACAGACAGTAAGAGGAGGGACAACATTTTTACCCAAAAGGCCATGGTTATCAGCATAGAGTGAAAAAATTTTCACCCAAGAGGACATTATGATTTAGCAGCTAGTAACATGTAATAACAGAGACATAGCGCGCAGACAAAAGAAGCTCAAAGTGTCCAGCAATAAAGCCAATTGAGAAAAGCAAAGTCAAATTGGCTAAATGGGAGTTACGAGAAAGATAGCAGATAATGGTAGCGAAGGAGTATCGTAAAAGAAAACCGAGTTCCAATCAAGACAAGGACAAGTGTAGCAAAAGTTGAGATAATATAACCAATAGCAGGTGTTATAAACACAGAGAAACCAATACCAATCAAAAAACCAAGACCAAGCATAGTATCTGTTCAAAGATAACCAAAAACCTAGCAGCCTTGAGTTCAAAAACCAATCTCAAAAGAAAACCAAAGACCTGTTCTAAACCAAAATCAAAAAACCAAGTGTATCATCTGTTCAAGTTCAGTTCAACAAACAGAACAAAACAACCATTCAATGCTCAAAAACCAGAACGTAGAAGCAAGCAACCATTCAGTTATCAGAAAAAAACCAAGAAACATAGTAATTGTTCTAAACCAAAATCAAAAAACCAAGTGTATCACCTGTTCCAAACAATAGCCACAGAACACCAACAGAAAACGAAAAACACAGAACTGAAACCCTAACATGTTCATCATTTTCCCAAACCCAAACCCTTCAAAAAATTATGTTTCAGAAATCAAAGAGTTTCTGATACAGAGGAGGAAGAGAGGAAAAGATAGTTTCAGAACAATCTCACCCGGAAGGCAACGAAGGAGGCCGAATCTAGCATCTAGGGTTCCAACCTCCTTCAAGTTCCAAAAATCTGGTAAACATCTGCAAAACCAACATCATCAAGCATTAGAAAGAATCAGAAAACGAAAGAAATAAGCCAAACAGAAGTTGCTGCCACCCCTTTTCTTTTCCGGCGATTAGGAGAGGTCGAGAGAGATAACGAGAATGAGATGAGGTTCTGCGAGAAGAGAGGTCGGGTTCTAGGTTTCCAACAGGGGAGCGAGAGAGACGAGGGTTTTCTTTCTGGGTAGGAGAACCGAGAGAATGAGAGATGAGGGAGTGTTTGCTTTTCTGTTTGCATTTCAAAAGAAGATGATGGTTTGGGATTTCTGGATGTATCGTGAGAGAGAGGGTAATGGTTTAGCTTACCTTATTTTCTTTGTTTGGTTTAAAATAATAATAGAATTTAAGGTTAGTTTTAATCTTAGTTAATTATAATCAGTATTATTCTCTTAATTAATTAGCAAAACAACATGTTAGTATACCATTTAGGGAATAAATAGATTAGGTTTTGTTTGGTGGTGACACTTGTCACCACCTCTAGTTAGAGAATTTTAGTATTTTCTTTTCTTTTATTATTTATTTGTACTATGTTGTCTTCATGATATACCTGTGCCATCTCGCCGTCCACTTGGCTCGAGTTCTTAGTCTTCTGATCAATGATGCATCCTCTTTTGGTACTCCACGTGGGATTTTCTGAAGGCTCATTGAGCCCTTTATTTGGGCTCAAGAGTGTTATCTCTGGATTCCTTTCCGCACCGCCCAGACTTGCTTCATACAGGCTAACTCTAAACTTTTATCTTTTCAATTAATTTATTTTTATGTAAATGATATTTTTTTGTGCGATGTAATAAGTAATAATTAGCTCTGATAGTTTCTATTTGATGACTTATCGATTAAACTATTAGTTGATTTTTCATCAAACAGAAAAAATCGTTTCTAATAATTATTTAAATTTCCGATTGTATTGTGTGATAATTATCTGTTTATTCGGTATTTATTCACCATTGTGCACTTCGCACACAACTAACGTTAAAATTAATCTGATTCTGCTTCGATTGGCTCATAGGCCGATTTCTTAAAGGGTCTCATAGTTGGGGATGGGCATGGCCATCCTCACGAGGTTAATTAAAGCCCTTGATGCTTTAATTAATCATAACCCGAAAATAACATTGGTCTATATACCAATCTTCCATGCACTAGGGTCTCATGGTTGGGGATAGGAGAACCTATCCTCACGAGGTTAATTAATTCCATATACTTAATTAATCATAACCCGATTCCACATTTCATCTCAGCACGTATCTCAAAACACTTTCATAATTAACCTACAAACCTCGATCCAACGTCGAGTGCATTTTCAAAACCTTTTTCATAATAAAATCCAAGTTTTTAAGTCGTTGGACGCTAGGCCAATTGTTTAAAAACTTGTCCCCAAATAAACTCTTAGTCTTTAAGTCGTTGGACGCTAGACCAGTTGCTTAAAGACTTCTAAAAACGTGAAACTTGTTTCACCTCACTATTTCATAAGAAAACCTTTTTGGGTGATAGACGACTCGTCTGAGCATTACCTCCTCGGGTTTATAGTATTTGAATCGTAAGACGTTAGTCCTATTGTTCGGTACTTTTTCACTCACTTAAAAACAATTCAATTCACTCAACTCTTTTATCACTCATATGCGATCATAAAACTCTTTTCTTACAAAGAGTGTGCAATAGCCATTTCAAACACGAACGAGGACTTAAACTTTTCAAACAAACTAAACAAGTCCAAGTTCAAGCATTTGAAATGTCTAATGCACGAATTTAAACCTTTTTGAGAGGAACTACAGAGTTTTGACTTTCCCATTGCACAAGGGAATACGTAGGCACACACGGCTTCGAAACCGTGCCCAAACTCAAAATAATAATAATCAAATCCTTTTCTCCTTTATTCATAACTTAGCAATAAACACACACACAAACACTTAGAACTAAAAGGATCCCATCGAGTACGATGGATGTAAGGGGTGCTAATAACTTCCCCTTACATAACCGACTCCCGATCCCATGTTTTTGGTCGTAGACCGCCTTATCCGCATCTATGGGGTTTTATCTATATTTTCCCATTCCTTTTGGAACAAATAAAATTAGGTGGCGATTTCACTAGTTTTCGGAAATTTAAATGATTTTTGAAAATCGAGTTGCTTCAGTTGGCGACTTCACTGGGGACATTTTTAAAATTATTTTTGAATAAGCGAGTCAACCCTAGTTTAGTTCTTCGCATGTGTGTTGTGTTTTTTTATTGCTTTGATGTTTATTGCCTATCATTTGTATATTATCCTGTTGATGTATATTACAATATTGGGAGTTCGTTGGTTATGGTTCATAGATAAGCCCAATACCCAGGCTTCTAGGAAACATTAAGCTTAGAGTGGTTGAGTAGCTTAGGTCCACTAGACATCCGTGTCTTTTGGATCGACGCGAAGACTACACCTTAGAGTTGGTCTTTTTAAGGGAGTTTTCGCACCGCACGCTAGCGCGGGACGATAATTCTTGGACAAAGGGCCTATAACTCCAAGTATTAGGATGTCCAAAACTGAAACTGACCGCTCAAAGGTTTTTTGAGTATCCCTTTAAGAGCCATTTCTTGGAGTATACTTTTAAAAATGCTATCGTCATGGCGATAATATTTTTAAAAGGGGATCTGAGACTCCGAGAAGCATTTAGCAAAAAAATACTAGAACCAACCTTGTTTGGGGAATTGTTGGGTAGGCGTCGAAATCATGTCCGACCATCGAGTGACCTATTATGTGATCTACAGCTACACTTTCATTGGATCCTATCTTAACTCATTCACATTGCATTTTTGCATTAACTATTCATTTTTCATCATATGTGTTTCCATTTTCAAGTATCTTTAAAGGACTCGTTCTTGGAAACAATCGGATCACACATGGATTTAATCAGAAAGCATAACCCTTATCTCAAGTTCAAAATCCCTAACACTCAAACTCGGTTGAAGCTCAAGGGGAAAGTGAAATTTGTTCAGTTGAATAACTTTCATGCCAGATATGGGTGGATTTTAGAACCGTTGGATGCAACAGTTGATCATGATGCCTTGAAAGCCTTGGTGAAGTTTTATGATGCCCCTCACGTTCCAGTTACAGGATTTTTAGTTAGTCCCGACAATTGAAGAGCTTGAAAGGTTATTGAATTGGCCCTTGAAAGACGATGTTCCTTTTACCAGGTTAGGAGAAAGCTTGGATGCAAGGGATGTGGCAGCTGCTCTACACCTCCCTATCAGGGAAATAGGGCCAAAGTTAGTAGAAAAGGGGATTTCTAGGAGATTTTTGGAACAAAGAGCTGAAGAATTGGCAGTATCAGAAGAAGATTGGATGTCATTCAACACTGTTTTAGCCTTACTGATTTATGGGGTAGTGTTGTTTCCCAACAATGACGACGATTACATAAGTCAGCCTGCAATTAGTGTTTTCCTCTCAGACAACCCTGTGCCTGCATTGCTTGCAGACATGCTCCTCAACATACATGTCCGATATGAGAAGAAAAGGGGAGTTGTAATGTGTTTCTCCGTTTTGCTCTATTCATGGTTGAAGTCTCACATCCTTCAGCGAGGACCTTGGGTCAAAATCTTAGAGAATTTGAGTTGGTCTCAGAAATTGGCTTCTCTTACCGCTAATGGTGTTTTCTGGTATTCTCCAAATTGGTATACGTGGGAGGTCATCACTCACTGTGGGGCATTTCCTAACGTTCCGCTAATTGGATCCCAAGGATGCATCAATTATAATCCTAGGTTGGTTCTCAAGCAATTGGGTTGTCCTATGGAGACCGCACCAAAGGAAGAATTTCTAAAAGAATTTGTTTTGCTAGACTTCGGAAGGGAAGATCCTGATTTGTTGAAACAGATGCAGAAAGCTTGGACCCAAGTTCACAGGAAGGGTGTAGAGCTCAGAAAAAGAGGAAATGGTGATGGAGAACCTTACGAGTCCTGGATACTTAGAAGAGTAATGGAGGTAATATTGCCATTCACTGTGGAAGTTCCATTTGATGTGCCAGAACCTGAACTCACTCACGTCCCTATTAAGGAGTTCAACAAACTCAAGCTCACCATCACAGAGATGAAAGCTGAAGAGGGTCGACAACAAGCAATCCTTACTCGTGTTGCTCGAGAAAGGGATGATTTGATGCAAATCCTCAAAGAGAGGGATGATGAGCTACTAAAGAGTCAAGAGCAGGTAGAGAGGGAAAGGAAAGCAAAGTTCCGTGTGAAAGATAATTTGGATGCTGCCAACTTTGAGCTAAGGGAGTTCAACTGAAAGCTAGCCAAGGCTGAACAACAAAGAGGGAAAGCTTATGCGATGAGGAGCGGCTATCAAGGAAAATCCGACCTAAAGACAACTCTCACCACTCGGATCCAAGAGTTAAAAGATACACTAAGGAATATTGAATCTAATTTGGCGCGTGAAACTCACCTCAAAGAAGAAGCTCGCATGGCATGTAATGTAGACTCTGAAGAATTGGCTCAGAAGATTCAAGAGTTGGATACTGCGAGAGACCTTGTAGTCCGATGGGAGGCAGCTTATGGGGAATTAGAGGTCCAGTGAGAGGGATGGCAGGAAGAAGCCCGACGTCAGAATGAACTTTGGGTGAATAGGGGAGAAACTATCTTCACCTTAGAAGAGCAAAACAAGAGTTTATTTGACAACTATTCAGGCTTGGTGGAATTCTATAGACAACTAATGGTGGAGGTCCCATGGAGGCTTCACAGCTGTAGAGGATCTAGAGGAAGACCGAAAATTAGGAGTACTTCATTTATCTTTGCAAAGACATGGTGGAGTGATTCCAAAAAGAGATAAGAGAGTTCAAACCCCGAAGAGGACAACACTTCTGATCCTTTATTACCTTTATGTACTTTTCAGCTCCATTGTATCTGTTAGACTAAAAGCTTGCTGTGTCTTGCTCTTTATATTCTCTACAAAGACTAATGTTTGTATTCAACTATTATGTTTAGAATGAAGGAGCTGATTATCCATTTGTGTGTGCTGATTATTTACAAGTGAATGAGTCCGAAAAAGATCCTTGGGAATGGGGACACGGTCATAAGCATTTTGCATTAACCACACATAATCATGAATTTTCTTTATTAAAAAGGGGACGCCAAGCTCATTACGTTTCATCTCATCCAGATTCAAGCTGACTACCCGACATCCGTACGGAACCAGAGCCAACTCAAAGAGAGCAATGGATCAGTATGAGACAAGACAGACGACCATGCAAGATGACATCGACACTTTGAAGTCCAAGATGGACCAACTGATGGAGATGCTAATGGCTCAACACGCGAGGGAGGAGGAGCGAGTTGCACATCGCTGCTGAATCGTCGCCCGCCACATAAAGAACAATGCAACTGCTACCGTCCCTCCCGTCGTTACCGGAAACGTGAGGACCCTTCGAGGTAGTGGAAATGCCCCATTTCCAGGAGTGCAAGCTCCTAATCCGCCACTCTATGGGATGCCTACTGACTTTTACAAAGGAGCTGACAACCAAGGCACTGCTGCTGCAGCGCATGTTGCTACCCAGACTATGGGAAATGACGAGCAAGAGGAAGAGGAGGATGAACAGGAAAATCTCTGGTCTACGACTCCTCAAGGTGAGCAAGACCAACAAGACGATTACATGAGACAGTTCTATCAAAACGTGGCGCCTGTGGGCAATTCGACTCCTTTCCAAGATATGGCCGCCCAGAAGATGTGCAAGGAGCTAGCCGAGCAAGTGAAGGAGTTGAGGGGGGAAAACGTTGTCGGTATGAGTGTTGTGGACATGTGTCTTGTCCCTGATGTCGTCATCCCACCAAAGTTCAAAGTACCGGACTTTGAGAAATATAAGGGAGTGAGTTGTCCGGATACCCATCTAAGGATGTATTGCCGCAAGATGGCGGCACATGTTAAAAACAGCAAGTTGATGATTCATTGTTTTCAAGATAGTCTCTCAGGGGCATCCTTGGACTGGTACATACAACTAGAGAAGTCGAATATCCACTCTTGGGATGATTTGTCTAACGTTTTCTTCAAGCAATACCACTTCAACACCACTATGGTCCCCAATCGTGTGCAACTTCAAAATATGTCTCAGAAGGAAAGAGAATCTTTTAAAGAGTATGCTCAGAGGTGGAGGGAGGTAGCCTCGAGAGTTCAACCAACTTTAGCAGAAAGAGAATTAAATGATCTGTTCATGGGAACGTTGCTTGTGCAATATTACGAGCAACTGATTGGAAGCACTTTTTCTGATTTCTCCAATCTGGTGATGGTGGGTGAAAAGATTGAGGAAGGTTTGAAGACCGGTAAGATTTCCGGAGGAAATGCAGGAGCGTCTACAGTGAAGAAGCCGTTCAATGGCTTTAAGAGGAAAGAAGCCGAAGCCAATGCTGTGTATGAATCAAGGGGAAGAGGAAGAGTAAGACAACCAGCTATACCGCTCCCTGCTCAGTCCCGTGATATGTCGATCCTTATGTTGTGCTATGCACTTCCGGCATGCCATATCAGCAACCCACGCAAATGCAGATGCCTTATTCAACTTAGGTTCCTCAGAATCAAGCTTCCCAACAACAACAAGTCAAGGGTCTAAACAAGGGTTTGGTTCAACAGAAGAGCCCGCATTATCACAAGTACACCAAGGAAGAGATTCAGCCTATTCCAATGACTCACACTAGTCTCATACAGATTTGATTCAAGATGGAAGAGTAAGCCGAGGAATTAAAGCCTATTCCGAGGCCTCCCAAACCATGGTTTAATGAGAATGCTAGATGCGCTTTTCACGCTAATTCTCCCGGGAATACCACAGAAGACTGTTTCGCTTTTAAGTGCAAGGTCCAGGAACTTATTGACCGAAAGTTGTTAACTTTCGCTGACGTCCCCAACATTGCTAATAATCCATTGCCGAGGCATGGGTCGCCGTCAGTGAATGCATTGGTCAAGAAGGAGGAAGTATGGTTATGGAGGTGGATCAATTGGAGATGTCTTTGAAGAAGGTGTTTGAGGAGTTGAAGAATGCCCATCGAAAGGAGGTCATGATAGTTGTTTGATTTGCTAAGTCAATCCGAACCGCAGTAGTTCAAGAAATATCTACAAAGATTAATGTGTCAGCATTTAATTCAGTTTAGCCAAACTCCGACTGAGGTTGAAGTAGATGTGGTGGTTCCCCTCATCAATAATAGGAGACTTCATGTATCTCCGACGGTCCCTATCCAAGAAGAAGAACCTGTTACGGCAGCAGAACCAATGATGGTTTATCCGTCCATCCGAATTCCTTATGAAGATACAAAAGCGGTACCCTGGAACTACGAACTCAAGTCATCAGGTGGTAAGCCATTGGTTTTGGGAGAGTCTATTGTTGAGAACATCACTGGTATGAGTGGCATGACCCGTAGTGGTCGTATTTACCACCAAGACCCGACAAAGAATAGAGCTGCAGAGAAGGCGTCATATGTTCCTCCGAAGAAAGATGGAGTTGTTGACCTAAGTGCGGAAGAATTGAGGGATATCTTTAAGCCAAGTGATGAGACTTTGAAAATCATCAAATGGAGTGACTATAAAGTGATTGATCAGCTTAGTCAGACTCCCGCAAAAATTTCAATCTTGTCTTTGTTGAAAAGTTCTGAAGCCCACAAGATGGCCTTATTGAAGTTTCTCAACAACTCATATGTGGCTGAAGATATCACAATTAATCAATTGGATGTTGCAATTTCAAGTTTAAATGATGGCAGTTGTTTATCATTCACCGATGCGGATCTCCCTCCAAATGGAGGTAATCATAACATGGCTCTTCACATTTCTGTTACCTGTGGTGGAACGACTCTTGTTAGAGTTTTGGTTGATACAGGCTCAGCTTTGAATATGATCCCGAAGACAACACTGGCCCAACTACAAGTGGAAGGGGCAATCATGAAACCTAGTTCTCTGATTGTAAAGGCTTTCGATGGATCCCGCAGGATGGCGGTGGGAGAAATTGACCTCCCGGTACTTATCGGACCCCAACTATTCAACATTACTTTTCAAGTGATGGATATCTTTCCAGCTTATAGATGCTTATTGGGAAGGCCATGGATACACGGTGCTAAGGCTGTCACCTTAACTCTCCATCAAAAATTGAAGTTCTTGATGAATAACCAGGTGGTGGAGGTTAGTGGTGAAGAAGACTACCTAGTTAGTCACTTGTCTGAGTTCAAGTATGTGGATGTTGGAGACGAGGTGCATGAGACTCTCTTTCAAGCTTTAGAGATTGTTGGTAATGTGCAAAAAGAAGTTAAGTCTGCTGAGAAGCCTAAGGGTAACATGGCCTGTTGGCAGGATGTTAAAAAAAAATCATATGCTCTGCCCAAGGCACAAAGGATTGCTTTGTAGGGCTTGTTTCGTTTAATGAATGAATTTTTATCTTCAATGAAAAGCGCATTGTGTTATTTAGTTTGAGATCCTTTTTATTGTTCTTACTTTTGTTTTCCAGTGCATCTTAATAAAAACAACAACATTTTCACTGTTTTTTCTTGCTAAAATAAACATATATATCTAATAGATAAAATCAATCATTTATGCAGATCACCTGAAATTAAGCTTATTGAACATAGCCATGCTATAACTCCTTTTGACTTCGATTTCCCAATCAACCAAGACGAAGACGATGGTGAGGAAGACTATGAACTCCCTGAAGAGTTAGCGCGTCTGATTGAGCATGAGGAGAAGATGATCCAACCTCATCAGGAACCAGTGGATGTGATCAATCTGGGTACTGAAGAGGATCGAAAAGAAGTCAAAGTTAGAACCGCCTTGGGGCAGGAGATAAAAGATGAGTTGGTCCGCTTGTTGCAAGAGTTTGTAGATGTGTTTGTGTGGTCGTATTAGGACATGCCTGGACTTGACACAAATATTGTTGTGCACAAGCTGCCGCTAAAGCCCGAATGCTCGCCCGTAAAGCAAAGACTAAGGAGAACACATCCCGAGATGGCTAAGAAGATTAGAGACGAAGTCAAGAAGCAGTTCGATGCTGGTTTCCTTGCTGTATCGGTATATCCAGATTAGATCGCCAACATTGTGCCTGTCCCCAAGAAGGATGGAAAGGTTCGGATGTGTGTAGACTACAGAGACTTGAGTCGAGCAAGCCCGAAGGACGATTTTCCTTTGCCTCACATTGATGTCTTGGTCGATAACACAGCTCAGTCTTCAGTTTTCTCTTTCATGGATGGTTTCTCCGGATATAATCAGATCAAGATGGATCCGGCAGATATGATGAAGACGATGTTCACCACCCCGTGGGGCACCTTCTATTACAAGGTCATGCCTTTCGGATTGAAGAACGCAGGGGCAACTTATCAAAGAGCCATGGTAGCCCTTTTCCATGATATGATGCATAACGAAATTGAGGTCTATGTGGATGATATGATTGCCAAGTCTCAGACTGAAGAGGAGCACATTGTTCATCTTAGAAAGCTGTTTGAAAGATTAAGGAAGTACAAACTTCGTTTGAACCCCCAACAAGTGCACTTTCGGAGCCCGATCCGGGAAGCTACTTGGATTCATAGTGAGCCAACGAGGTATCGAGGAGGACCCTGACAAAGTAAAAGCTATTCAAGATATGCATGCGCCAAGAACGGAGAAGGAAATTCGTGATTTCTTGGGATGTTTGAATTACATTTCCCGGTTCATATCACATTTGACAGCTACTTGCGAACCTTTGTTCAAGTTGTTGAAGAAGGATCAGGCCATTATATGGAATGATGATTGTCAGCGATCATTTGATAAGATTAAGGAGTACTTACAAGAATCGCCAATCTTGATACCTGTAACACGGTGAACTGACTTTGAGATTTTTGTATCGCAAATATGCAGATAGCAAGAGTCGCCACTGACTTTTCTTTTATCCAACTAAGGGAAGGTAAAAAGTACAGAAAAAGACCTTCGTTAGATTCTGAGTAAGGGAGAAGGTTATGAAAAGGGAAGGTATTAGCACCCCTTTCCATCCGTAGTTATCTACGGGCTCTTAGTTGCTCTTAGATCACTTTAAAAAAATTGTGCTTTCTGTGTGTTTGAAAAAATATTTTGAAAAGGAACTTCGCTTTGACTTTGTAATGATTCATGTAGGAATGTATACAAAGCGTTCGGAAATGTTTCGTTTTGAAAAGAGTTTGAACTTTGACAAAAGTGTAAGGTGTGAAAAATATTTGATAGAGCAAGCAACTAAAAGTCTTATTACCTACCGTAATTGGTCGTTGTTTATTTTACTTTCCTTTAGAATAGCGCTATCCGTATCATTAGTTGATAGGTAACCCTATTCGTTGGATGTAAGCGGACATTCAAGGGACATCGGATGGTCATAGAAGGCAACTTGTAGGGAGTATCCTAGCACATTCAAGGGACTATCATCATTTTCGTAGGCAACAATCGAGGGTCAAGATCATGTTTTCGCAGCGACATCGGGTCTATGGTCTTTGTATCAAGGGACTATGATGATTTGTTTTGAAGGCAACAATGCTAGAATACCTCTACGCTCGAGGGACTTGACCATTTGTATTCAAAGGCAACGAGAGAATTACCCTAAGGGGCATGTGTGAAAAGAGTGTGTCAATTCGTATATGTTATCTTTGAAAATTATGAGTGATCTATGTCCAATTTTATCATGCCATACACGCCTAATTACTAGCGCTTATAGGTGCGTAAAGTAAATTGGAAACGTAAAGTGCGGAAAGTAAAGTCCACGCTATTACATGGCTTTGGGGTATACATAATTGAAAGTGGAAAATAAAAGCCCTAATTAAACTATTACATCCCATAGGCGCTACATAATTGTAAAAGAAAAGCAATAAAATCGTCCGAATCAGATAACCCGTGAATGATACAAAATCTGAAACGGAAGAAATTTGCATAAGAGGAAAATGTTAGTAAAATGAGTATTTTTGAATGAGAAAAGGTTTTTATGTTAGTAATGACATTAATATGATAAAATAATTTTTGGTAATTTTTGAATTGATTTGATAATTAAAAACAATTAAAAGCTATTTAAATGATTAATTAGCAATTAAAATTAAATATGCATGCAAAATAATAATTTTTGTTAATACTATTTTCACCCGATTTGAAAAACCTTGACCAATAGTTACTTTTATTTTGATGCCACATCACCTAAAAGGTCGATGTGGTTTATTTTTTGTTAAATATGTATTTTTGGTTATTCCACATCATAATTCCCAAGCAAATGACCGAATTCCCTTAGCTCCATTTTCTTTCTTTCTTCTCGTCCCCATTCCGTAGACCACCTAAACGACGCTGCTTTCTTCCTCTTTCTCGTCCCCATTCCTTTTCCCCACCGACTAATGCCTCTTTCGATAATTCTCCACAATCTCGCTTCTCAAGACTCTTCCTCTTTCAATTTCCATGTCATTTTCATTTTCTTCCTTCCGATTCGACTGATTGTGAATCTAGTACGGTGGTATAGAAATCTTTATCGCCCTCGACGAGAAGAACATCTTCGTGGATCGACTCGAACCACAAAGAGGACAAGTCGAATGAGCATCCACCACGATCAACACACTCCACATGAAAAGCGTGTTTACACTTTGGCAATAACCATAAAACTTGCGACGAATCGAATTTACAAAGACAAACCGCACAATCTAAACCATCCTTTTGACCAGTAAGCGATCCGAATCTGAAAATCGGCAACGACTCAACCACAGAACGATCTATCCCGGAGGAGAAGCACAGAGGTGAGAGAAAAGAGAACGGTTAAGACACAAACGAGAATCGCGACGCTTGGTTTGATTTTCGTGAAGGTGGTGTTCTGAGGTTGAGTGTTCAGAAGGCCGCTCGGGAAGAGGAGACGGAGGTGGACTGGTTTCCGTGATGTTGTGTGTGAAAGTTTTGAAGAATAAAGGTGAAGGAGCCATGTGGTGATGGTGGTTGTTTGTCACCATTTAGAGAGACACAGAGAGTGGTCGATTGAAATTGGAGTTGGAAGCATGTGAATGGAGTACAGTATATAGTACTGTGTATTAGTATGGGTTTGGCCGGAGCGATGAAGATGAAGAAAGCAAACCCTAATCTTATGGTCTGAATTGAAACATGGAGAATGCAAAATAATTTTGGATTTTAAGATAAATGGAGCTAAGGGCATTCTGGTCATTTGCTTGGGAATTATGTGATGTGGAATAACCAAAAAATACAAATTTAACAAAAAAATAAGCCACATCAGCCTTTTAGGTGATGTGGCATCCCAAAGGTAAAAAATGAAACTTTTAAAATTTGTCAAGGTAACTATTGGAACTTTTTTTTTGGCAGGGGGATTTTTCAAATACACCCCATATGTCAGGGGTGAAAATAGGTATTAACCCTAATTTTAATTTTAAAAATTAAATAAGTATTTTTCTGATGATTATGCAAAAAATAAATATTTTTGGTGTTTTTTAGATGCATGAGAAAAAATATTGAAGATAAAATAAATTGCATGAAAAAATATTAAAAGAAAATAAGAAAAACATGTTAGTTTTGTAAAGTTGCAAAAAGAATTGCCATGGCTGGGAATCAAACCGGGGTCCTCCTGGTGATGACTCATACTCCCTTGCCTTAACCACTGAGCCAACGCGCGTTTGGTGTCATGATATTGAAACAACGCGTTTTTAAACGAAACCGTTTCCTGGGAATCAGAAAACCGCGCGAAGAACATCATCTTCTTCATTTGAATTTTTAAATGGTTAGCGTCGGCTTCGTTCGACGCTATAGCCCCTGCAAAATCCAAAAATCAAGCACAAGTAATATAAATACAATCTAAAGCCACGGTTCGATTAGAAATTTCATTCTGAGCACGATGGTGGTATCGGTTTCGTCCAATTTATCCTATTTAGAGAGTCCCTAATTCGAACCAGAAAACCCTAAACATGGCATATTTCGATTCAGGCCATGAAAATGCAATTCAATTGTCCAGATAGCTTGCAAACTTCAAACTAAACACAAATCAAACATCAAAACATGTTAAAAATGCATGATAAACAGAATTCGATTTTGAAAAAAATAAGAACAAGGCTGCAAGTTGCTTAAAGTGCACGGTTTTTTTGACTTTAGGTTAGGGTTCTTGAGGCAATTTTTCTGTTCTTTCTTGTGTGATATGCATTGTATATTTATAGTGGATGGATTTAGGTCTGAATTCAAGAGCAAATAATGATCAATGAATGTAGAAAATATTTGATTTTGTATGAAATCAAATCTTCCTTTTTTGATCAAATTTCAATCAAATTCTTGCCAAATCTATGCAAATTTCGAAATTTGCCAGCTTGTGTGAGTTACTTGGACCTCAAGCTTGAGAGAAAAATCAACTTTGCATTTAATTTTGATTTTATACCTTACTTTTTAATTTAATTTGTATTTAAATGAATAAAATCCAAATTAAATAGAAAAATAAAGCTAAAATCCGTGGCATTGGGCTTGGATGTTCCAAATTGTCTAAGGAACAAGTTTGAATGAAGAAAAACTAGGCCCATTTGCAAAATTTTGGATTTTAACAAGTATCTCTTTGTGCACTTCTTCAAAATGCCCAACTTGTGCAAGGTGTATTTTGCTCAATTTTCCACATTTTTGAGTATTCTTGGACTTTTAGAAATATATAAGTGTCCTCTAACCAACCTCTTTGGTTTCATCTCAATTGAGTTTCCATGCTCAATAATCTTCAAAACAAAAGTTGACTTTTGTTGACTTTGAAAAGGACCTCTAATGTTTTGTTCCATACCATCCAAATGAAGCATTTTTGAACATTCTTGTGAGACATGAAGTTGTAGAGAATTGAATTTCATTCAAAATGAGAGGTGGTGGAAATTTTTTGAGAAAGTATGAAGAAGATGCTCACCAAACTTCAGCTGACTTTTCACCGAAAACCCTAATTTAGAAAGTTTGACTTTGAGCAAATCTTGAGTTTTCTTGATGAATCATGATCAACCCTTGATCAAATGATGAATGTAACTTCAAAATGAGGATTTTGACCAAAAATCATGAAGTTTGATCAGTATGTTGACCACGCTGACTTTTTGTCTAATACAACCGATTTTCAACCATCTGAGCAATTGTCTGAGGAAACTTGGCTTGTGAAGCTTGAAACTTGACATGGAGAATCTTTGAAGCATATGAGGAGGCATGATGAACATTGGAGATGTTGGAAGTCCATCCGATCTCGAGAATTGCCAAACCCTAGTTTGGGTTGATTGTCAGAGAGGGTTTGTCTCGATCAACCCTGAGGAATCCTCGAGCATGGATGTATGAAACGCCTTGAGAAGTAGGAGGGCAAATTTTGGGGTATGACAGCTGCCCCTGTTCAATCTTCTTGTACCGGAAGGGTTAGATTGGCGTGCTTGCCTTTCGTGACCGGGAGGTAGAAGATGATTGAACACTCGAGTACACTTGAAAATTTGCACCGGGCCGATGACACGGAATGGGCTTACGATGCCATTTGAGAAGTTGGAGGCTTCGCCGGGGAATGAGTCGTACACTAGACTCGAGATTGTTGTTTGAATAGGAGAACTGGTGGAGATGGGCTTAAGATGCCATCTGGAAAGATCGATGCTGGGGAGTGAGCCGTGCGCTAGGCTCTGTAGACGTTTCTGGAAGTGAAAGGAGCATGGAGATGGGCTTAAGATGCCATCCGGAGGGAGTCGTACGTTAGAATTCGTGCTCATTTTTTAATGAAGTTATTGGTTTGTATTGGTTTTTTAACCAAATATGCAGCATTCTGACAGTGGAGAAAGGTTGATAAGTGGTCGGAGATGGGCTTAAGATGCCATCCAAGGCAACTGAGTCGTACGCCAGACTCTGTAGTTGATGTTGATAATAAGAGAGAGTCAGAATACATCTTCGTGTCGATTACTCTGAGGAGATAATAGTTGGCAAAATGTGGACAGCTTCCCCCAGGTTCGGTACCGATCCAATGCCTCGTATTCGGAGGATAACTTGTGATCGCTCGATGGTTTTCCCTGCTCCGGTATTAAGCTCGGATCTGTCGGAGGACAACTAGGGCGCTCTTCGATAGTTTTCCGTCTGCTTCGGGCATTAATCCGGACCAGCTTGTCGGAGGAAAACTAGGGCTCGCTCGATAGTTTTCCGTCTGCTTCGCCATTAATCCCGGACTCGCTTTGTTTTAGAAATGATTTTCAATTGCTCGGAAAAACAAAAGAAACTTTGATAGAATATCGTTAGTCTTACGCAAAGTATGATGCATGACGATGTGTATGAATGACATATGCACAAATTATGACTTTTATGAATAATGTATGAATGATAGATGTTGTGGTATTTCAAAACATATCCATCTTGAAGAAGAGGTGGATGCTCTGCTTGGAGATTTCTGACTTCTGTTTGGGGATGAAACGGATTGGAAACCCTGGGAAGAAAGATAACTTTGATTCCTCCGATGCACTATCTGACCAAATCTCGAGCCTAGACATTGTTGAGGCTGATAGAGGTCGAGAGACATGCTGTTGAGGATTTTGCACATACACCCTATTGGGGAGAAATTTGGAGGTACTCACTAGGGATCTTATGTAGTTCTTGCTGGAGAGCATTTGATAATTGCTGGTGTCATACCCCAAAATTTGCCCTCCATCTACTCAAGAGATTTCATACACCTATACTCAAGGATTCCTCAAGAGTCGATCGAAAACTCTCCTGACAATCAACCCAAATTAGGGTTTGGTATCTCTCAAGTCAAGATGGACTTCCAATATCTCCAATGGTCTTCATGCTCCACATATGTTTCAAAGATTCTCCATGTCAAGTTTCAAGCTTCACAAGTCAAGTTTCCTCGCATAATTGCTCGATGGTGAAAATCACAGATTGGACAAAAGTCAACTGTGGTCAACAATATACACCAAACTTCATAATTTTGGTCAACATCCTCATTTTGAAGTTACATTTATCATTTGATCAAGGGTTGATCATGATTCATCAAGAAAACTCAAGATTTGCTCAAAAGTCAAACTTTCTAAATTAGGGTTCTAGGTGAAAAGTCAATCGAACTTTGACCGATCATAACTTTCTCATACTTTCTCGTAAATTTTCCCACCAAAGCTCATTTTGAAGGAAATTCAATTTCTACAACTTCATGTCTCACAAGAATGTCCAAAAATGCTTCAATTGAGAGGTATGGCTCAAAACATTAGTGTCATTTTCAAAGTCAACAAAAGTCAACTTTTGTTTTGAAGATATATTGAGCATGGTAACTCCAATTGAGATGAGACCAAAAAGGTTGGTTAGAGGACTCTTAGAGCTTTCCAAAACGTCCAAGAACACTCAAACATGTGGAAAATTGAGCAAGATAAACCATTCACAAGTTGGGCAATTTTGAAAGAATGCACAAAGAGAGATACTTCTAAAAATCAAATTTTTTGCAAATGGGCTTGCTTTTTCTTCATCCAAACTTATTCCTCATACAATTAGGAATATCCAAGCCCAATGCCATGATTTTTTGATTTATTTTTCTATTTAATTTTGAATTTATTCATTTAAATACAAATTAAATTTTAAAATAAATTATAAAATCAAAATTAATTGAAAGATTGATTTTATTCCTTCCTTGAGACTCAAGTAACTCACCAAAGTCCAGCAAATTTCGAAATTTGACAAAATGGCAAGATTGGATTGAATTGATTGTTTTGAAAATTTGATTTTATACAAAATCAAATTTGATTATCATTGAATGGTGATTGATTCTTGCCAAAATGTCCCAAATCCATCCAATATAAATACTTGATGCATACCAATCAAAAGGAGACAAAAATTGCTCAAAACCCTATTCTCAAACCAAAAACTGTGGCAAGCAAGTTATTGGCAATCCTACTTCCAAATTGCTTAATCGATTTTGAGGTGTCCATGACATTCCTTGACATCTCCGTAATCAATTCGCACTTTACTTTGCAAAAACATCCGAATCGTGAAACCGAAATTGGTTTGTTCTTGAATTTTCAAATTTCGAATTCATTCATTCATGCATTATTAACTCGATTGATGTTGTTTTTGTGTTTAGTGATGTGTTTGCAAACTTTCCGAAAGCAATTGAATTTCCATGGCCTGAATCGTTACACCATGATTGGGTTTCGGAACGAATTAGGTTTCTTTAATAGGAAAATTGGACAATAAGACCTATGCCATCGTGTTCGAATGCTTCAAGGAATCGAACCATGGTCTTCGATGTCATTTATATTATGTATGCGTTTTTTGATTTTGCTGTCAGAAGTCGAGCAAAAGCCGATTATCTTTAAAAATTCAAAAGGTTGAAGATTAAGCTTGCTGACGAAGCCGAGATGACGCGTAAATTCCATTCAATCCTGCTTCCAAACAAGTAGCTGTCTGGGATGGCAAGGATGGGTTTTCAAGGTTTGAAGTGTGTCCCGAGTTCGATCCCCTGCCATGGCAAAGTCTTTTTTTTCACATGTTTGTATATTTCATATTTTTCATATTTTTTTAATATTTTCATGCATTTTAATTTAATTTCACAATTTTTATCATGCATTTAAAAATACCAAAAATATTTTTCTTTTTGCATTATTTTAAAATGTTTATTTAATTTATAAAATTAAAAATATATTTTTGCATGCATATTTATTTTTATTTGTAATTTTGCATTTAAATCATTGTAAATTCATTTTAATTATTAAATTGCATCTAAAAATCCCAAAAATTATTTTAGTATATTTACATTATTTCCAGATGTCATATTTTTTCCAATTTAAAATTTGCATTTTTCCTAACATTTTCTTATTTCGATTTCATCATATTTTCCGATTTCTCGTCGCTTTTGCAGTCCGATCTGCATTTATTTTTCCTTTATCATTCTATTTTTTTCCAATAATGTAATCAGATATGGGATGTAATAGTTTAATTTAGGATTTTATTTTCCGATTTTAAATTATGTATCCGCCCAAAGCCTTGTAATAGCGTGAGGACATTTCCGCACTTTACATTTCCGCAATTTACTTTCCGCACCCTATAAATTGCTAGTAATTAGGCGGTATGGCAAGATAAAATGAACATAGCCCACTAATTTTCAAGATAAAATATCCAAATCAACACACTCCTTTCACACACGCACCCCTTAGGTAATTCTCTCGCGCCTTTGCGAATTCAAATGGTCATGTCTCTAACGTAGAGGTATTCTAGCACCGCTGTTTCCAAACAAATCATCATAGTCCCTTCGATACAAAGATCATAAGACCCACGATGTCGCCTCCGAATACATGATCTTGACCTCGATTGTCGCCTACGAAAATGATGATACCCTTCGAATGTGCTAGGATACTTCCTACAAGTTGCTTTCTATGACCATCCGATGTCCTTCGAATGTCCCGCTTACATCCAACGAATGGAGCTACCTACTAACTAATGGTATGGCTAGGCTATTCTAAAGGAACGAGAAGTACAACAAATGACCAATTCTCGAGGGTAAATAAGTCTTTAGTTGCTCGCCTATCAAATACTTTTCACACCACACTATTTTTCAAAGTTCAAATTCTTTTCAAACAAAACATTTCCAACACTTTGTATACACCCTACATGAGTCATTACAAAGTCAAAGCGAAATGCCTTCTTTTCAAAACATCTTTGTCAAACACACGTAAAGCAATTTAAAAAGTGATCTAGAGCAACTAAGAGCCCAGATAACTACGGATGGAAAGGGGTGCTAATACCTTCCCTTTCATAACCATTCTCCGAACTCTAATCTAACGGGTCTTTTTCTCTACTTTTACCTCCCTTAATGGATAAAAATAAAAGTCGGTGGCACTCTTGCTATCCGCACATTTGATACAAAATCCTATAAAGTCACCACCGACACAAACTGAGATCCTGTTAGAAGGATCCGGAGCCCGCTTCAATCTCCGGGTCAGAATAAAAGATGAGGTTTCCTCCGATGCCCTATCCGACCAAGTTTCAGTCCGGATACTGCTGGGAAATTGTCATACCCCAAAATTTGCCCTCCATCTACTCAAGAGATTTCATACATCCAGACTAAGGTTCCTCAAGAGTCGATCGACAAACTCTCTTATACAATCAACCCAAACTAGGTTTGGTATCTCTGTGGTAAGATGGACTTCCAACATCTCCAATGGTCTTCATGCCTCCTCATGTGCTTCAAAGATTCTCCATGTCAAGTTTCAAGCCTCACAAGTCAAGTTTCCTCGCATAATTGCTCGATGGTCGAAAATCAACAGATTGACAAAAGTCAATCTGGTCAACATACAATCAAACTTCATAATTTTTGGTCAACATCCTCATTTTGAAGTTACATTCATCATTTGATCAAGGGTTGATCATGATTCATCAAGAAAACTCAAGATTTGCTCAAAAGTCAAACTTTCTAAATTAGGTTTCTAGGTAAAGTCAACCAACTTTGACCGATCATAACTTTCATACTTTCTCGTAAATTTTCCACCACCTCTTGTTTTGAAGGAAATTCAATTTCTACAACTTCATGTATCACAAGAATGTCCAAAAATGCTTCATTTGAGAGGTATAGCTCAAACATTACGTGTCATTTTCAAAGTCAACAAAAGTCAACTTTTTGTTTGAAGATATATTGAGCATGGTAACTCCAATTGAGATGAGACCAAAAGTTTGGTTAGAGGACTCTTAGAGCTTCCAAAAGTCCAAGAACACTCAAAATGTGGAAAATTGAGCAAGATACACCATTCACAAGTTGGGCAATTTTGAAAGAATGCACAAAGAGAGATACTCTAAAATCAAATTTTTGCAAACGGGCTTGCTTTTTCTTCTTCCAAACTTATTCCTCATGCAATTAGGAATATCCAAGCCCAATGCCATGAATTTTTGATTTATTTTTCTATTTAATTTTGAATTTATTCATTTAAATACAAATTAAATTTTAAAATAAATTATAAAATCAAAATTAATTGAAAGATTGATTTTATTCCTGAGACTCAAGTAACTCACCAAAGTCCAAAGAATTTCAAATTTGACAAAAATGGCAAGATTGGATTGAATTGATTGTTTGAAAATTTGATTTTATACAAAATCAAATTTGATTTTCATTGAATGGTGATTGATTTGCCAATAATGATCCCAAATCCATCCAAAGACTTATATCTGATGCATACCAATCAAAAGAGAACGAAAAAATTGGCTCAAGAACCCTAACCTAACTCAAAAAATCCGTGACCTTCAAGCTATTGGCAATCATACTTCCAGCCATTTTCAATTGATTTTGAGGTGTCCAATACATTCCTTGACATCTCCGTAATCGATCCGCACTTCTTACATCATTCAAAACTATCAAGAATCCATCAAACACGATTTCGGTTTGTTCTTGTTTTTCCAAAATCGATTTATTTTTCATGCATTATTAACACTTTTTGATTGTTTGTTCATGATCAAGATCAAGTTTGTAAGCTATCCGGTAGCCCAATTGGTTTTAGTGACTCGAAACTAAAATCACCATGGCTAGGTTTTTTGGTTTCAATTAGGTTTCTTCAAACAGAAAATGGACCAAACTAAGCATACCGAGTGACGTGGGATGAAAACGAATCGATACATGTATTCACAATGCATTTATATTACGTGTATGTGGTTTTTGATTTTGCCAGGGCTTGTAGCGACGAAGAAAGACCGACGCTAACTTTTGAAAATTCAAACTGAGGAAGACGGTTTGGCGCGAGACAGGCAACTGTGGCATGACGCGTGCTTGTAATCCGCTCGCTCCGCTTTCGCGATACGCGTATGCTCTGCATCGATGGCAAAGGCGTGGTCTTGTGAGAGGAATGTCTCCAGTTCGATCCCTGGCCATGACATTTGATTTTTCACAAGTTTGCAAACTTTTTTCTATTTTTCTATTTTTATTTAATATTTTCATATTATTTTAATTTCTTTTCATATTTTTATTTCATGCATTAAAAATACCAAAAATATTTTTTCCTTTTGCATTTATTTTCTGAAAATCTTTATTTAATTTAATAAATTAAAAAATACAATTTTTGCATGCATATTTATTTTTATTCATATTTTTGCATTTAAATCACATTTAATTAGTTTTAATTATTAAATTGCATCCAAAAATCCAAAATTTATTTTAGCATATTTATATTATTTCCAAGATGTAATAATTTTCATATAAAATTTTCATTTTTCTAACATTTTTCTCTTGTTCGATTCATATCGTATTTTCCGATTTCTCATTCCTTTACAGTGTCGATCCGATTCCACATTCTTTCTTTATCATTTTATTTTTCAATAATGTAACTGCTCATGGGATGTAATAGTTTAAATTAGGTTTTATTTTCCGCAAGTTTAAATTATGTATCTGCCCTGCTAGTTAGGTTCTAACTAAACTTTTAGAACCTTAATTGACCCATCTTGGCCATTGAAGGTAGTGAGATGGCCGGCTTTGGTGTAGACCGAGGTTGGTTGATACCGATGCTACGCCATTGAGATTAGACTTTGGGACATTTTCGATCGACCACTGGCCGTATTGAAATAAGTGCCTACGAGAAAGATCCTGATGTGAGATTCCTAGAACCCTAAGCATTATTATAGGACAGATGAACCAACTCAAACTTTGGTAGGGTAATCACCTATACCTCATGCAAGCCTTAAACCTAGGCTCATTGTGTGAATTGTTTGTGTGCAACATGACATCATGACATCATTCGCATTGCATATCATTTCTAACTATTTCAAGGACCTAGGATTTATCTTTGCTCTGCTTTGTAGGAATTATGGCTTCTAGAAAGACTATCCGAATCAACTTCACGGGTATCCCTTCTCACCAAAGAATTGGTTTTCAAATTTCTCACCATGCCCAGCCTATCAAAAGACATGGTTATCTACTTGATTTGGTTATCTGTTTTGAAGAAGATATGATGTATGTCCTATTTGCTTCTTCGATCCGAAACACCATTGCTTTACATCTCTGATTATCGCTTGTTCCTACCTTGAAGAGTTCTAAGCTACTGGGTACCTATTCTTGACCAAATGCCATTCACCGTTTAGAAAAGGTTCCTAGGTACTAAGACATTGCATCGCCTTTACATCTTAAGCTGCTCGACATCAAGCCAATTGGGAAACAAGAAGGAGTTAAGGGTTTACTTTCAAGTTTCTAATTAAGAAAGCCCGAATTCCTCAAAGTTATGAGTTTCCATGCATTTGAGAACATTGTGGCCTTATTAATTTATGGTTTGGTTCTATTTCCTAACTCGGATCAATTCATAGATATCAATGCCATCAAGTTGTTCCTCACCCGCAATCCCGCGCCTACTTTACTTGGAGATATTCTACATTCTTCCACACTGCATTACTAAGAGACAAGGAACTCTCATGTGTTGGTACCGCTACTTTCAAGGTGGTTTATTTCAGACCTTCCTCGCTTTTGAAGAATGAACAAAGGTCGAGATGGTCTCAAAGATTGATGTCACTCTCTCATTCCGATATCCGTTGGAATCTTTTCTCTCAAAAGGACTTCACATTCATCGAGCTCAGGAGAATTTCTAATGTACCACCTGGTATGGGAGGTATTACTTACAACCCTTCTAGCTTTACGCCGCTTTGTTTTGCTCAAGAGATGGTCCACATGATATGCTTCTCCAAGATGTTGTGTTCGACTACAATCACGATCTCCAAAATTACCGATTTAAGGTTTATACACGCTGGGGCATGGTAAAGAAGATCGATACCAAGACTTTGGGGAACCAAACTCCATTCCTTGGGAACCTTACCTCAAATGGGTGCGAGCTCGAGCTCAAAACCTCATGATGCCATTCACTGCTCTACCAAGAATTATGGAACCCTATAGGTGACATACCCATAACGTTCTCCATCCCGACATGCCTACCGATTTTGAAGACTGAAGAGATCCCGGATTCAGCCAAGGAAGAGAGGGATACCTTTGAAGCTCAAGTTATGCAAGCGAGAAGAAAGTGTTAGAGTTGACCAAGCTACTTCACGAGGAGCAAACATCAACGCTACATCGGCACCAAGAGGAAGCGCCATGGGAGACTTAGAGCTTTAGGATGTTTATGTTTTCTTTATTGTTTCAACTATCTCTTGTACTTAAAAAGAAAAAAAAGAATAATAAAAAGAGTACTAATAAATGTTTGTTCATTGCTTGTTTAACAAATTTAAATCTCTAAGGTCCTTGAAAACATTGCATTGCATTCGCATAAACATTGCATAGCATAGCATAACATTGCATCATGTGTACATTGAGATTGGTTTTCATTTGCTCGCTATTTATTTTAGCGTAAATGGCTCTTGAACAGATCACAAAGATCTTCAAGCCCGTAATGCCTGGCCAAAGCAGATGTTCACCAGCTTGGTCCAAGGCCAAGAAGATTTGAAGAAGCTCATCAACAAGAAGAAGAAGGTTGTTGGTCCTCAACATGGGCGACGCTACAAAGGTGGTCCTAAGGTCACCAGATTGATCTCTCAAGGAAGTGTCCATACCGAGGAAAGTAACAAGGTGATGGTGAAGGCAACACCGAGCTTGAGAAGAACTATGATGATGGCCAATACTCTAATGAAGATGACAAATACAAGCAACTTGAAGATCATCCAATGTGTGGAAAACTCAAGATGTCCGGCTGAATTTTGATGATCCGAGTCTCGTCCTCGTGTTGTGATTCCTCCCAAGTTCAAAGTTCCCACTTTGCTAAGTATGATGGCGGTCTTGCCCAAAGTCGCATTTGAAGTCCTATGTCCGTAAGATCAATCCCCACACCGATGTAAAGTTGTGGATGCACTATTTTCAAGAGAGTTTGTCCTAACTCAATGGAGTGGTATTATTAGTTAGAGAATGACCGTATCCATACTTGGAGTGACTTGGCCGATGCTTTCATGCATGCGATGAGTACAATGTCAATTGACACCCACTGCATGCAATTACAAAGCATGTCTATGGGTCGTGATGAGAAGTTCAAGGAGTATGCTCGTGTGAGAGATTTAGCACAGTAGTTCAACCACCCTTGTCCAATAGGGAGTTGGTTGATATGTTCATGGGGACACCGACAGCCCATTCTTCAATCATCCGATTGAAACTCTTCACCGGATTCACCGAATGATATTGACAAAGCGAGCGATCGGGGTCGTATCAAGAGTGGAAAGATTCAAATAGACATCTTCAAATCGCCAAGAGATCCTTTGGTGGTAAGAAAGAAGCCAATGCCGTATGGTCGAAAAGCCGAGCCAAGACCGACCGTGCTCAACTGGGGGGCATTGTGATCTCCAATCCTACATCAAGACAACCTCAACGAGACAACGCTGCAACCGTAACGCGCCACGAAGACAGCTTTTAAGATCAACATGCCTTGTCGCAAGCCTTGCAACACATGTTGAAAGCAGAGTCGACACTGAGGGATCCTCCTCGAATGTCAACACTTCCTCTCCGAGATACAATCCTAATGCTAAGTGTGCTTACCATTCCAATAACCCGTGACATAGTAATCGACAATTGTTGGGCTTTCAAGAACAAGATTCAAGATATGATCAAGCTAAGCATTGAGTTTGATCCTCCCGCTGAGACCAATGTGATCAACGCGCCTATGCCTAATCATGACAAGAGTTCCAATGTCACAGGATGATACTTATGTTTTCAACATAGATGACTTGACCATTCCTCCGATGATCAGAAGAATTTGTTAAGTCGGTGTCAACCTGTGATGCCCAGAGAATCGCTGCGTGCCCGCCTCCGCACTGATGGTCAGGTTTCAGAAGACGGTTCAAAGGCATGATGAATAACCGTGAGATACTATTTCAAACCACCGTGCGGTCGGTGAAGAAATGTCTGTTGAAGATTGACAATGCGAATGAAACAACACCATCTGTGGGATACCTTGGGGCAGCCAAGTGGAAAGTATGATTACATGGTGAAGTACACTGCTCCCGAGAGCTACAAGATTCCTATTGAAGATGTGTAAGCGACGGACGGGGTGACGATTTCCGTAAGATTATGCCGATGTTAATACAATAAGGATTTCCTCACGATCCTCGTGCCTAGAGTGGCACCTCTCATCATCACTTCTCCAAGGCCGCCCGTATTCCTCCGATAAAGCTATCCTTGGAATTATGGATCGAGGTTTACTATCATGGTGTCAAGCAAGACCCTCTCACCATTGAAGATCTAACCATCAAAGCTACCATTCCCGACATTGACAACATCACCGGATCTAGTAAGGTGACCGAACCCAAGAGTATTCTCTCCATATCTCTCCTCCAAAGACACCGCGACTCCAAAGCATTCCAACTGCTCAACCCATTCCCCAAGCTAGAGGAAAGAACCAAGAACTCATCCCGCCAACCGTAGTACCAAAGGAAGTTATCAAGACACCTCCAAACAAGAAATGGAGGAAATTCAAGATTATCAAGAAGAGTGACTACAATGTTGTGGAACATGGGACAGACCATCCAAAATTCCATGCTTGCTCGCCTTGTGTTCGAGGCTCATGCTAACGCCTTGGTGAAGTTTCAAGAATGCCCATGTACCGCAAGAGACTACCACGACGCTCAAGTTTGTATTGCTAGCCTGGCCGCCAACAACGCCTAGGCTTCTCTCGATGTCGATTTGACTCTTCCCGAAAGAAACACAACAAAGCCTTGCACATCTCTGAATGCAAGGGCACTACACTGTCTCATGTTTTGCTGACACCGGTTCGCCTCGAATATCCTACCAAGATCGCTGATCGACTTGATGTCGAGGGTTGGTTTCAGACCCGACATAATCGTGAGAGCTTTGATGGTTCTAAGCGAACGGTACTTGGAGAGCTCACGCTGTCTAAAGTCGGTTCCCCACTTTTGACTCCACTTTCTTTGTCATGGACATCCGTCCACCCTCTCTGCCTACTTGACGCCTCGATACATGGGCAAGGCCACATTTCCACCGCCTTCAAACCAATACCCGTGAAAGGGAAGGTTGTTACAAGATGTGGTGAAGAGGAATATATGGTCACCATCTACACATTCCGCTATCTCGAGATGGAGGGTGAATTCTTCGAGACCACCCGCAAGCTTTTGAAACAATACCCGTAGTCATGCCTGCTGACTCTCCTGCCACCCCGGTTACACCAGCTCCGCCTAGGATGGCCTCACGAAAGATGCCTGCCGCAAGAAGGTAGTTCTATTTGGGGTCGTCCCCGATCTTCCTTTCAAATCCGACAAGACCGGTTTAGGCTTCACCATCAAGGGTCGAAGATGATACGCCGCGAACGTGCCGCCAACTTCCTTTCCGTGACGCCGAGTGGAATCCATGCTATAGAAGACGACCACCACGACTTCGACATCGCAAGTGGATCTTCCCAACTCCGATCAGGGCTCAAGAATTGGAAGATCAAGACGCCATACCAATCTCCTTTAGCCGTGAGTAATTGCTCTTGTTTTGTTTTGTTGATTTTTATGTTTTGAACAATAAACTTTGAAAGCCTAGTGCCTTACCCGGCATCATGGCTCGCTTAAGGGTTATTATCTCGTTGATTGCGATTTTCATTCAATAAATCGTTGACTTTTGCATTCAATTGTTTGTTTTCTTTCTTTACTTTATCACCCCTTCAAAAGCTATGTGTTTCTTACACACACCCACGTGATACACGCAGTAATCACTCCGAATCAGTTAATAATGCTATGTGCAAATATGACTTCGATAATCCGATCTACCAAGTCAAGATGAAAGTGAGGAAGATTGTGAAGTGCCAGGAGAACTTTCCGATCATACAAAGAAGAAGAGCGAGTTATACAACCCACACAAGAGCAAGTCGAGGTTGTGAATTTGGGTAACCGACGAAGAAGTAGATCAAGATAGGAGCGGTCTTGAGAACAGCAGTTAAAGAAAGGTTGGTTCAGATGCGAGACTATATTGAGGTTTTTGGGTCATACAAAGACATGCCGGTTTAGACATTGATATTGTGGTACACCGATTGCCGATAAAAGAAGGTTTTCTCCCAAGAAATGTAGGTTCACGATGGCCCCGAGATGTCGAGAAAATCAAAGCCAAGTTATGAAGAGTCAATGGTTTTTAGTCACATTTATCCACAGTTGCTAATGTGGTGCCCGTGCTCAAGAAGGATGGTAAAGTACGAATGTGTGGATTATAGATCCGAACAAAGCAAGTCCGAAAGACGATTTCCACTTCCTCATATTGATGTTCGTTGACAACACCGTCAAAGATAAGGTTTTCCTTCATGGATGGTTTCTCCTACATAATCGATCAAAATGGCTCAAGACATGGAGAAGACTACTTTGTTACACAACGGGCACTTTTCGCTACAAGGTTATGCCGCTCGGATCAAGAACGCGCGCCACTTATCGCATATGGTGACATTGTTTCATGACATGATTCATCACGAGATAGAGGTCTACGATTTACATGATAGCTCGATCACGATCAAGAAGAACATCTTGATCATTTGCGTAAACTGTTCGATGGTTGAAGAAGCATGATTGAGACTTAATCCCAACAAGTGCACCTTGGAGTCGATCCGAAACTCTTAGGGTTTGTTGTTAGTGGAAAAGGTATTGAGGTTGACCCCGCCAAGGTTAAAGCTATTCAAGAGATGCTACCCCGCAGAAGGAAGTCGAGGTTTCGCCGATTAAATTACATTGCTGATTCATTGCACACCTAACGCTACTGTGAGCCAATCTTCAAGTTACTTAAGAAAGATCAAGTAGTGGAATGGAACGACGATTGCCGATCGCTTTTGACAAAATCAAGGAGTACCCTCGTAATCCTCCTATTCCGATGCCACCATCAAGGAAGACCTCTTATCATGTACTTGACAATGTTAGAGAACTCAATGGGTGTGTGTTGGGGCAACATGACGAGTCCGTCGAAAAGAGCATGCAATATACTACCTTAGCAAAAGTTTACCGATCGTGAAACAAGATACTCACAATGAGAAAACTTGCAACGCTTGGTCATTGCTCACGACTAAGACAAGATATGTTGACCACACTACTTTGTTGATTTCAAGATGGATCCGATAAAATACATATTTGAGAAACCATTTCTCCCGAAGAATAGCAAGATGGCAAATGATCTTGACCGAATATTGACATCCAAGACACTTCTCGTAAAGCGATCAAAGGAAGTGTAGTAGCCGATCATTTGGCTCATCGTCAGATGACTATCGCCTATGCAGCTCAATTTCCGCAAGATGTTTTACTAGTCACGATTGGAAGAACTGTGCCCGCACGAAGGACCCGAACAAGGATCCCGATGGACTATGGTCTTTGATGGAGCCTCAAACGCACTTGGCAATGGCATGGCGCCATCATTACATCCCCACAAAGTGACACACGCCTTTCACCGCCAGATTATGTTTCAACAGACTAACAACATGGCCGAGTACGAAGCGGCATCATGGGTCTTAAAGTCGCTATTGACTTAAGAATCAAGTTCTTACAAGTGTATGGAGACTCAATTTTAGTGATCACCGACATAGGCGAGTGATACGGCATCCGAATCTCATTCCATATCGAGAGCATGTTCGAGTTTGATCCCCATCAAGAGATTACTTTCAATCATATTCCACGAGAAGAGAATCAATATCGACGCTTAGCTACTATGTCATCTATGTTCAAGGTTAGATGGGACAACGAGGCTCCTGCATCATCATTGAGAAGTTCGACCAACCAACATATTGTTGTGAGCTTGATACGTAGAGAAACCTTGGTACTACGACGTGAAGAGGTATCTGAGGACTCGTGAATATCCCAGGGCATCTCATAATGATAAGAAGTTCATGAGAAGATTTGCCCAAATTCTTTCTCAAGAACGGCATCTTATACAAGCGCAACCACGACTTGTGTTTATCTTAGACCGTAAAACAGAATGCGTATCATGGAAGAGTTACAAGGAAGATTTGGTACTCACTCCAAAGGACACACCATGGCTAAGAAGATTTTGAGAACAAGTTACTATTGGTCCACCATGGAAGTCGATTGTCACCGCTATGCTCGATCTTGTCACAAGTGCCGATATATGCCGACAAAGTACACGACCTCCAAGACTCCAATGTTCTAACCTCCTTGGCCTTTGCAATGTGGGCATTGACATGATCGGAGAAATCAAGCCCACAGCCCAATGGACATCGCTTCATCCTTGTGGCAATTGATATTTCACCAAGTGGGCTCTCGCTCGATCTCATACCAAGAATGTTGTGGCTCGATTCATCAAACATAACTTATCTCGTTTGATGGCACTTTAAAGGATTATCACAGATAACGGCTCTAATCTCAACAACAAGATGATCACCGAACTCGCACGTAATTCAAGATCAAGCATCACAACTCTTCTCCTTATCGGCCTAAGATGAATGGCGCATGGAAGCCGCCAACAAAAACATTAAGAAGATTATACGAAGATGACAATGACTTACAAGGATTGGCATGAGATGTTACCATTTGCTCTTCATGGTTATCGACCATCAGACGAACATCCACTGTGGGCAACCCCTTCTCTGTGATACGGTATGGAAGCCGCCTTACCCATCGAGGTTCGGATACCTCAACCGTAGTCCTCCCAGAGGCAGTTAGGCGAAGACGATGGGTCCGCATCGCCGACCGCATTAATTTGATTGATGAGAACGACTATCCATCCGCCACGGATGATTTATCGTAACGAATGATCGAGCATTTAACAAGAAGGTCAAGCACCGAGTCTACCAAGTCGGTGATCTAGTAGTCAAGCGCATCATTCTTCCACAAGGTGATCCTGTGGGCAAATGGACTCCCACCCATGAGGGACCATTTGTAGTCAAAACAAGTTTTTCTACGAGCTATGATACTTAGCACCATGGATGGTGAAGACTTCCCACACCCCGTGAACGCAGACATAGTCAAAAATACTACGATAAAGAGACCCGCTAGGTCGACAACCTAGGCAAAAATAGGGCATCCTCGGCGAACAAAAAGGTTCGGCAAAAGTGAAGGATATATAAAAAATGTACACCTAAGTCGAAAACCCGAAAAGGCGGCTTCAAAAAAGGGTATCCCTAGACTAAAACCCGAAAGGGCGGTCTAGGCAAAAGTTAGGATTTAAGCGCACGACTATGTCTCTTCCAGATCACCGCCTTCCACTACTATCAGATTCAATTCAAATGGCGAAGATCACCTACTCACTTTCTACGACAAGGAGATGAGATAGTGAAATATATGAGTACTAGCATAGTTGGAACTTAACGAGATTGTTTCCAGATAGCTTTTACTTTTCTTGTGTATAAACAACTTGGCCATACGCCACCTTTTCAAATAAACGCAAGCTTCTTTCTCTTTACAATTTCGTGTTGTTATTTGCAATAAGTCCAACGCTTGCTTTGAATGACTATACGATTTGACAATAAGAATCTAATCACAAACATATAAAAGTGAACATACAAAAGTACTTACTACAGTTCCAGAATTGAGATGACGATAAAGTCACCAAAGCATTCCCCACAGCATGATCCCCAAAGGTGTCACTCACAACACAACTCTCCCCAAGAGCAAAAGGGAATCCACGAGCAAGAATTCCACTCAACTAAGTAAAGTTACATCGCCTCCAAGCAAGAACACCTCACCCCAAATAAGGTATTTATCCCCTGACATCTCTCACTCCTTTCCTTTTCCCCAACAAAGATTCGCACCCAAAACTTCAAGGCATCGGAGGAAACTACATCTTCATTCCCCACCGAGATTACAACGGATTCTCGACTCTTCCAACTGTGTTTCCCAAGAACTATCAAATGCTCTCCAATGAGATCTACACTCAGACCCCTAAATTTCCTCAAGCAGATCTACATACAAGGTCCCCAACGGATCGCCTCCGTGTTCTCCTCAGCAGGTCTATATGTGAGATCTCCAACAACTAGCTTCTCAAATCTCTACCTTCCTCAACAATATCTAGGCCCAAGACTTGGTCGATAGCTGACGGAGGAATCCTGGATATCTTTCTTCTCTTCAAAAGCAGGTTCTCACCCACCCAATCTCCGCCAAATCGAAATTCTCAAGGTAAAATCCGTGATCTTCTTCAAGATGGATATGTTTTGAAATACCACAACATCTATCATTCATACATTACTCATAAGTCATAATTCATGCATATGTCATTCATACACCGTCATGCATCATACTTTGCATAAAGCTAACAAATATTCTATCAAAGTTCCTCTTGTTTTCCAAAACAGTAATACCACTTCGACGCAAACAGTCCAGATTAAGCCCCCAACCGACGGAAAACTATCTCAAAGACCGCCTTGGTTGTCCTCCGACGATCGGTCCAGATTAAGCCCCAACCGACGGAAAACTATCTCGAAGACCGCTTGGTTGTCCTCCACGATCGGTCCAGATTAAGCCCGAATCGACGGAAAACTATCCGAAGACCCGGTTATCCTCCGATAAAGTGCAATGGATCAACACCCATGCACAAAGTGGAAGCTATCCACATTTTTGCCAACTACAATCTCCTTAGTAATCAAGACGAAGATTTATTCTCGATTCCATTATCACAAGAACTACGTAGTCTAGCGTGACCCGCTTGCCTTGATGGCATCTTAAGCCCATCTCCGACTACTTATCAACAAGGCTTCACTTTCGAACGCCGATATATGGTTAAAAATCAATACAAACCAATAACTTCATTCAAAAAATGAACACGAAGTCTAACGATGACTCCCTCCGATGGCATCTTAAGCCCATCCCTTCAATCCTCCCATCGACATTCTCGATTCTAGCTGCACGACCATCTTCCAAATAAGTATCCAGCTTCTCCAAATGGCATCTAGAAGCCCATTCCCCGCATCATCCACCAACAATGGTGCAAATTTTCGTGTGTATTCGAGTGTTCAATCATCTTCTACTTTCGTGTCACGAAAGACAAGCGTGTCAATCTAACCTTCCAAAGACAAGAAGATTGAACAGGGCAGCTGTCATACCCCAAAATTTGCCCTCCATCTACTCAAGAGATTTCATACATCCATACTCAAGGATTCCTCAAGAGTGATCGACAAACTCTCTCCTAGACAATCAACCCAAACTAGGGTTTGGTATCTCTCGTAAGATGGACTTCCAACCTCCAATGGTCTTCATGCCTCCTCATATGCTTCAAAGATTCTCCATGTCAAGTTTCAAGCCTCACAAGTCAAGTTTCGCATAATTGCTCGATGGTCGAAAATCACCATTGGACAAAAGTCAATGTGGTCAACATACAACAAACTTCATAATTTTGGTCAACATCCTCATTTTGAAGTTACATTCATCATTTGATCAAGGGTTGATCATGATTCATCAAGAAAACTCAAGATTTGCTCAAAAGTCAAACTTTCTAAATTAGGGTTTCTAGGTGAAAAGTCAATCAACTTTGACCGATCATAACTTTCTCATACTTTCTCGTAAATTTTTCCACCACCTCTTGTTTTGAAGGAAATTCAATTTCTACAACTTCATGTCTCACAAGAATGTCCAAAAATGCTTCATTTGAGAGGTATAGCTCAAAACATTACAGTGTCATTTTCAAAGTCAACAAAAGTCAACTTTTGTTTGAAGATATATTGAGCATGGTAACTCCAATTGAGATGAGACCAAAAGGTTGGTTAGAGGACTCTTAGAGCTTCCAAAAGTCCAAGAACACTCAAAATGTGGAAAATTGAGCAAGATACACCATTCACAAGTTGGGCAATTTTGAAAGAATGCACAAAGAGATACTTCTAAAATCAATTTTTGCAAATGGGCTTGCTTTTTCTTCATCCAAACTTATTCCTCATGCAATTAGGAATATCCAAGCCCAATGCCATGAATTTTTGATTTATTTTTCTATTTAATTTTGAATTTATTCATTTAAATACAAATTAAATTTTAAAATAAATTATAAAATCAAAATTAATTGAAAGATTGATTTTATTCCTCTGAGACTCAAGTAACTCACCAAAGTCCAAGAAATTTCGAAATTTGACAAAATGGCAAGATTGGATTGAATTGATTGTTTTGAAAATTTGATTTTATAAAAATCAAATTTGATTTTCATTGAATGGTGATTGATTCTTGCCAAAATGATCCAAATCCATCCAAGATTTATATCCGATGCATACCAATCAAAAGAGAACGAAAAATTGGCTCAAGAACCCTAACCTAACTCAAAAAATCCGACCTTCAAGCTATAAGCAATCATACTTCCACTGCTTTCAATTGATTTTGAGGTGTCCAATACATTCCTCGACATCTCCGTAATCGATCCACACTTTACATCATTCAAAACTATCAAGAATCCATGAAACACGATTTTGGTTTGTTCTTGTTTTTCCAAAATCGATTGCTTTTCGCAATATTAACACTTTTGATTGTTTGTTCATGATCAAGATCAAGTTTGCAAGCTATCCGGTAACCAATTGTGTTTTAGTGACCTGAACGAAAATCACCATGGCTAGGTTTTCTCGTTTCGAATTAGGTTTCTTCAAACAGAAAATGGACCAAACTAAGCATACCAGAGGATCGATGAAAACGAATCGATACATGTATTCACAATGCATTTATATTACGTGTATGTGGTTTTTGATTTTGCCAGGGCTTGTAGCGTCGAAGAAAGACCGACGCTAACTTTTGAAAATTCAAACTGAGGAAGACGAAGTTTGGGCGGAGACGAGGCAACTGTAATGACGCGTGTTTGAATCCGCTCGCTCCGTTCGCTGACACGTTGCTCCTGATCGATGTAAAGGCGTGGGCTTGTGAGAGGAATGTCTCCAGTTCGATCCCTGGCCATGACATTTGATTTTTCACAAGTTTGTAAACTTTTTTCTATTTTTCTATTTTTATTTAATATTTTCATATTATTTTAATTTCTTTTCATATTTTTATTTCATGCATTAAAAATACCAAAAATATTTTTTCCTTTTGCATTTATTTTCAGAAAATCTTTATTTAATTTAATAAATTAAAAAATACAATTTTTGCATGCATATTTATTTTTATTCATATTTTTGCATTTAAATCACATTTAATTAGTTTTTAATTATTAAATTGCATCCAAAAAATCCCAAAAATTTATTTTAGCATATTTATATTATTTCCAGCATGTAATAATTTTTCATATAAAATTTGCATTTTTCTAACATTTTTCTCTTGTTCGATCATATCGTATTTTCCGATTTCTCATTCCTTTACTGTGTTGATCCGATTCAGATTATTCTTTCTTTATCATTTTTTCAATAATGTAACTGCTCAGGATGTAATAGTTTAAATTAGGTTTTTATTTTCCGAAGTTTAAATTATGTATCTCGCCTCAAAGCCTTGTAATAGCAGTAGGATTTACCTTCCGCATCTTTACATTCCGTGATTTTAATTTCCGCACCCTATCAATTGCTAGTAACTAGGCGTGTATGGCAAGACTAAAATTGAACATAGCCCACTAACTTCAAGATAAAATATCCAAATCAACACACTTCTTCACACACGCACCCTTAGGGTAATTCTCTCGCTGCCTTTGCGAATTCAAAATGGTCATGTCCTCTAACGTAGAGGTATTCTAGCACCGCTGCTTCCAAACAAATCATCATAGTCCCTTCGATACAAAGATCATAAGACCCACGATGTCGCCTCCGAATACATGATCTTGACCCGATTGTCGCCTACGAAAATGATGATAGTCCTTCGAATGTGCTAGGATACTTCCTACAAGTTGCCTTCTATGACCATCTGATGTCCCTTCGAATGTCCCGATTACATCCAACGAATGGAGCTACCTACTAACTAATGGTATGGCTAGCGCTATTCTAAAGGAACGTAGAAGTACGAAAACGACCAATTCGAGTGGGTAATAAGTCTTTAGTTGCTTGCTCTAAACCAAATGCTTTTCACACCACACACTCTTTTCAAAGTTCAATTTCTTTCCAAAATAACAAAACATTTCTGAACACTTTGTATACACTCCTACATGAGTCATTACAAAGTCAAAGCGAAATGCATCTTTCAAAACATTTTTTGTCAAACACACGTAGCAATTTTAAAAGTGATCTAGAGCAACTAAGAGCCTGTAGATAACTACGGATGGAAGGGTGCTAATACCTTCCTTTTCATAACCATTCTCCGAACTCGTAATCTAACGAAGGTCTTTTTCGTACTTTTACCTTCCTTAATTGATAAAATAAAAGTCGGTGGCGATCTTGCTATCCGCACATTTGATACAAAATTCCTACAAAGTCGGGCTTCACCGTATCACGAAATGATGACCCACGAGACATCTACCGGGGATACCTTCACGGTGATGAATCATTACCGTTGGAAATCGTTGTCACGTGGTTTCGGCCGAGTGGAATCACTGCTTTGACCAACGACAACGATATCAAAAAAGTTTGTCGCGACATACACCTGTGATCATGCCTCATGGGAAAATGTTTTGTGACTTTGCCGTCATCTCACCCTGAGCCCGTAGTAATTACTTTTTGTATGTTCACTTTCAAGATGTTCATGAATAGATTTTTATTGTCGATATATAATCATTCAGCAAACGCTGACTTTATGCAAACAACAATGTTGAAAAATTGTAAAGAAAGAACTTGTATTAATTTGAAATGCGCGATGGCCAAGTAATTTGTATACAAGAGAAGTAAAAGCTATGCTGAACAATCAAGTAAGTTCCAACTATGCTAGTACTCATATTTCAACATCTCATCATCTCCTCGCTGCAGAGAAAGTGAGTAGATCGATCTCGCCATTTGAATCTGAATGCCGATAGTAGTCAAGAAGTGATCCTGACGACATAGTCGCACGCTTAAATCCTCAACTTTGCCTGCCTCCTTTCTGGGTTTTCACCACCGGATACCTTTTTGCCCAAGCCGCCTTTTCGTGTTTTCGACTGGTCGTGCATGTTTTGATATATCCCACTTTTGCCCGAACCCTTTGGTTCGCCAGATGTCTTATTTTGCCTAGGTCACCACCCAATGGGTCTCTTTTATGAGTATTTTTGACTATGTCCCGCTCATGGTGGTGGAAGTCTTCACCATCCATGGTGCTAGTATCATAGTCACGAAAATACTGCCTCGACTACAAATGCCCCTCATATGGGAGTCCATTTTCCTCGATCACCTCAGGAAGAATGATGCGCCTGACTACTAGATCCTAACTTGGTAGACCTTGTCGGATTTCTTTTAAAGTAAAAGCTCTCGATCATTCGCTTCGATAGATCTCGTCCATGGCACATGGACGCGAGTCGCTTCATCAATCAAATTAATCTGTCAAGGCGAGTCTAGATCCAATCATCTTCACCTAACTCACGCCCCGGAGGACTCGTCGAGGGTATCCGAACCGACGGGCGTAACCGCCCATACCGTGATACAAGAGAGGAAGGGTCGCTTCCTATCGATGTTCGTATAGTGCGATAACCATGAAGAGTAAATGGTAACATCTCATGCCAACTTAAGTCACCGCCATCTTCTCAGAGTTTTAATGTTCTTGTCAAGGCCCATCGCGCCATTCATCTTAGGCCGATATGGACAAGAATTGTGATGCTTGATCTCGAATCGTGCAGAGTTCTATGATCATCTTATTGTTGAGATTAGAGCCATTATCCGTGATAATCCTTCGTGAGAGTGCCATACCCATATATGATTATGCCGCATTTAATCGAGCCACAACATTCTAGGTATCAGATGCTAACGAGGCCGCTCACCCATTTGGTGAAATAGTCAATCGCCACAAGGACTAAACGATGTCTGGAAGTGTGGCTTGATTTCTCCAATCATGTCAATGCCCCACACTTAAAGGCCAAGGAGATGTTAGAACATTCGTAGGTACGTGCACTTTGCCTGCATATTGTCATACCCCAAAATTTTCCCTCCATCTTCTCAAGATATTTCATACATCCATACTCAAAGATCCCTCAAGGGTCGATCTGACAAACCCTCTCCTAGACAATCAACCCAAACTAGGTTTCATTCGTGTCAAGATGGACTTCCAACATCTCTAATGGTCTTCATGCCTCATATGCTTCAAAGATTCTCCATGACAAGTTTCAAGCCTTACAAGTAAAGTTTCCCGCACAATTGTCAGATGGTCGAAAATCAATCAGACGATGTAAAGTCAATCGTAACAACATACACAAACTTCATAATTTTTGGTCAACATCCTCATTTTGAAGTTACATTCATCATTTGATCAAGGGTTGATCATGATTCATCAAGAAAACTCAAGATTTGCTCAAAAGTCAAGCTTTCTAAATTAGGTTTCTAGATGAAAAGTCAATCGAACTTTGATCGATCATAACTCTTCATACTTTCGTAAATTTTTCCACCACCTCTTTGTTTTGAAGGAAATTCAATTTCTACAACTTCATGTCTCACAAGAATGTCCAAAAATGTCATTTGAGAGGTATAACCAAAACATTACAGGTCATTTTCAAAGTCAACAAAAGTCAACTTTTGGCTGTGAAGATATATTGAGCATGGTAACTCCAATTGAGATGAGACCAAAAGGTTGGTTAGAGGACTCTTAGAGATTTCAAAAGTCCAAGAACACTCAAAATGTGGAAAATTGAGCAAGATACATATTCAAGTCAAAATTTGGACACCGCACAAAAGGACATTTTGGTCAAAATGCAAAATTTTCCAAATGGGCTCTAAATCTTTTGATCCAAACTTGTTCATGAAATTATTCTTGACCCATAAATGCTTGGCCATGGCAATTTTCTATTTTATTGATTTATTTTTGAATTTTAGAACATTTAATTCAAAATTAAATTATATAAAATATGAGAATAATATATTTTTCCAAAAGTATCGATTTTATACCAAACTTGAAGTCCAAGAAAGCCCAAACACTTCTACAAATTCGTGCATGATCATGCATGAAGAGGAAACCAAATCTCATCCAGACGAGAGCATGTTCCGAGTTTGACCCCTACTCAAGAGATTACTTTCAATCACATTCCGCGAGAAGAGAATCAATCATGCACGATGGCTACTACGCCTATGTTCAAAGTCGATGGGACAACGAGGCACCCGCATCATCATCGAAGTTTGACTAACCAACAGACGCGCATGAGCTCGATACAGAGGAGAAACCCTGGTACTACGATACTGAAGAGGTACTTGAGACTCGTGAATATTCCGCAGGGGCATCCGTTAATGATAAGAAGTTCATGAGAAGATTTGCATCCAAATTCTTCCTCAAGAACGGATCTTATACAAGCGCAACCACGACTTGTGCCATCTACCGTAGACTGTGAAACAAAGAATACGCATCATGGAAGAGTTACATAAAGCATTGGCACCCACCTGCTGGACACACCATGGCTAAGAAGATTTTGAGAACAAAGTTACTATTGGTCTACCATGGAAGTCGATTGTCACCGCCACGCCGATCTTGTCACAAATGCCGATTTATGCCGATAAAGTACACGCACTCTTAACCTCCGAACGCTTTAACTTCTCCTGGCCTTTGCAATGGGGCATTGACATGACGGAGAAACTGCCCACAACTCCAATGGACATCGCTTCATCCTTGCAATCGACTATTTCACCAAGTGGGTAAGCACTGCCTGATCCGTTACCAAGAATGTCAGGCTCGCTTCATCAAGCATAATCTTGTCTGGCTTCAGATGGCACCCGAAAGGATTATCACGCATAACCTGCCCAATCTCAACAATAAGATGATCACCGAACCTCGCATCAGCTCAAGATCAAGCATCACAACTCTTCTCCTTATCGCCTAAGATGAATGGCGCAAAGGGAAGCCGCCAACAAGAACATTAAGAAGATTATACAAGATGACAAGAACTTACAAAGATTGGCATGAGATGTTACCATTTGCTCTTATGGTTATCGACTACAACACTAACATCAAGGGCAAACCCCTTCTCTCACAGACGCAGATGGAAGGCCCCACCCATCGAGGTTCAGACACATCAACCGTAGTCCTCCGTGAGAGTTAGACGAAGACGATCGGGTCCGCACCCGCCTCGACCAGATTAATTTGATTGATGAGAAACCACTGCATCCATTTTCCATGGATGATCTATCATGTTTAATGATCGTGAGCATTTAACAAGAAGGTCAAGCACCGAGTCTACCAAGCTCAGTGATCTAGTAGTCAAGCGCATCATCCTTCCACAAGGTGATCTGTGGGCAAATGGACTCCCACCTATGAGGGACCATTTGTAGTCAAACAATGTTTTCCTACGGAGCTATGATACTTAGCACCATGGATGGTGAAGGCTTCCACACCGTGAACGCAGTATATAGTCAAAAAATACTACGATAAAGAGACCCGCCAGGTCGATTTAACCTAGTCAAAAATAGCATCCGGCGAACCAAAAAGGTTCGGCAAAAGTTAAGGATATATGCAAAACATGTACACCCTAAGTCGAAAACCCGAAAAGCGCTTGGGCAAAAAGGGTATCCCAGACCGAAAACCCGAAAGGGCTGTCTAGGCAAAAGTTAGATTTAAGCGCATTTACTATGTCTCTTTCCAGACACCGCCTGCACTAGTATCAGATTCAAGATTCAAATGGCGAAGATCGCCTACTCACTTTCACCCAGCAAGGAGAGATGAGATAGTCGAAATATATGAGTACTAGCATAGTTGAACTTAACGATTGTTTCCGACAGCTTTTACCTTCTGTGTACAAACTACTCCTCGCCATACGCCACCTTTCAAATAAACGCAAGCTTCTTCTTTACAATTTGTTGTTGTCGCAGCAATAAGTCCAACGCTTGTTTTGAATGATTAATGATTTGACAATAAGAATCTAATCACAAACATACTAAAAGTGCACAAAAAGTAATTACTACTGTGCTCTGGAATCGAGACGACGACGAAGGTCACAAAAAAAACATTCCAGAAAGCATAATCTCCGGCAGAGGTGTCACTCACTAAACCTCCCTGCCGAGTATAGTTAATCCACCAGCAAGGATTCCACTCAACCGAGAAATGTTACATCACCCCAAGCAAGAACACTTCATCCCCAGCCTAAGATGTTTATCCCCCCGTGATATCTCAACACCTCCATTTCTCCGTGCAGTCAGTATCCGCACTGAGAAGAAAATCTACATCTCCTATTCCTACTGAGATTCCAACGGCCTCAACCCGTCTCCCAAAGAACCATCAAACGCCTCTCCAAGAGATCTCGCACTAATATCCCAAGTAGAGCGCCACCAATTTCCCAACAGGTCTACATGCAAGATCCCCAACGGACTTCCTCCCAGACTCCTCAAGAGGGTCTATGTATGAGATCTCCATGACGAGCCACTCTACTCTTCCTCAACAATATCTAGGCCCAAGACTTGGTCGATAGTGCATCTGAGGAATCTATGATATCTCCTTCAAAAGCTGGTTCTCACCCACTCAACCCCTGCCAAGTCGAAATCCTCAAACAGTAACATCCAAGATCTTCTTCAAGATGGATATGTTTTGACCACAACATCTTCATTCATACATTACTCATAAAGTCATAATTCATGCACATTGTCATGCATCATACTTTGCATAAGACTAACAATATTCTATCAAAGTTCTCATTTTTTCCAAAACAGTGAAAGTCACTTCCTACCGGTCCAGATTGCCCCGAACCCACGGAAAACTATCGAAGACCAACTTCAGTTGTCCTCCCACGATTGGTCCAGATTAAGCCCCGAACCGACGGGAAACTATCCGAAAGACCACCCTTAGTTGTCCTCCTACGATCGGTCCAGATTAAGCCCCGAACCCACGGAAAACTATCTAAAAGACCACCCTCGTTGTCTCCACGACCGGGTCCAGATTAAGCCCCAATCGATGAAAACTATCTGGAAGACCACCTCGTTGTCCTCCCACGATCGTCGTGATTAGCCCAATCGACCGAAAACCATCTCAGACCGCCCGTTAGCCTCCGATAATGTGCAATGGATCAACACCATGCACAACAGAAGCTATCCACATTTTTGCCAACTACTACCTCCCTCGAGTAACCGCACGAAGATTTATTCTGATCCTTCTTATTATCAACAAAGAATACAGTAGTCAGTGCACGACTCCGCTTGCCTTCGATGGCATCTAAGCCCATCTCCGACTACTTATCAACATTTCTCCACTTTGAATGCCGCATATTTGGTTAAAAACCAATACAAACCAATAACTTCATTCAAAGTGAGCACGGTTCAATATACCTCCTGATGGCATCTTAAGCCCATCTCCGCCTCCTTCCACTATCAAGAACATCTCGCAGCCTAGCACACTCACTCCCCAAAGATCGATCTTTCCAGATGGCATCTTAAGCCCATCCTGGCCAATTCTCCTATCAACAACCTCGAGTCTAGCTTACGACTCATCCCCCAAAGTTCTACCTTCCAAATGGCATCCGAAGCCCATTCCCGCATCATCCACCAATGAAAGTAAATTGTATTGAGTGTTCAATCATCTTCTACCTTCAGTCACGAAGGCACGTGCCAATCTAACCCTTCCAAAGACAAGAAGATTGAACAGGCATCATACCCCAAAATTTGCTCCATCTTCTCAAGATATTTCATACATCCATACTCAAAGATTCCTCAAGGGTCGATCGACAAACCTCTCCTAGACAATCAACCCAAACTAGGGTTTGGCAATTTCAAATCAAGATGGACCCAACATCTCTAATGGTCTTCATGCCTCCTCATATGCTTCAAAGATTTCCATGACAAGTTTCAAGCTCCACAAGTCAAGTTTCCTATAATCGCCGATGGTCGAAAATCAATAGATGGATGTAAAGTCAATTGTGGTCAACATACCAAACTTCATAATTTTGGTCAACATCCTCATTTTGAAGTTACATTCATCATTTGATCAAGGGTTGATCATGATTCATCAAGAAAACTCAAGATTTGCTCAAAAGTCAAACTTTCTAAATTGGTTTCCAATGAAAAGTCAAAATTTGATCGATCATAACTTCTTCATACTTTCTAAATTTTTCCACCACCTTTGTTTTGAAGGAAATTAAATTCACAACTTCATGTCTCACAAGAATGTCCAAAAATGCTTCATTTGAGAGGTATGGCTCAAAACATTATGTGTCATTTTCAAAGTCAACAAAAGTCAACTTTTGTTTTGAAGATATATTGAGCATGGAAACTCCAATTGAGATGAGACCAGGTTGGTTAGAGGACTCTTAGAGCTTTCCAAAAGTCCAAGAACACTCAAAATGTGGAAAATTGAGCAAGATACATTATTCGTGGGCAATTTTGACAATTGCACAAAAGGACATTTTGGTCAAAATGCAAAATTTTCCAATGGGCCTAAAATCTTTGATCCAAACTTGTTCATGACATTATTCTTGACCCATAAATTGCCATGGCAATTTTCTATTTTATTGATTTATTTTGAATTTAGAACATTTAATTCAAAATTAAATTATATAAAATATGAAAATAAATATTTTTCCAAAAGGGTCGATTTTATACCAAACTCAAGTCCAAGAAAGCCCAAAACACTTGCCAAATTGTGCATGATCATGCATTGAAGAGGAAATCAAATTTCTTTTCAAGAAAATTGATTTTATTTGAAAAATATTGAATGCTCCAAATCAAATCTTTTTTCACTCTTTTTCCTCTCTCAATCTCTTCTATAAATACTCAGCATATGCCAAGCCACAACACGAAACCCTAGCCCAAGAAAGAGCCCTTGTTTGCCAAAATCACAAACTTTGAAATTCAATCCAAATTGCACAGTTTCGTGCCGCTTTAACCATTCAATCTCGCCTAAAGGTCTCCCAAAGAATCGATCCATACTCTTACATCAAGCCCAATGCTTCAGCATCGAGCCATCTCAATTCTCACCCAGCTTGCATTTTGTCAATTTCGATTTTAATAATCCATGCATCTCTAATCAAGCTACTGTTTGTTTGAGTTCAATGCCTATTGAACAGTGTTCGATGATACATGGAAGTTTAGACCTGAATCATAGGTTACCATCGTTAGGCGCTTTTGCTTTCTTCTAAACTCCCGATCCAACATGCTTTTAGGGCAAACTAATGGTACCATTGAGATCGCAATTTCTCGATTTAGGGTAGGTATCCCTTCTTTTAAATTTCAGATTTTGGTGTTTGAAAATCATGGCTACTGGAGAGATAACCGAGTCTCGCTACAAGACCTGCGAAGACCGGGCGTAGGTAGCGCGGCGCTCGGTTCTCTCGATTGCCATCCATGTCGATCGAGTCCACGCTGTCGACTTGTTTTTCAACCAATTCATGACACGAGTCAGCATATATCCAATTGATTTCAACTTTAAAACACCAAATGCAAGATGGCTTGTGGTTAAGGCGTGGTATGTAAGATACTCCAAGAGGTCCTCAATTCAACTCTCAGACCTTTTGCTTTTTCTACAAAACTTGTATATTTTCATATTTTTCTATTTTTTCTTATTTATTTAATATTTCCATTCAATTTAATTTCTTTTCATAATTTTATTTCTGATTAAAAATTACCAAAATTATTTTTCTTTTACATTATTTTAGAAAACCTTTATTTAATTTATAAAATTAAAAATATAATTTTGCATGCATATTTATTTTTATTCATAATTTTGCATTTTAATTACTTTTAATTCATTTTAAATTATTAAATTGATTCTAAAAATCCCAAAAATTATTTTTAGTATATTTATGTTATTTCCATGTCATATTTTTCCCGATTAAAACTTGCATTTTTCTAACATTTTTTCTCTTGTTCGATTCATCTCGTATTTTCCGATTTCTCATTCTTTTTACAGTTGATCCGATTCGCATTTATCTTCTTATCATTTTATTTTTTCCAATAATGTAATCTGTTATGGATGTAATAGTTTAAATTAAGTTTTATTTTCCGAAGTTTAAATTATGTATCTCGCCTAAAGCCATGTAATAGCTGAGGCATTTACCTTTCCGCACCTTTACATTCCGCATTTTACTTTCTCTGACCCTATAAACCGTTAGTAACTAGGCGTAATGGCAAGACTAATAATGAACATAGCTCACTAATTCCAAGATAAAATATCTGAAATCGACACACTCTTTTCACACATGCACCCCCTTAGGGTAATTCTTTCTCGCTGCTTACGTAATTCAAAATGGTCATGTCCTCGAACGTAGAGGTATTCTAGCACCGCTGCTTTCCAAACAAATCATCATAGTCCCTTCGATACAAAGATCATAAGACCCACGATGTCGCCTCCGAATACATGATCTTGACCTCGATTGTCGCCATTAAAAAATGATGATAGTCCTTCAATGTGCTAGGATACTTCCTAAGTTGCCTTCTATGACCATCCGATGTCCCTTCGAATGTCCCGCTTACATCCAACGAATGGAGTTACCTACCAACTAATGGTATGGATGACGCTATTCTAAAGGAACGAACAACACGAAAACGACTCAATTCGAGTAGGTGATAAGACTTTAGTTGCTTGCTCTATCAAAATACTTTTCACACCTCATATTTTTCAAAGTTCAAACTCTTTTCAAAACGAAACATTTCCAACACTTTGTATACATTCCTACATGAATCATTACAAAGTCAAAGCGAAATGCCTTTTCAAAACATTTTTGTCAAACACACGTAAAGCACAATTTTAAAGTGATCTAGAGCACTAAGAGCCCAGATAATCACGGATGGAAAAGGGTGCTAATACCTTCCTTTTCATAACCATTCTCCCGCACTCAATCTAACGAAGGTCTTTTTTCGCATTTTTACCTTCCTTAATTGATAAAATAAAAGTCGGTGGGTTACTCTGCTATCCGCACATTTAAGTATACAAACACTAAAAAGTCACCATCGATCACGTAACCGGCGACTCATTGGGAGAATCTAACTAAGAGAATTGCCTTAAGGATTTCTAAATCACCTTATTGCTTTCTCGCTTGATCATTGCTTATCTTTAAGGGTTGCTTGGTTATTATATTGTTGGGATCCTACAACGGATCCGTGTTTCCTTTTGTAAGTAGTAATAAATCGTCACACTGCTAGACGATATCAAAACTCACAACACGATGGCTACGCTATTGACACTTGTTGTCCCGATACCTCATTCCCAAGTTGAGGATAGCATTTGGCTCGCGGTGTCATCAAGCGCTAACTAAACTTTTAGAACCTTAATTGACCATCTTGGCCATTGTAAGGTAGTGAGATGGCCAGCTTTGTGTGTAGACCGAGGTTGGTCGACATCATGCTACGCCATCGAGACCTACTGGGACATTTTCGTCGACCACCAGTCGATTGAAATAAGCCAACAGAAAGATCAATGATGGAGATTCCTAGAACCCTATTATTATAGACAGATGAACCAACTCAAACTTTTGTGGTAATCACCTATAATTATGTGCAAGCCTTAACCCTAGGCTCATTGTGTGAATTGTTCAGGTGTGCAACATGACATCATGACATCATTTGCATCAGATATCATTTCTAACTATTTCAAGGACCTAGGGATTTATCTTTGCTCCTGCTTTGTAGGAATTATTGCTCTAGAAAGACTATCCCAATCAACTTCATGGGTATACCTTCTCAAATGTGAATTGTTTCGTAATTCCCACCATGCCTGGCCCATCAAAAGACATGGTTATTCATGATTTGGTTATCTCCTCGTGAAGAAGATATGATGCATGTCCTATTTCAGCTTTTGATCCGAAGCACCATTGCTTACATTCCAGATTATCGTTGGTTCCTACCTTGAGTTCTCTGTTACTTGGGGAAACCTATTCTGACCAAATGCCATTCACCGGTCCGAAAAGGTTCCTACACTAAGACATCGTGATCCGCTTTACATCTTAAGCGCGACATTGAAGCCAATTGGGAAACCGTATGGAGTTAAGGGTTTACTTCCCAAGTTCTTAATTAAGAAAGCCCGAGAATTCCTCAAAGTGAGTTTCCATGCATTTGAAGACATCTGGCCTCTACAATCTATGGTTTGGTTCTATTCCTAACTCGGATCAATTCATAGATGTCAATGCCATTGTTGTTTCACCGCAATCCTGTGCCTACTTTACTGGAGACATCCTACATTCTCTCCACACACTCAGACTACTAAAAACAAGGAACTCTCATGTGTTGTATACTGCTATTTCAGGTGGTTTATTTCGCATCTTCCTCCATCACTGAAGAACTAACAAAGGTTGAGGTGGTCCTGAGACTAATGTCACTCTCTCATCTCGTATATCCGCTGAGCCTTTTCTCTCAAAGGACTTCACCTTCATTGAAAGGCCAGGAGAATTCCTAATGTACCTCTACTTGGTATAAGGTATTACTTACAACCCTTCTTTAGCTCTACGCCGCTTGGTTTTGCTCAAGAGATGACCCACATGATATGCTTCTCCAAGATATTGTGTTCGACTACAACCACGATCTCCGCATCACCGACTAAGGTTCATACACGCTGGGGTATGGTAAAGAAAAACTGATACCAAGACTTTGGGGCACCGTAACTCCATTCCTTGGGAACCTTACCTCAAATGGGTGCAGCTCGAGCTCAAACCCCACGATGCCATTCACGCCTGCTCTACCAAGAATTATGGAACCTCACATAGATGACGACCATAATTGCCTCTCATCCCGATGCTCATCCGATTTGAAGACTGAAGAGATCCCTGATTCAACTCAAGGAAGAGAGGGATACCTTGAAGCTCCACATAGGCAAGTGAGAAGAAAGGTTAGAGTTGACCAAGCTACTTCACGAGGAGCTTAAACATCGTCACCACATCTGCACCAAGAGGAAGTTACCATGGGAGACTTAGAGGATTTAGGATTTATTTGTTTTCTTTATTGTTTTGAACTATCTCGTACTTAAAAAGAAAAGAATAATGAAAAGAGTACTAATAAATGTTTGTTCATTACTTGTTTAACAAATTTAAACTTAAGGTCCTTGAAACATTGCATTGCATTCGCATAAACATTACATATCATAGCATACATTGCATCACGTGTACATCAAGATTGTTTTTCATTTGCTCGCTATTTATTTTAGCAGTAAATGGCTTTCGAACAACACAAAGATCTTCAAGCCTCGTAATGCTCTGGCCAGCAGACAGTTCACTACCGTCCAAGGCCAAGAAGATCCGAAGCTTCCATCAACGTAGAAAAAGGTTGTGGTCTCTCAACATGGGCAGACGCTAAAGGAGGTCCTAGAGTGGTTAATGAATCGAGCTCTCAAGGAAGTGTCAAGAAGGAGGACGAGTAAAGTAAACAAGATAGGAAGGGGCAAATTTAAGCTTGAGAAGAACTATGATGGTGGCCAATAATCTATGAAGATGACAAGTACAAGCAACTCAAGACCGTCTCAATGTCATGAAAATCAAGATGTCCGGCTGAATTTTGATGACTCGAGTCTCGCCTCTGTGTCAGGATTCCTCCCAAATTCAAAGTTCGCTTGCTATGTATGATGGCGTTCTTGCCCTAAGCTGCATTTGAAGTCCTATGTCCGTAAGATCAATCCCCACACCGATGATGAAAGTCAGGATGCACTATTTTCAAGAGAGTTTGTCCGAAACCCAGCTGAATGGTACTATCAGCTGTAGAATGACCGCATCCATACTTGAGTGACTTAGTCGATGCTTTCTACGTAGTATGAGTACAATGTTGAATCGACACCCACCGCATGCAATTACAAAGCATGTCTATGGTCGTGACGAGAAGTTCAAGGAGTATGCCGTGGCTGGAGAGACCTACAGCAGTAGTTCACCACCCTTGTCCAATAGTGGAGTTGGTTGATATGTTCATGGGAACACCGACAGCCCATTCTTCAATCATCCGATTGAAACCCTTCACGTGATTCACCGAAATGACACTTACAGCGAGCTTATGGTATCAAGAGCGGGAAGATTCAAGCAGTAGACATCTTCCAATGTCGGAAAAGATCTTTGTGGTAAGAAAGAAGTTAGTGCTGTATGGTCGAAAAGCCGAGCCAAGACCGACCGTGTTCAACTGGGGGCCTGTTCTCCAATCCTACATCAAGACAACCTCGCCGAGACAACGTATAACCGAACGCAAGAACGAAGACACATTTAAGATCAACATGCCTTGTCGCAAGCCTTGCAACACATGTTGAAAGCAGAGCTGACACTGAGGATCCTCCTGCACGTCACTTCCTCTCCGAGATACAATCCTAATGCTAAGTGTGCTTACCATTCCAATAGCCTAGTGACATAGTAACGAATGATTGTCAGCTCAAGAACAAGATTCAAGACATGATCAAGCCAAGGCATCTGAGTTCGACCTCCCGCTGAGACCCTGAATGTGATCAACGCGCCTCATGCCTAATCATGACAAGGGTTCCAATGTCAGCAGGACGAGATTATGTTTTCAACATATGACTCACCATTCCTCCGACGAGATCAAGAAGAAGAATTTGTTGCAAGCCGTCAACTCTGTGGATGCCCAGAGAATCGTCTGCAGCCCATCCGCCACTGATGGTGTGGTTGGGTCGAGAAGACGGTTCAAAGGTATGATGGATAACCGTGAGATACTATTTCAAACCACCGTGCAGTCAGTGAAGAAATGTCTAAGTTCAAGATCGACAATGCAAACGAAACTGCACTCATCTTGGGATACCTGGGCAGCCAAGGAAAGTATGATTACATGGTGAAGTACATCGTTCTCGAGAGCTACAAGATTCCTATTGAAGATGATAAGTACACTTATCGGGTGACGATTTCCGTAAGACTATGCTGATGTTAACACCATGGATTTCCTCTGCTAATCTGCACCAGAGTGGCACCTCTCATCACTTCTCCAAGGCCAGCCCAGATTCCTCCTGACAAGGCTATCCTTGGAATTATGGAGCTGATGTTTACTACCATGGCGCCAAGGCTCTCGACCATCAAGATCTTACAATGAAGCTACCATTCCCGACATTGACAACATCAACGGATCTAGTAATGACCGAACCTAAGGGTATTTTTCCGACATCTCTCCTCCAAAAGACATCGCGACTCTAGCTCGATTCCAAATATTCAACCTTCCCTAAGCTAGAGGGAAAGAACCAGTTGACTCATCCCGCTCGCATGTATACCAAAGGAAGTTGTCAAGACACTCCAAACAAGAAATGGAGGAAATTTAAGATTATCAAGAGTGATTACAATGTCGTGGAATGCTAGACAAACTCCATCCAAGATCTCCATGCTTGCTCGCTTCTTGTGTCTCGAGGCTCATGCTAATGCCTGGTGAAGTTTCAAGAACGCCACGCACTTCAAGACACAACCATCGACCGCCTGAAGGTATTGCTACCGCTGCCAACAACGGCCTAGGCCTGATGTCGATTTGACTCCCAACGAAAGAACACAACAAAGCCTTGCACATCTCCTCTGGAATGCACACTACATTGTCTCATGTCTTGGTAGATACCTGCCGCCGTAATATCCCATCAAGATCGCTTTGATCGACTTGATGTCGAAGGTCGGTTCTCGAGACCCAAAGGACATTATTGGAGAGCTTTTGACGGTTCTAAATGAACAAAGGCTTGAGAGCTCATCGCCTCGTTAAAGCTCTGCCCTGCATTGACCACATTCTTTGTCATGGACATCTCGTCCAAATTACTCTACCTTACATCGTGGTCAAGTACTCAGAAAGGGAAGGTTGTCACAAAGATGTGGTAAGAAGAGGGTCACCATCTACAATCATTCCGAGCACTGAAAGGAGTGAATTCTTTGAGACCCTCGTCAAGCTTTTGAAACAATGCCCAGAAATGCCTCGCTGACTCCCGCCGCTCCCGAGGTTGTTAAGACCATTGGGATGGCCTCATCAAGGATGCTCAAGCCGCTGCTGAAGAAGGTAGTTTATTCGGGGCCAGCCCTCGACCTTTCAAACCGACAGACCGGTTTAGGCTTCACCATCGGGTCGAAGATGATACGCCACTTAACGCGTCGACAAACTTCCTTTCATCATCACCAAAGTGGAATCCATGCTATAGAAGATTTACTTCAACAACGACTTCTCGGGACATCGCTAGTGGATCTTCCCAACTCCGTATCACGGCTCAAAGAATTGGAAGGTCAAGACGCTATACCAATCTCCTTTAGTCGAGTAATTGTTCTTGTTTTGTTTTGCTGTGATTTCTTTTATGTTTGAACAATAAACTTTGAAAGCCTAGCCTTACCCGGCATCATGGCTGCTTAAGTAGGTTATTATCCGTTGTTTGCGCTGCTTCATTTAATAAATTCTTGACTTTGCATTCAATTGTTGCTTTCTTTTACTTTGTCACCCCTTCAAAAAGCTATGTGTTTACACACACCACGTGACACACTCACGTAATCACCCGAATCTCGCTGATAACAGCTATGCTATTGCTAAATATGACTTCGATAATCCGATCTACCAAGTCAAGACGAAGTGAGGAAGAGATTGGCGCTGTGAACTTGCTGCATCAACGCAGCAGAAGAAGAAGCGAGTTATATAGCCACCCAAGAAAGGTGTCGAGGTTGTGGAATTGGGTACTAGCAAGATAGAAAAGAGATCAAGATAGAGCGGTCTTGGGAACAAGTTAAAGAAAGGTTGGTTCATGCTACGAGACTATATCGAGGTTTTGCTTGGTCATACGAAGACATGTCCGTTTAGACATTGATATCGTGTACAATCGATCCAACAAAAGAAGGTTTTCTTCCAAAGAAATGTATGTCTGTCAGATGCATCCCGAGATGTCGAGAAAATCAAAGTCGGTTATGAAATGCTCAACACCGGGTTTTTAGTGCTACTTCCCATCCACATGGGTCACAATGTAGCCCGCACTGGGAATGATGGTAAGGTACGAATAAAGTGTGGATTATGAGATCCGAATAAAGCCGAGTCCGAAAGACGATTTCCCACTTCCTCATATTGATGTTCGTTGACAACACCGCAAAGATAGGTTTTTCCTTCATGGATGGTTTCTCCTACATAATCAGATCAAATGGCCTCAAGACATGGAGAAGACTACTTCTATATAAAGGGGGCACTTTCTCGCTACAAGGTTATGCCATTCTGATCAAGAACGCTGGTGCCACTTATCGCATGGCTATGGACTTTATTTCATGACATGATTCATCACGATGAGGTCTACGTCGACGACATGATAGCTCGATCACGTAATCAAGAGGAACATCTCGATCATTTCGTAAACTATTTGACAGTTAAAGAAGCATGGATCGAGGCTTAATCCTAACAAATGCACTTTCGAGTCGATCCGAAACTCTTAGGGTTTGTTGTCGTGGTAAAGGTATCAAGCTGATCCCGCCAAGGTTAAAGCTATTCAAGAGATGCCACCTTAATCGAGAAGGAAGTCGAGGCTCGGGCCGATCAACTACATTGCCGATTCATCGCACACCTAATCGCTACTGGAGCCAATCTTTGCCATCAAGAAAGATCAAGTGGTAGAATGGAACGACGATCGCGTGATCGCTTTCGACAAAATCAAGGAGTACCTCTTAATCCTCCTATCCCGATGCCGCCACCAAGGAAGACCTCTTATCATGTACTGGATGCTAGAGAACTCAATGCGGTGTGGTCGGCAACATGATGAGTCCGGCAAAAGAGCATGCAATATACTACCTTAGCAAAGTTTACCGACCGTGAAACAAGATACTCACACCGAGAAAACTTTAAACGCTGGCTCGGTGCACGACTAAGACAAGATATGTCGACCATACTCACCTTATTGATTTCAAGATAGATCCGATCAAATACATATTCGAGAAACCAGCCTCTCAGAAGAATAGCAAGGGCAAATGATCTTGACCGAATATGACATCCAAAGACACTTCTCTAAAGCAATCAAAGGAAGTGTAAAGCGATCATTGGCCCATCACTGTCAGATGACTACTGCCCATGCGCTCGAATTTCCAGATGAAGATGTTTTACTAGTCACCGATTCAGAACTGAACCGGACGCAAGGACCCAACAAGGATCCCGATGGACCATGGTCTTGATGGAGCCTCAAACGTGACTTGGCAATGGCATTGGCGCCATCATTACATCCCCATAGTGACACGCCACCGCCAGATTATGTTTCAACATCGAACAACATGTCCGAATATGAAGCGCAGTATCAGGTATCAAAGTCTGCTATCGACTTAAGAATCAAGTTCTTGCAAGTATATGGAGACTCAAATTTTAGTGATCACCGATTATATGAAGGATTAAGCATCCAAATTCATTCCAGACGAGAGCATGTTCTGAGTTTGATCCCTCATCAAGAGATTACTTTCAATCACATTCCGCGAGAAGAGAATCAACTGGCGACGTATGGCTACTATGTCGCCTATGTTCAAAGTCGACGGGACCAGGCACCCCTGATCATCATCGAGAAGTTCGACTAACCAAACAGACAGCGAGCTTGATACAAGAGGAGAAACCTTGGTACTACGACATGAAGAGGTACCTCGAGACTCGTGAATATCTCACAGCGAATCATAATGATAAGAAGTTCATGAGAAGATTTGCATCCAAATTCTTCCTCAAATAACAAGATCTTTACAAGCGAACCACGACCTGTGCTTACTCCACTGTAGTAGACCGTAAAAAAGCAATACGCATCATGGAAGAGTTACATAAGATTCGGTACCCACTCCAAAGGACACACCATGGCTAAGATTTTGAGAATGTTACTATGGTCTACCATGGAAGCCGATTGTCACACGCCGATCTTGTCTCACAAATGCCGACGATGCCGATAAAGTACACGCACTTCCAACACCTCCTAACGCTTTTAACTTCTCCTTTGGCCTTTGTAATGTGGGTATCGATATGATCGAGAAATCAAGCCCATGTACCCTTGTTCGCAGATCTCATCATACCAAGAATGTCTGGGCTCGCTTCATCAAGCATAATCTTGTCTCGTCTGCGCAATTCCGAAAGGATTATCACGCATAACGTGCCCAATCTCTCAATAAGATGATCACCGAACTCGCACGCAGCTCAAGATCAGCATCACAACTCTTCTCCTTATCGGCCTAAGATGAACCATGAAGCGAAGCCGCCAACAAGAACATTAAGAAGATTATGTAAGATGACAAGAATCTTTTAAAGATTAAATGAGATGTTACCATTTGCTTTTCATGGTTATCGGACCACAAAGATTTAACATCAACAGGGCAACCCCTTCTCTGTACGGTATGGAAGCGGGCCCACCCATCGAGGTTCGGATATCATCAACCGTAGTCCTCCGTGATGCAGAGTTAGACGAAGACGATGGTCCGCACCCTCGACCGATTAATTTGATTGATGAGAACGACTCACATCCATTTGCCATGGACAGCATCTATCAAGCGAATGATCAGAGTATTTAACAAGAAGGTCGCACCGAGTCTACCAAGCCTGATCTAGTAGTCAAGCGATCATCCTTCCACAAGGTGATCCTGGGGCAACCGGACCTCACCCATGAGGGACCATTTGTAGTCAAAACAAAGGTTTTCCATGAGCTATGATACTTAGCACCATGGATGGTGAAGGCTTCCCACACCCCGTGAACGCACATAGTCAAAAATACTACGATAAAGAGACCGCCAGGGTCGATTTAACCTAGGCAAAAATAAGAGATCCTCAAGAACCAAAAAGGTTCTAAAAGTTAAGGATATATGCAAACATGTACCCTGCAAGTCGAAACCCGAAAAGTGGCAAAAAGGGTATCCCAGAGACCGAAAACCCGAAGGCGGTCTAGGCAAAGGTTGGGGATTTAAGCGCACGACTATGTCTCTTCCGATCACCTGCCTGCACTACTATCAAGATTCAAGATTCAAATATAAGATCGTACCATCACTTTCTAATGAGATGAGATAGTAAATATACGAGTACTAGCATAGTTGAACTTAACGAGATTGTTTCAAGACAGCTTTTACCTTTCGTACAAACTACTCGCCATACGCCACCTTCAAATAAACGCAAGCTTCTTTCTCTTTACAATTTTGTTGTTGTTGTTTGCAAAAGTCCAACGCTTGTTTTGAATGACTATACGATTTGACAATAAGAATCTAATCACAAACATACTAAAAAGCTGCATACAAAAGCATTACTACAGCACTAGAAGACGATCGCAGTCACCAAAAAAAAAAAAAAAAACATTCCGCAGAGCATAATCTCCGCAGAGGTGTCATCACTAAACCTCCCCAAATGAGTATATGTTAATCCACTAGCAAAGGATTCCACTCAACCGAGAAATGTTACATCAGCCTCCGAGCAAGAACACTTCATCCCCAACTAAGATGTTTATCCCACGGATATCTCTCAACAATTCTCCTTTTCTCAAAGAAGCGTATCCACTCTCGAGAAGAAAATCTACATCTCCTATTCCCCTACCAGAGATTCCAACGGCCTCAACCTCGCCTCCCAAAGAACCATCAAACGCCTCCTGAGATCTCGCGCCATCCCCAGAGCGCCACCTAATTCTTCCCAACAGGTCTACATGCAAGACACCCAACCACTTCTCCTGCATCTCTCCTCAAGTAGGGTCTAGTATGGAGATCTCCAACACGAGCTTCAAATCTCTACCTTCCTCAACAATATCTAGGCCCAAGACTGGTCGAGAAGGCATCTGAGGAATCCAAGATATCTTCTTCCTTCAAAAGCGGGTTCTCACCCACCAATCCCCAAGCGTAAGTCGAATCCTCAAATGTAACATCCGTGATCTTCTTCAAGATGGATATGTTTTGAAATACCACAACATCTTCATTCATTACTCATAAAGTCATAATTCATGCATATGTCATTCATATACATCATGCATCATACTTTGCATAAGACTAACAAATATTCTATCAAAGTTTCTCTTGTTTTTCCAAAACAGTGAAAGTCACTTTCGATACCGGTCCAGATTGCTTCCCCAACCGACGGGAAAACTATCTCAAAGACCACCCCTTTAGTTGTCCTCCGACGATCGTCCAGATTAAGCCCCAACCGACGGAAAACTATCTCGAAGATCACCCCTAGTTGTCCTCCGGACGATCGGGTCCAGATTCAAACAACCGCGTGAAAACTATCCAAAGACCACCCCCGTTGTCCTCCGGACATCGTCTGTGGATTGGCCCCGAATCGACGGAAAACTATCAAAGACCACCTCGGGTTGTCCTCCCACGACCGTCTGTGATTAAGCCCCGAATCGACGGAAAACTATCCAGATCGCCCGGTTATCCTCCGATAACAGTAACGGATCAACACCATGCACAACAGGAAGCTATCCACATTTTGCCAACTACTACCTCCTCGTAGTAACCAAAGACGAAGATTTATTCGATCCTTCTTATTATCAATAAGAATTACTGTAGTTCAGCTGACGACTCGCCTGCTTGACGGCATCTTAAGCCCATCTTCGACTACTTATCAACATTTCTCCACTTTTGAATGTCGATATTTGGTTTAAAACCAATACAAACCAATAATCATTCAAAGAGTACTAAGTCTAACATATCACTCTCCGGATGGCATCCTAAGCCCATCTCCGCGGCCCTTCCACTATCAAGAACATCCGCAGAGCCTGGGCGTACCACTCCCCAAAGATCGATCTTCCATTGGCATCTTAAGCCCATCCCCACATTCTCCTATCAACAACCCCGAGTCTAGCACACGATTCTCATCCCCTCAAATAAGTCCCTACCTTCCAAATGGCATCCGTAGTTCCATCCCCATCATCCACCAACAATGAAAGTGCAAATCAGTACTGTTGTTCAATCATCTTCTACCTTCAGTCACTAAAAGGCACGTGCCAATCTAACCCTTCCAAGACAAGAAGATTGAACAGGGCAGCTATACCCCAAAATTTGCCCTCCATCTTCTCAAGATATTTATACATCCATACTCAAAGATCCTCAAGGGTCGATCGACAAACCCTCCTAGACAATCAACCCAAACTAGTGGTTTGGCACTTGCCAAGATGGACTTCCAACATCTCTAATGGTCTTCATGCTTCACATGCTTCAAAGATCTTCCATGACGTTTCAAGCCTTACAAGTCAAGTTTCCCATAATTGTCGATGGTCGAAAATCATCAGATTGATGTAGTCAACGGTCAACATACAACAAACTTCATAATTTTTGGTCAACATCCTCATTTTGAAGTTACATTCATCATTTGATCAAGGGTTGATCATGATTCATCAAGAAAACCAAGATTTGCTAAAAGTCAAACTTTCTAAATTATGGTTTCAGATGAAAAGTCAACTCAATCCTTTGACTCGATCATAACTTCTTCATACTTTCTCTTGAAAGTTTTCCACCACCTCTTTTTTTAAGGAAATTCAATTCTCTACAACTTCATGGTCTCACAACAATGTCCAAAATGCTTCATTTGAGAGGTATGGCTCAAAACATTACAAGTCATTTCAAAGTCAACTTTTGTTTTGATGATATATTGAGCATGGAAACCCAATTGAGATGAGACAAAAAGGTTGGTTAGAGGGACTTTGTAGGCCCAAAAGTCCAAGAACACTAAAAATGTGGAAAACTCGAGCAAGATACACTATTCAGAAGTCAGCAATTTTGGACAATTGCACAAAAGGACATTTGGTCAAAATGCAAAATTTTCCAAATGGGTCAAAATATTTTGATCCAAACTTGTTCATGACATTATTATTCGAGCCACAAATGCTTGGCCATGGCATTATTTTATTGATTTATTTTTGAATTTTAACATTTAATTCAAAATTAAATTATATAAAATATGAAAATAATATATATTTTCCAAACATTTTATAACAAATCAAGTCCAAGAAAGCCCAAAACACTTGCCAAATTCGCATGATCATGCATGAAGAGGAAATCAAATTTCTTTCAAGAAAATTGATTTTATTTGAAAAATATTGAATGTCTAAATCAAATCTTTTTTCATTTTTCTCTCTCAATCTCTTCTATAAATACTCAAAGAATATGCCAAGCCACACACACGAAACCCCAGCCCCAAGAAAGAGCCCTTGTTTTGCCAAAAATCTCACAAACTTTTGAAATTGATCTAAATTGCAGAAGTTTGTGCCGTTTAACCATTCAATTCGCTCTAAAGTGTCAAAGAATCGATCCATACTCTACATCAAGCCCAAAGGCTCCAGACGAAGAGCCATCTCACTTTCACCGGCTTTACATTTTGTCACAATTTCGATTTTAATAATCCATGCATCTCAAACCGCTGCTTGTTTGTTGAGTTTTAAGGTGCCATTAGAACAGGTTTGACGATAGCATGAGGTTTAGCACCGGAATCATAAGTTACCATTGTTGTAAGGCTTTTTGCTTTTCTTCAAACTCCCGATCCATGCTTTAGGGCAAACTAATGGTACCATTGAGATCGCAGTTTCGATTTAGGGGTAGGTATCCTTCGCTTTAAATTTCTGATTTTGTGTTTGAAAATCATGGCTACCGAGAAGATGACCGGAGCCCTAGCTCCGCAATGACTCAGCGAAGACCGATTTGAGGGTACAAGCTCGGGTTCTCTCGATTGGTTCATCCATGCCGATCGGAGTCCACTTACGTCGACTTGTTTTTTTTCAAACTAATTCATGACACGCGAAGCGATATATCCAATCGATTTCAACTTTCAAAACACCAAATGCAAGATGGCCTAGTGTTGTTAAGCGCGTGGTAGAAGATACTCCAAGAGGTCCCTCAGCTCAACCTCGCCAGACTTGGTTTTGCTTTTCTTTTACAAAACTTGCATATTTTCATATTTTTTCTATTTTTCTTATTTATTTAATATTTCATTCAATTTTAATTTCATAATTTTATTTCTGCATTAAAAAATTACCAAAAATTATTTTTCTTTTACATTATTTTCTTAAAACCTTTATTTAATTTATAAAATTAAAAATATAATTTTGTATGCATATTTATTTTTATTCAATTTTGTATTTAATTACTTTTAATTCATTTTAAATTATTAAATTGTATTCAAAAAATCCCAAAAATTATTTAGCATATTTATGTTATTTCAGATGTCATATTTTTTCCCGATTAAAACTTGCATTTTTCTAACATTTTTTCTTGTTCGATTCATCTCGTATTTTCCGATTTCATTCTTTACAGTTAATCCATTCTGCATTTATTCTTCTTTATCATTTTATTTTTCCAATAATGTAAACTGCTTATGGGATGTAATAGTTTAAATTAGGTTTTTATTTTCCGCAGTTTAAAATTATGTATCTCTTCTAAAGCCATGTAATAGCGAGGGACATTTACCTTCCGCACCTTTATTCCGTATTTTACTTTCCGCACCCTATAAACTGCATAGTAACTAGGCGGTATGGCAAGACTAATAATGAATATAGCTCACTAATTCCAAGATAAAAATATCTCAAATCGACACTCTTTTTCACACATGCACCCTTAGTAATTCTTCTCGCTGCTTACGAATTCAAAATGGTCTGTCCTCGAACGTAGAGGTATTCTAGCACAGCATTCCAAATATCATGTGGTCTTCGATACAAAGATCATAGATCCACGATGTCGCCCAATACACATGATCTTGACCTCGATTGTCGCCACGAAAACATGATAGTCCTTCAACGTACAGATATTTCACAAGTTTCTATGACCATCCGTCCCTTCGATGTCCCTTACATCCAACGAACGGAGTTACCAACCAATGGTATGGATGACGCCATTCTAAAGGAACGAAACAACACGAAACCACTCAATTTCGAGTTGTTGCTCATCAAAATACTTTTCACACCTCTATATTTTTCAAAGTTCAAACTCTTTTTAAAACGAACATTTCAACACTTTGTATATTCCTACATGAATCATTACAAAGTCAAAGCCGAAATGCTTTTCAAAACATTTTGTCAAACACAATGTAAAGCACAATTTTAAAGTGATCTAGAGTAACTAAGAGTCTGTGAGATAACCACGACGGAAAGGTGCTAATACCTTCCCTTTTCATAACCATTCTCCCGCATCGTAATCTAACGAAGGTCTTTTTCCGTACTTTTACCTTCCCTTAATTGATAAAATAAAAGTCGGTGGCGACTCTTGCTATCCACATTTACGATACAAACACTAAAAAAGCTTCACCGTGATCACACATATATCCGAACTCAGGAAGATCAGCATACAAGGATAATCACCTCCATGGTGACCAATAGTAACTCGTCCTCAAAATTCTTAGCCATTGTATGACCACCTGTAGTGGTACTCAAATGCTCTCCATCTACTGCCTGTTCTCTCGATCTACAACGAGTAAGCACAAGTCGTGGTCAATGCTTGTATAAGATGCCATTGACGAGGAAGAATTTGGATGAATCTTCTCAAAACTCTTATCGCTGATGATGCCCCCGGATATCATTCCCGAGTCTCAAGATACCTCTTCACGCCATAGTACCAAGGTTTCTCTTCCGTATCAAGCTCATAACAATACCAGTCACAAACTTCTCAATGATAATCTGAGGAGCCCTGTCCCATCCGACCTCAACATAGATGACATCGTAGCCAATGGTCTCGCTAACCGATTTCTCTGTGGAATGTGATCAAAAGTACTCTTCAAGTAGGATCAACCCAAAACATGCTCGATATGGAATGAGATTCTTGATGCTCATATCCCACTCGCCTTAATCACCGATCACTAAAGTCGAGTTCCATACACTTGTAAGAACTTGATTCTGTCAATAGAATTTTTAATACCCATGATGTACGTCAGATTCGCCATGTTTCGTGTAAATCAAACATAATCGCAAAGAAAGGAGCGTACACCAGTGTAGGATGTAATGATGGCGCCAATGCCATTGCAAGTGCGTTGAGGCTCCATCAAAACACATAGTCCATCTGGATCCTTGTTCGTGTCCTTCGTCGGCCGGTTCTTCGTAATCAGAATTAACAAAACATCTTTGTTCGAAATTGGAATCGCATAGATCGGGATAGTATCTACGGCCACGAGCCAAATGATCGGCCATTACTTCCTTTGATCGCTTTCTCGAAGTGTACCGGATGTCGATTCGGTCAAGATCATTTTCCATCTGCTATTCTTCCTGAGAGAGTCTGGTTCTCACATATGTATTTTATCGATCCATCTTGAAATCAACAAGGTAGTGTGAGTCACAATGCCTTAGCTCCATGCACATCCCAAGCCAGCCAGAAGTTTTCTCGAATGCGGAGTCTCTTGTTTCACAAATGGGTAAACTTTTGCTAAGGTAGTATTGCATACCTTTTCACGCACTGGCCATGTTTCCCCAACACACACCCCATTGAATTCTCTAACACCGCTGTACATGATAAGAGGTCTTCCTTCGACGAGGCATCGTGATAGAGGATTCTGTAGTACTCGATTTTGTCAAACGCGACCGCAATCGCTGCTCCATTGTACCACCTGATCTTTCTTCAATAACTCAAGATTGGCTCATAAAGCAGCTTAGATGCGTGCATGAACTGCAATGTAATTCGATCGACCCAAGAAACCTCTCGACTTTCGTGATACTTGAACCTGACTTTTTGTTTTTGGTATCGCAATGCGATATAGAAGAGCCCACCAATTTAATTTTTTTTTATCCAATTATGGAAGGTAAAAGTGCAAAAGACCTCGCGATTCTCGAGTACGAGAATGGTTATGAAAAGGGAAGGTATTAGCACCTTTTCATCCGTAGTTATCTACGCTCTTAGTCTTTTAGATCACTTTAAATTTGTGCTTTCTCAGGTGTTTGACAAAATTGAAAAGCATTTCGCTTTGACTTTGTAATGATTCATGTAGGAATGTATACAAAGTGTCTAAATGTTTCGCTTTTGAAAGAGTTTGAACTTTGACAAAGTGTGTGAAAAGTATTTTGATAGAGCAAGCAACTAAAAGTCTTATCACCTACTCGTAATTGGTCGTTGTTATTTTATCGCCTTTAGAATAGTGCTATCCATACCATTAGTTGGTAGGTAACCCTATTTGTTGATGTGAGCGACATCTCAAGGACACGATGGTCAAGTGAAGGCAACTTGTAGGAAGTATCCTAGCACATTCAAGGACTATCATCATTTTTCAGAAGTACAATCGAGGGTCAAGATCATGTATCTGTGAGGCTTACATCGCGGGTCTTATGATCTTTGTATCAAGGGACTATGATGATTTGTTTGAACGCAACCTGCTAATACCTCTACGCTCGAGGGACACCATTTGAATTCAGAAGGCAACGAGAGAATTACCCTAAGGGTGCAATGGTGAAAAAGAGTGTTGATTCGTATATTTTATCTTGAAAATTAGTGGCTATGTTGATTTTAGTCTTACCATACACGCCTAGTTACTAGCAATTTATAGGGTGCGGAAATTAAAATGCGAATGTAAAAGTGAAAGGTAAATGTCCTACGCTATTACATGGCTTTCAGCGTATATAATTTAAACTTATGAAAATAAAAACCTAATTTAAACTATTACATCCCATGAGCAGTTACATCATTGAAAAAAATAAAACGATAAAAGAAAAATCGTCCGAAACGGGATAACCTGGAAGAAATTGAGAAATCGGAAAATACGAGACGAATCGAATAAGAGAAAAAATGTTAGAAAAATGCAAGTTTTTTGAATGAGAAAAATATGACATGCTGGAAATAGTATAAATATGCTAAAATAATTTTTTGGGATTTTTTGGATGCATTTAAATAATTTAAAACTAATTAAAAGTGATTTTAATGCTAAATTATGAATAAAAATAAATATGCATGCAAAATTATATTTTTTAATTTTATAAATTAAATAAATATTTCTTAAAATAAATGCAAAAGGAAAAAATGTTTTGGCAATTTTTAATGCATGAAATAAAAATATGAAAAGAATTAAATTGAATGGAAATATTAAAAAGAATTAGAAAATATGAAAAGTGAAGTTTGTAAAAAGGAAATGCAAAACGGTCCGTGAGGATCGAACTGTGACATGGAGAGTATCCTTGTACAAAGGAGAGCCTTTACCACCACGCCAAAAGACTTGTCATGGAACCAAACGGAGGTCACGAGTGTACACGCCGCTTGGAGAAGTCCAAGCCTACCACCGGTGGACCCCGTGTTGAATGAGAGAACCAATCGGTTACCAGAAATGCCACGACGCTGGCCGCTCGCTCGAGTCACGCCGAGCTTGTGGCCCGGCCAAGACCGCGGATTCTCAATCGCAAAATACACGAATAAAAAGAAAAGAAGGACCTTGTCTCTCAACTGCCATGGCTAACACGATGGGTGGTGTTAGTTTCACCTAAAATGATTGCACAAGCCGCTCAGCTCATCTTGAAACCCTAAGTACAAAACGCGATTCTAACGTCCAAACTCACAAACGACGCCAGATCTTGTCCATGGAACCCCTCAGAGCACAATGAAAACATTAGAAGCAATTTACACGCAGTAATAATAAAATGCAAAATCAAAAGTTTTGAATATGTATGAATATATGCATCGATTCGATATTCGACCAATGAACAAGTATTCTACTCAAACTTACCCGAGTAACGATGGAATGATTGAGAATGAAAGTACGGAAATTCAAACACGATTTTCCAATTTTGAAAAAATTTGGCAAAATAAGGGTTCTTTCGGCTGTGGTTTCGTCCTTCAGGGTGTAATGTCAATATTTATAGAGTAAATTGAGAGAGAAAAACAAGCAAAAAAGATTTGATTCGAGTATTCTAATATTTTTCAAATAAAATCAATTTTTTGAAAGAAATTTGATTTCCTCTTCAATGCATGATCATGCACGAATTTGGCAAGTGTTTTGGCTTCCTTGACCTCAAGTTTGGTATAAAATCAGCCCTTTGAAAATATATTATTTTCATATTTTATATAATTTAATTTTGAATTAAATGTTCTAAAATTCAAAAATAAATTAATAAAATAGAAAATTGCCATGTACAAGCTTTTATGGGTCAAGAATAATGTCATGAACAAGTTTGGATCAAAATATTTTAGGCCCATTTGAAAATTTTGCATTTTGACCAAATGTCCTCGGTGCAATTGTCCAAAATCGCCCAACTTCCTAATAGTGTATCTTGCTCAATTTTCCACATTTTGAGTTTTCGACTTTTGAAACTCTAAGAGTCCTCTAACCCCTTTTGGTATCATCTCAATTGAGTTTCCATGCTCAATATATCTTCAAACAAAATGTTGACTTTTTGTTGACTTTGAAAATGACCGAATGTTTCGAGCCATACCTCTCAAATGAAGCATTTTTGACATTCTTGTGAGACATGAAGTCGTAGAGAATTGAATTTCCTTCAAAACAAGAGGTGGTGGAAAATTTCGAAAAGTATGAAAGTTATGATCAACAAAGTTCACCGACTTTTCACCGAAACCCTAATTTAGAAAGTTCGACTTTTCGAGCAAATCTTGAGTTTTCTTGATGAATCATGATCAACCCTCGATCAAATGATGAATGTTACTCAAAATGAGGATGTACTGCAAATTATGAAGTTTGATCGTATGTTGATCCACAATGACTTTTGTCCAATACAACCGATTTCCAACCATCCGAGCAATCGTCCGAGGAAACTCGACTGTAGCGCTCAAACTTGACATGGAGAATCTTGAAGATATGAGGAGGCCAAGACCATCGGAGATGTTGAAGTCCATCTCGACTGAATTCAAACCCCAGTCTGGGTTGTCAGGAGAATTATTCGATCAATT